>OX422208.1:290126401-290578901 GCA_949130495.1 Sambucus nigra
AGGAATTAACAATGTTGTAGTTCAGAGGGAGGGAATATGCTCTACAAAAGAGGTATGCTCTAACTCTCCATCATACATATAATCTACAAAGCCTACAACATCATAGGCATCAAAACATCCCTTAGAGGGTTGGATTAAACTTCATAATAATTGGATAACTCATAAGATGAAGTAATGGATGAGTAGTCGAAGACTATTATACTAGGCCTAGTTAAAGCATTAGATGATGATGAAGTTATAACCCTTCCTTAGCAGTGGCAGACCCAGGATTTTCGTACTGTGGGTGCAGAATTTTTTTACAAATGCCGGGGGTTTCAGGTGCGGGAGCACCCGAGGTGAATTTTTTTGGGTTAGTTTTACTTGTTTTGCAATTTTTAAGCCTAAAAAACTTGTGATTAATATTCACTAATTTTTATCCCCCACTTAATAAATCAACATTTTTTTAACAACAACTACTAATTAAAATTAAAGTTTAATAAAAATTTCAGCAACAACAACTAATTTTGGGGACAAATTAAAATTTCAGCATGCTAATTTTGGGAACAATTAATTTTGGAGACAAATTAATTTTAGCAACAATTTCAGCATACTAACATAAATACCAAGGTTCTAAAAAACGCGGGGCGTGATTGAGGCGTGGAGGCCAAGCCTTAAACCTTAGAAGCCTAGGCGTGCCTAGGCGTAAAAAGGCGTTTAGGCCTTCTTAATATATTTTAATATTTTTTAACCATAACAAGGCTATTAAAATACAAAAATTGCACATATCATAAAAATGTCTGAATATATGCAAATTAAAATACTATCTGATTATTTTGGATAAGATAATGATCCGGTTTGTAAACAAATTCTTTAAAAGGCGACATCGTTTCACTAAGGCATTGTTGTTTTTAGAAAAAAGTGCGCCATTAGGGTTTTACCAAGAATAAGGCGTGAAAAGCGTAAGGCGGTGCGTTTCTCCTAAGCCTTAAGCCTAAGCGGGTTTTTTAGAACAGTGATAAATACTCAAAAAAATGCAGCATACTAACATTATTTCTTCGCGTACTGACATTATTTAAGCATACTAAAATTCAGCATACTAACATTATTTTAGCATACTAAGAATTTCATTCAGCAACTAAAACTAATTTTAGCATGCTCCAATTACAACAATTTCAGCAACTAATTTCAGCATACTAAAAAAAATAACTACAAATTTCTGCAATAATTTTAGCAACATTTAACATCTAAAAATTAACAACTAATTCCAGCAACAGTAACAATTACAAAAACTAATTTCAGCAACAATTACTAAAAATTTCAGCAAAAATAACAACTAAAAACTATTAAACTTTAAAATTAACAAGTAAGAATAATTTCAGATTTAATGAAATAATAACAACTAATGAGATTTATTGGGGGGAAAAAACAAATTCAAAACAAAAGGAAGGAACGGAGGTTGTTATGTTCTTCTTTGTGGTGGTTTGTCGCACGCAGCTCTAGCTCTGCTTCGGTCGGCAGCAGTGTTTGAGGGTGAGGGAGAGAAGAAAAGAGAGGACAGTGGAGGGGAGGTGACACGGTGTGAGGGACAATGAGGGGGAGAGGGCGGACATAGGCGGAGGGAGCGAGATAAGAGAGAGAAAATAGATGAAATGAGAGAAAGAGGCGGGTCTCAAAGGTAAGCAGCGTTATGTGTTTTTTTTAGGTTTTAAAAGTTTTGTTTATTTAGATAACTGCCCCCATATTCATAAAAACTTATAAATAGGTCTAAAAAAAATTATTTTACAAAATACTAACAGAAAATTTTTGAAAAACCCGTGGGTGTGGCCGCCCCCATTCGAGATGGGGTAGGTCCACCCCTGTTCCTTAGCATGGTGGGTTGGCTCACCCAGTGGATGATTATCCAATATACAATGAACGAATCCTCATCCAAACTCAATGTATTTATACTTATTGATAGATCATTAGGGTTATGTGGAACGTTCGACCTAAATCTGGGTTTGACTTTTTTTATCAATGAACAACGAGCCCTAGATGAACCTCAACATGAGGGGTTTGAGGTTAAATCGTCGATAAGGGGTTCGACTTAAAATACCATTAACCTACTCTATTGGCATGCAGCGTTTCCTTAGCTATATACTTACTAAATTTTCTAAAGAGTTCCTAAAATTAATTGGGCATTAACAAACAAAAAGGGGAATTATGTGCAATAATTATAAGAAAAGATGGATGAACACACTCAAGAACTAAAACAAGTAACCCTAAATCAAGAATCTATGATTTTAACGACAATGAAAAAATTGTTATCACCTACCAAATTCATCGATAAATATCTAAAGGAAGCAGTTTTAATCGAGAAATAATGTCAGAAATAAAGAACATCAAGAACATAAGGAACACCTTTAAGTTCTTGAGAGAATCCTAGAGAGAAATTTCAAATTTGACAGTGTTTTATGGTGAGTTGAAATGAATGAAAACTAATCCTTAAATAGAGAGGTAATCGGTTGGGTCTTACATGTGAATCTTGTCATATGTAAATGTAAACGATGGAATATGAAGTGACTTAAGCTTCTCAAGCACAAATAAAAATGCAGTATTATAAATTATATGATCCAAATTTCAGCCATAGTTAGACATTCTCCAACCATTGGCTTCAAGATTTTGAGATCCTTTAGCTCCTTCGATCTATGGACCTTCGACTTCAACATTTTAAAGTCCCTAAGCCCCTTCAGCTTATGGGTCTTCGACTTAAACATTTTAAGGTTCATTGGATCCTTCGTCATGTGGGCCTTTAATTTTAATATTTTGAGGTCCCTCAGCTCTTTCGACTTATGGACCTTCATTTTCATCATTTTGAATCCCCTCAGCTCCTTTAGCTCTAAGATTTTGAGGTCCTTCAACTCCTTCGGCCCATGGACCTTCGAATTTAACATTTTTAGGTCGCTTAAATCCTTCCTCCTATGGACTTTATGCTTTAACATTTTGAGGTCCCTAAACTTCTTACACCTATAGACCCGCGACTTCAACATTTTAAAATCCCTCGGCTCTTTCGGGTTATGAACCTTTGGTTTCAATATTTTGAGGTCCCTTAGCTCCTTCAGCATATGGACCTTAGGCTTCAACATTTTAAGGTCCCTCAACTCCTTAGTCGTATGGATCTTTTACCCCAACATTTTAAGGTCCCTCGGCTCCTTCAAATTATTGACCTTCGACTTTAATAATTTGAGGTACCTCTTCTCCTTCGACCTATGGACCTTCAGCTGTAACAATTGAGGTCTCTCAAGACCTTCAACTTCAATATTTTGAGGTCTTTCAGAGCCTTCGGTCAATGGACGTTTAACTTTAAGATTTTGAGGTCCACCATATCCATCACTTTGAGGTCCCTCGGCCTCATTCACATGCAGCTTATAGACTCCTATCTTCAATTACAACGATAATTAGTCAAAAGATGGAAAACTAGGGGCAAGGTTCTAAAAAACGCGGGGCGTGATTGAGGCGTGGAGGCCAAGCCTTAAGCCTTAGAACCCTAGGCGGGCCTAGGCGTAAAAAGGCGTGAAAAGGCATTTAGGCCTTCTTAATATATTTTAATATTTTTTAACCATAACAAGGCTATTAAAATACAAAAATTGCACATATCATAAAAATATGTCTGAATATATGCAAATTAAAATACTATTTGATTATTTTGGATAAGATAATGGTCCGGTTTGTAAACAAATTCTTTAAAAGGCGACATCGTTTCACTAAGGAATTGTTGTTTTTAGAAAAAAGTGCACCTTAAGGGTTTTACCAAGAATAAGGAGTGAAAAGCGTAAGGCGAGGCGTTTCTCCCAAGCCTTAAGCCTAGGCGTGCCTAGGTGAAGCCTAGGCAGGTTTTTTAGAACAGTGACTAGGGGTAATTGATGATCCTAAGAACAACGTTGTTCCTAGGTTAACCTCATATGTAAACAGAGTTAAAATGACCCTTAGCCATTTCACCATCAAGCTCTTAGGGTTGGCCATAACAAGGATAGCAAAAAAAAATGTATATTTCTTTAAAAAGGGAATTTTGGAAATTTTTTACTCCTATAAATGTGAGAATTGATCAGAATATCACATAAGGGAAGAATCACTAATTTAATTGATTATTAAAAAGTAACAATATCAACATCATAGAGGCTCGACATGTAAAGTATGACTTTGGGGTCATATTTCACCCCAAGATATTTATATAAGGGAATTAAAATGGAACTTAACACCCAAGTCATTCTTCTTTTGTATTGTTACCTTGAAAAATTGTATTCCAGATAGAATTCATATTGAATATTGTACAACACTCAAAACATGGTAACTTACCTATGTGATTAGTGATTCACAAGTTTATTCTATTACATGTAGATTTAAGTTATTGAAGAACTTAAATTCGTGTGCTTTAATCTATTTTCTCATATTCTCTCTTTATATTTATTGTTCATGTACATACCTAAAGGGTGATATTCATAATTCTGCATTGAGCTCATATCTCTTTTCATTTAATTCATCTCAATTTTGCATTTTCTAGCATCAACAGTTTGGCATCATCTACATGAACTCTAGTAAACTCAGTCGCTTTCCCCGAGTGAACTCGTTCATATCCTGGATATAGGCACAAATATGGTTTGGTCCAAATTTGGATCTATAGTTTGAGGGGTTGAATTTAGGCTTTGCTCAAAATTCATCATCAACCCTTTTTTGGGTTGTTCATCCGTTTAATCCTAATTTGGATATATTTTACTATTCACTATCAAAATTTTGTTAGTTTGATCCTATAATTGTTCACAAATCAATTATATATGTTTTTGTTCAATTGGGTCCAAATTTTTTTGGAAAAGTTATAACAATAACTAAATAATAGCGCAAATTTTCTCAATCACAACAAGTAACTAACAAATGTAAGTTGTTGCAAAAAGTAACATGTATCTAAATTCTTTAATATAGTCCTCTTTAATTTATTACGTTCATTATTACTAATTATAAGTGAACTATCAAAATTACATACTCTCATTCACAAGTCCTTACACACCACCACATACAAATTACTACTAGGATTCTTATAATGTTTAAATAATTAGAAGCGTACTTTGGGATGGAGAACGTATACTAACATCAGTACCCACAAGGGTATATCATATACATTACTCATAATCCATCTTTCCCAAATATAAAACTTAATATATCATCTTAGTATCAACATAGGTTATTAAAAGTTCTTTATCGAATTAATATTTTCACAATTATTACATAATAAATATATATATAATATACCATGATATAAGAGTTACTCCGATTTTAATAATCTTAATTAATAACCTAAAATAATTAGGTTTATTTTCTCGTAATTAATCTTCTAATCAATTTTAATTACAACTTAAACATAGATTAAGCAATACTTAATTCATAAAACACTTAAGGAGAAAAGTGGAGTACTGTTTCCTTAATAAAATTTCAAAAATTTTAGTTGAAATCCTTGTTATTTTCTTTAAGGTCTAACAATTATCCTCTTAGAGTTTGTTCAAAATATTCTTATATAAACTCCAAATACAATCTTGAAATGTTATCTTCATGGAGTTTTAAGGTTTATGATGTTAGGGTGGAGAGAAAATTAAGGTTTTATGTGTTATGTTGAGAGATAAGTGTGGAAAATAATGCAAACTCATGCATTAATAAAACATAAAAGGGGCCACCTTGATCAACTCGCGACCTGGTTGTGAGTCAGTTAGGCCTTGGTGCAGTGTTTTCTATTATACAAAGAAGGTTGGATCCACGTTGAATAACTAGGTATTTTTTAATTTAAACATAAGTGGGCTTAGATCAACACTTATATAATAGCCAATCATCAATTGGAAGCGGACAAGATAGTGATGAATTGCGATTGGTCTAAACCTTCGACCTAGGAATTATTGCGACTAATTAAGGAGAGGAGAGCAAGACGATTGTTGGACATAGGATAAGAAGGCTTTATCTTTCTAATGATTGGCAATCACCCTTCAATGACCGCAGTTGCGATTGAGCCTAACTATGATTGTGGGACTCCTAGGCCAGTTATCATCCTATTTCTTTCTTTCTTTCTATTCTCAACTTAAATCCATACATTACAATAAGTTCATAAAGTTGTTATTTTTTATCCTCTTGTGTAAACATTTCTAGGTATATTTCTATTAAACAAAATGTATTTCAAGTAAAAAGGCTTTTATAAGATAACGACACAATTGATATATGACCACATTTCACTATCTTCTATCCAATGTGTTTGATATAAAATAGGCTCTTAATACATGATGATATATTCTACAAGGATCATACCATCCATGCAACCATAAAACCATTTCCCACACATTACAGTGAAGATTCAAAGCACTCAATAAACCCTAGCAAGTTCAATTCACAAATCATCAGAAGTTCAACCACAAAGATCAAATAAAGCATCAAGTGAAGTTCAAGCTCAAACCATCCATACAAGATTGTTCTTGATCATCTCAGACAAAGCAACATCACATGTCCCAAACAATCGAGAAGATTGATCAAATACCAAGTAGACATTTTCAGTATCTTAATGATATTTAGGAACTATTGTACAAATATAAGTAAACTTGTTTGATCATGTATATGCTCAAAATCAAAATTCATAGACCTACCTAAACCTACCTAAAAGATGGTACTAAACCCCAACATCCTAGTGCCTCAATCAAGGAGGAGTTATTCGACTCTAACTAATTTAGGCCACGTGGATATGCCTTCCAAAACCCAAAGTCCCATTTCAGCTTAAAAGGAGTTAGTTGAGTATACAAAATGCATGGTCAACTATAAGTGTTTAGAAACCCAAAATAACATAACAACTAGTTTTCAAATTTGAATTCTAGGTGACCCAGAATATACCACACTACCCTTCAATGGCTAATTTCTCAAAATGAGCCTAAAAATAATACATTGAGTTCCTTCATAAAACACACACACACACACACACACTCATATATATATATATATATAATGATATTTCATGTATAATTCACGATAAAATTATATGCATACATGAATTGATAATATTTTATAATACATATATACTATATATAAGTATAAAACTATATATAAGTATCATATGTCTATTGATAATATTATTTAACATATGGATCTTAGTATATTATATAATTTAATAAAATATAAATATACGTAATTTTGTCTACATGAACATATATCTTTTTTTATTTATTAGAATTACACAAATATTAATGTACTATGTATGTATATTATATATTAAGGTAGTGCATTAAAATAATAAGAATGAATAATTCTAAGTTTAAAAATAAAAAATAGAAGTTATAAAACACCCTTTTGCTTTTTCTAAAAAACTTGATTATAACACAGAAATATTATAATTCAGTGTTTAAACACGGGTGTGTTAAACACAATTTTTTATCAGAATTATATTTAAGCACAGAAAACAGAATTATAGTTACAAACCAAACAGGCCCTAAGTTCATCGTTTGAAATGTTATTTTAAAAAGGATTTTAGAAGAAATAAGGTGGAGAAAAAATAGGCAATGTGAAGCCTTTTTTAGATATGTACATTTAGGTCCCTCACAAGCAATTTTATTACTCTAAAATCGTGATAAAAAAATATTTAAACACCTAGGTCCCTTGAACACCGATTTATCCAAAACCCTTTTATTCCAATTTCAGAGTAATAAAATTTCTTGTGAGGGACCTAAATGTATATGCCCCTTATTTTGGTGTATATGTGTAAAATTCACTTAGACTTAACATAAAATTTTCCACGAAAAATACGTACACAATGACTACAGATGTTCGATTGCTAAAATAAAGTTACATCAATTAACAATATACAAGTGTCTCAAAATGGTGTTTATAAAATGTCACAAAAACTAATCCTAAATGGCAAAAGTATCAAAGTGTATTGTTAACAATAATATCCAAAATAATGTATCGATCTACATTATGACGTAATTTTTTAAGCATCCATGCGTTCTAGTTATTAGAGAACTTGAAGGTTGTCTAGTTATATTCTAACACCAAGAGTATATGACATTATGACAATTCAAGCTTGATATCATATTTCTAGGGGGTTTCTAAGGGCACCACAATATTTACTTCAAAATACCACAAGGAAAAAAAATGATTTTTTGCTAAGGGTCACGACATCATATATATATTTTTTACACACTATTTTCAACACAAAATACCACACACTTTCTCTCTCTACTCTCTACTCCAAACTCTCCCTTTATCTTCTTCAACAAATCATCTTCAACCAACTATCTTCAACATTATTAAATAACTAGGGTTTGTTATTTAAATATTAAAAAATCAATGGATATTCCCTCAAAAGACAATGACAACATAAATATTAAATAATTAGGGTCCCATTGTATATATATTTGTTTATTCATAGGGATTGAAAATATAAAAAAATCGTAGAAATCGTCCAATGGTTTGGGATCAGGCCCCCGAAAAAGATGATGATTTTCGGGGTGATTATCCCGAATGAAACTAAAAAAAAAAATTGAAGAAAATTTTTCATTCAGGATGATTATGCAGAATGGAATGCATATATTCAGGGTGATTATGCAGAATTAAATGCATATATTCGGGATGATTATACCTGATGAAGTTTGAATCCAATTTTTCATACCATATTTGATTCGGGGCAAACATGACGAAATTTGGGTCTTTATTCGGGGTCTTTATATCGAACCACTGGGCTATCAACTAGGGTTTTGTACGCTAGGATTTATTGATTATGTGGTGTTTTCTCATCAAATGAGGAGTATTAAACGTTATTTGCATCAAAAGTTAACACTTTGTTGTTGTTCAACATATTTTTAACAGGAACATGCTTTTTAAGGGTTTAACATATTTTTCATAATGAATAATATATCAAACAATGTCTATTATATATGTTTTGATGACTATAATCTTGTTTGTATGGTGTTGAATGATGATTTGATGAATATCTTTGAAGATTTGAAGGTTTAGATAATGAAATTAATTTGTAGTTAAAGTTGAGAGGTTTTGAAGTTGAAAGATTGAGAAGTTGAGAGGTTTGAATGTGTAGAGAGGACAGAGAGTGGGTAAATGATTTTTTATAACTTTAAATATGTGGTAGCCCTTTAGTGGTATTTGGACGTAACTATTAAAATCAAGTGGTATTTTTAAGTAAAAAAGAATAAAAAGTGTTCTATATAACGTGGGACGTAAGTAATATAAAAAATAGTTTTTGGTAAAAATAAAAAGGTTTTAACCAAAAAACACTAATATACAAAAAAAAGTTTTAAGCAAAAAGATTAATATACATAAAAAAGTTTTCGACCAAAAAAGAGTTTTAAAAAAATAGTTTTTAACAAAAAAAAAAAAAATTTATAACAAAAAAAAAAGATTTTTTAAGGAAAAAAAGTTCTCAATAAACAAAAATCCATTTAAAAAAACAGTCTTTTATGAAAAAAAGTTTTTTTAACAAAATAAATAGTTAAAAAACAGTTTATAAGGAAAAAAATAGTTTTTAAGAAAAACAATATTTAACAAAAATCAAACACTTTTAATAAAAAAAACAAACAGTTTATTAAGAAAAAAAATAGTTTTTAACAAAACAACATATAGTTTTACCAAAAAAGATTTTTTAACAAAACAAAAACAGTTTTACAAAAAAAAAAGTTTCTGATGAAAAAAATATTTTTTAAAGAAAAACGGATTTTAACAAAAAAAAATAGTTTTTAATGAAAAGCAGTTTGAAAAAGGATAGTAAGTTTGTGGAAAAAAATACCTTTGCTATTGAGGAAAGGAAAAAATTTCTACAAAAGTGGAAAAGTGATGGTAAATTTGCATGAGGGCATGGATAATCGCGAAAAAAAATTCATGATAAATAAGGACAATTAAAAATAAAATAGTGAACAAATTCTTCATTTACCACCATTTATCACAATTTAATGGAAAATATGGTGCGAATGCGTACTTGATGCGAGTGCACTAGTGCGCTAATTTTTACAAAATTATAAATGCAAGAGTTGTGCTAGAGCGGCCATTAATTTATCAATTTTAAATTATATATTAATTTAAGATAATATATACATATATTTTCCAATAATTATAATTAAATTTCATGACATTACAATCAACATGACATTTTTTCATGTGGGATCCCATCATTTAGAACCTTTACTTGAACTCTACTTGGATTTTCTTCATTGGCTACTTCATTTTGAGAATATAGTGCATAAGTAGAAGTGGCATGTGAAGCATTAATATCATCACAATAAAATAACATTAAAATTTTTTTTAGCATCATCCATTTTGAACCTACAGGTAAAAAAATAATAATCTTAATATTTCGAGGCACAATACTTTTTAAGTGAAAAAAATGAAAACTAAGACGTAAAGAAAAATTGCATGAAGTGTTGGAAAAATAAATATGCAATTTAGGAACAACTCGCTCGAACCGAACTGAGATACTAACTATAAATAGTTAAAGACATTTATAGCTTTTCAATAGCCATGTGAAGATATGAGATATATCTTATGTTTTTTTGTCTTGGGTAAGTCTTGAATGTGAGGTTGGTGATGATCCCGAATTCCCATGTATATTTATTGAAAGACCCCAAAAGGACCTATTTCTTCAACTTTACAAGCCAAAATAACTATTTAAATAGGGAGATGTATGTTATTAAGTACAAAGTTTCAAAGTGAAAGCTAAATATTTGCTAGAGTTTGTGTCTTTTTACAACGAAAGTTACCATCTATATGAAATAAAGTCTCGTACTCTACATAGAAAGGATGGGAATTCTGTTAACATAAATGCACGAACTGAAAATACAGGAGCACGAACTGAAAATACAGGAGCACAAACTGAAAATTCCAAAACCTTTTGCCAAATCACAATTCTAGAAAGGGGGTGACTCCCATTTTAGACTAACTATGTGACTAAGGTCTTAGCCATACTTGCGAAACTTTCATTTTTTTAGTAACATTTTGTCCTTTACTTGGTAAAATTTTGTCATTTTTTCTATGTTTTCACATCAGTAAAATCTATTGTTAAAGCAAACGTCCAAATGAAATAGGTTATTGATTCGTCCCATTAGCCATTATATAACGTTTGACTTTTCAGTACGAGTTTTAAAGAATAAGTGTTATATGAATTCTAAGTATGAATTTTTTTGTTAGGGGGTTAAAAGGATTTATTCAGTATTTTCAAGGATTTAATTATAATTTTCTATATTATATTTCCTTAGTGGGCATTAGAATGAAAGGACAATGGTAGTTTGGTTATTTTGTTTAGCTTGAGGAGCAAGATATAGTTTAGATGAGTATCCAGTTCGTATTGGGTTAAGAGTCTGAGAAGTGAAGAGAGATAATGGGTTGGACATGTTGGGCACCTACGATCATGAGGATAGAGGGGCACGACCACAGCCTTGAGATTCGTGACCCAGGCTCGACCCCCTCGAGGCAATGTACTGATTGGATTCTTTAAAAGGGCTTTTAACTCGAGTTATCGTTGTTTTCCACCATTTCTCACCCTGTTAACCTACAAAAGCTATTTAGACTTCATCATATACCTTTGAAACACTAAAACCTCCATTAGAATACACCTTTAAAACTTCATTAGAGGGACTTGCACTTAGAATTTAGGGTTAATTTAAGAGGGTTAATTGATTATATTTTCGAGGAGAGCATGGATTTAATATTATAATTTGAAGATAAGAGATTTTTCAGATATTTTGGGGTTCGTGGATTGTATTTACTTGAAGTAGGTATTCGTCCTCCCGTGGTTTATGTTGTGTGATACATGTTTTCACCCTTGATTGTATATGTGTTATATGCTACGTGTTACATTCTTGTTACACTCATGATTATGTTATCTTGTTTTCATATCGAATAGTTGGAAAAATCGTAATTTGATAAATTTATGCATATATTGGGATGTGAAAATTAGGTAGAATAATACTACCTAAAATTTGAAAATTTAATCTCGATAAAGATGTTAAATTGAGATATTTATATTGTTATTTTTATTGAAGGATGCGTAAGCATCCCTTTTCCCAACCACCCATTGGAGGGGGTGTGATTTTGAACTACAATTTTGTCTTTTATCCGAGGAACTAGGACATAGACTTCTTTGGGCTATCAAGAAATTTTGTAATTGGTTGTTAAGTCGTTATGATAGGATGATGAGGGAAGTGCCATATTGTTCTTTATGGTTGTATTATGAGAGTTATTTTTAGGGGGCATTGGATTGTTTGGTTAATAATTGACAACAAAGCGAATGATAATCCATACCATGCTGAGGGATGCACTGCATGAATTTTGTTATATGAGGGACTTTAGGATGTATAGGTATGCGGGGTGAGATCCTAGGAAGTGATGTCCATCATGGAATGATAGTTGAGTGTTCATGTGAATACACTCTTATATATATTCATGCATGAGTACGTGTAGTTCACTTCGAGAATCTATATAAGCCTACTTAATTTTTCGCTAATTCCCTCACAGTTTATCTACATTTTAGGTTTTGTACGATTAATGATTTGATATTTTGTTATTACGACATAGTTCAGTTTATAAAGACGCAAATATGATGTAGACGACTTTGTGCTTATTTAAGGTTATTTTGAGATTAATGAGAATAAAGACTTTTATTTATTGACTTTATGCTTTCGCAAATATTTAATTTAACCATTGAATTTTGTTACAAAGGACCAATTTTTTTTCTTTCAAATCGAACGCATTTACTTTTATTTTAGCAGCACCTTTTCAGGTGTTACAGATCTTCACTTTTAAATCATTTTTTATGTAAGAAATTTTTTTCTTTGAAATTTTTTTTAATAATGTTTAAGTATATTATTTGTCAAATATCAATAATGAGTTATTACTTTTCAAATGTCACTTGCAAATTTATATTCGTATTTGATTAAAATAATACACATGATACACAATTTATGTAAAGCGTGAATGTAAAAAGAGTAAGCGGTAGAGAATGGACCAAAGAATTTTTATCTCGATTCAGTGACAACTCTACACCTATATCAATGCCCAAGATGATACTGAAGGAAGGTTCATTATCTTGACTATTTTAATAATGTCAATGATTGTGCCATTTTTAAGAGCAAACAAGAAAACCCCTATCTTCGCCTCATGTCCTTGACATACGATAGTTCGGTGCTTGAGAAATTTCAAAGAATACATCTCCTAAAGCAAACGTAGTGACCAAAAGAATATGGCATACCTAAAATTTATGAAATTAAGATAAATCAATTTAAAACCAAGATTGGCCATTGAACAACTTCTTGCAATCTCACAACCAATGCATTGTTCGCATTGAAAATATAAAAATGAATTTAGATAAGTGTTATTATAACTAGAACACTTTTACAATCAATAATCATCAATAAGTTAATAATACCCCGTATTTTTTTGGAATAAAATAAAACTTAGTGGGAATTAGTTTAATTTTTGGAATAAATTAATGAAGGTTGTGAATGATTAGACTCATTATTTTTTATAAATTTTAGAGTTGGACTTTAATGGTTTGAATAAATTTAAGTTGCATTTTTTTATTTTTAAACAAGAATTACATGTGTCACGTCACCATTAAAATATATTGTTGGATAAAAATATTCAGGACATGCTTTGAGAGGCATTACAGGCTCGTTAGGGCATTTTTGACTTTTAGGAATGGTCCCGGGACATATATATATATATATATATATATATATATATATATATATATATATATATATATATATATATATGAGTTGGGTAATTATCAGAATAAGTAAATAATATATTTGGGCTCATTTGGGAGTTCAAAGTTGTGGCCTAAGGCCCAACTCGGAATTTGAAGACTAATAATATTTATTTAGAGTTAACTCTCTCCTTGAGAGTTGTATCCAAGAAGCCTATGCACACCCACCCAAGAAGAAGAGGAAGAACCACCCTACGAGGAAGAAAAGTGGAGTTTCTTCACCCTTTCAGGCAATGATTCGTTTGCCATTCTTATTCAAAATGTTATTTCTTATATATATGTTCAATGCATGTAAAGTACGATTTGAATCATGATCTAGGGCTGTATATCTAGAGATTCTTTATATTGTGCAAGAATTCAGAAAAATTAAATGATCCATATTTAGATCCATAAATCCCATGTTAGATATGAATTGATGTTATATAATTTATTGATTTGATTGGAGAAATCATTGCCACTGCCATTTTAGTGGCGTCAACAATCATGTTGTAAGATTGATATCATATTTTGGAAGAAAGGAATTGTTAAGATTTAAAATGAAACTTTAGAACTTGCATGCTTAGAAATTCTTGAGAATTCTTGAAAATTTAGTGTTGATTTAGATTATTTAGATGTTAAATCATGTTTAGAATGATCCCATGTTGTTTTGAAGATCATATCCATCCTATATATTAGGTTTTTGAGGCCTTTTGAAGATTGGAGACATAAAAAACAATTTGGAAAAATCCCGTCATGGAAGAAACCTATTCTCGAATTTCTGGGAAAACCAAATTGATTCGACCTCCCTATCGAATCAATTCTACACACCTATTTGTAGATTTTTTTTTGTTACGATCGCATGGGCACCGACCGCGTATTTTTTTGATTTTTTTAAAATTAGTTATGATTTTTTTACGAAAGGGTGTGTGAGACCATTTTTTGTCCAAGTGCGGGACAGAGACTTATTCCAAGATATTAATGATATTGTTATGAACTTATATAGGTAGTTAAATCAGGATGGGTTCGTGATATGGCGATAACTTAAAGTACAAGTTAACTATATGAACAAGATGATTTACGTGGGACTCTTGGATAACGTTATACGTAATAAATATATTAAAAGGCATAGATGTGCCTAGATGATTGGAAACTTTTGGTAGGGGCACATAGATGATAAGACCCTAAAAGATACGATAAGGCTATTATGATTACTTCAAGGTAAATTTGGATCAAATAAATACTTATTAGAGATAAGTCTAACGCTTGTGGATTTAACTAATGGTTAGGTCCCTCGAATTATTACCGTATGAATATGTAACACCCCGTATTTTTGTGCATTTAATATTTAATTAATTCGGGATTTTTTTTAAATTACTGGTGTGTTGTAATTTTAATTGAATTAATTATGACAATATATTTATTTAAATATTATCGGGAAGTGAATGGTTAATGTTTAGGGAAATTTATTTACTAAGTGAATAGTAATAATTTAATTACATCATTTCGGGTATTAATGACGGGGTATACACTTATTCCAGCCGGGAGTCGGTATAGACTAAATTGGGTGTGAAATAAGGATTTTTATAAATTAATTCGGATGCCAATTTTGAGTGCGCGGTTGAGTCCGGATGGGTCGAGATAGTCAGAAAAGAGTACCCGGGGGTAGTAATTGGGTCTCGGGATATTTTTGGGCTTAGCCGGGCCCACACGGGGTGAGTTGAGCCACTTTAATTAAGCCCATTAGGTGAAAAACAGGATTTGTGTTTTTAAACCTAAACCTAAGAAAAGGAAAATGAGCAGCCAACATTATTCTAACCTAGGGTTTGAGAGGGAGATTGGGGGAAAACAATCAAAAGGCAAATTGGAGGTTATTGGAGCCAAATTGAGGGACGGCAACAACGGATCAGACACTACAAACACTTTGAGGCAAGTGGTTAACTGTTTTGATTCTTAATACATGATAATCAATTCATATCATAGTGATGTGTGTATGAAAATTCGTTTTTGGGTGTAAATGGGTACAAATTGTTTTTTTTTTTTGTTTTTGAAACACTTGAATGAGATTCAAAGTAAGATTTAGATGGGTGATTGATATCTGAATATGTATATATGATTTGAACGAAAATTTCAGAACATAAAAGAGTAGAAATTGCATCTGGAATTTGGGATTTAAAACAGATAACTAAATTTTATGGTGTAAGACCCATTTCGAAAATTATGAGATAATTAGAGAAGTTGATTATCTTAATGGTCTCTATGATTGGATAGGATGTGGATTAACCATGTGTAGATGATGGAATGATGTAATTAGAGGTTTAAATTCTGGTTTAGAAACCTTGAGGTTCGTTAATGGTGGAAAACAAGGGGGAGGCAGACCTGTAACGAAGGGGTCGATCGATCGATCGGGGGCATCGATCGATCGATGGTGGGAAATTTTTCCCAGTTCGGCCTGGGTGAGTTATAAGGGGAAATTAATTTATAAATTAAGTTCCATATATTTATTAGTGATAAATAATTATGAAACAAATATTCCTAGTAATTATGGGAAAGAGTAATTGGGACTAGGATGAATTTATGTGGGACATTTAATGGGTAAAATTGAGAGACTTTATTCCAAAATAGTGATGTACGGATCAAGTGAGTAAATCCGGGTATATTGGTAAAGCGACCCAAGGTAGTGAATTAAGTTTGGAGATAAATTAATTTAGAGTCGGAATAGAGACTCGGGAACATATTAAGTTACGGGCCAAGTGAGCGAGTTCGGGTAAAATGGTTGTGCGACACCAAGTATTAAATTAATTAATGAGCAGTTAATTAAAGTAGATTCGGACTATAGACTCGGGAAAGTGGTAAATTAATTAATGTGCAATTAATTAGCTAGAGTTGGGCTATAAGCTCGGGAAGGAAATAAATTAATTAGTGTGTAAATTAATTTAAATAGAGTCGGACCACAGACTCGGATTGGTATTAAATTGATAATTGTGCTAATAATTTAATTAGAGTCGGATGGTAAACTCGGGAAGATATTAAATTAATAGGTGGGTAATTAATTTAATTAGAGTCGGATGGTAGACTCAGGGAGATAATAAGTTAATTTAGGTGATATTAAATTAAATAAGGGTAGAGGTATAGACTCGGGCTATCATTATAGAAATTAATTGGGTGAAATTAATTAAATGAAAGTCGGACCATAGACTTGGATTGGTATTAATTAATTAAGTGTGTAAATTAATTAACACAGAGTCGGACCATAGACTCGGGGATAGTATTACATTAATTAATGTGGGAATTAATTAAATTAGAGTAAGACCATAGACTCGGGATAATAATAATATTATAAGTGAGAAAACTTATGTGGTCGAGTCAGGCGAGAGACTCGGGATTTCAGGATAGTGTTACGGGTTGTGAGTACACGGTAAAGTCGGGGTTTATTTTATATATATACGGTGTAGTGATAGTATATATATATATATATATATATATATATATATATATATATATGTGTGTGTGTGCATATATTGTGTGTGCTGCTAAATATCAGTGATTAGATATTTATTAAATTATATTCTCTAGTGCTATCAAGGGAGGTTGCGCGATGTGGGTGAAATCCCCTAGCTTGAGGAGTAGGGTGAGTATATCCCCAGGTCATAGCGTCCGTTATATAGGTGAGGGGCCTATCTCACTTTCAGGGAAGGAATATGATCGCCTCCACTTCGTTATATTTTACTCCAAGTTGGTGAGCGATTCTAACTTGGGGAAACTAGGTTTTGCGAGCACACCTAGTGAGATAGCATTCTAGAGGGAATCATCCGATGAGGGTAAACTCGGAAGGATGGATACACGTATGATATATATATGTGGATGTTAGTAAAGGTACATATAATGTGGTAGTGAATATTATATGTAGGTAATAATACAGTGTGTGATGTATTTATTTTATATAATTCGAGTTACAGTTATATGCTGTTAATTAATGCGAAATTAATTAAGTTAATCATTTGTGGGAATAATACAGTGTGTGAAGTATTTACTTTATATAACTTATGACACGGTTATATGATATTATTTAAGAGGAATTAATTAAGTTAATTGTGAAATAACTTATAATATGGCAAGGGAAGGTTATACTAGGACTAGTTGGACGGGGTAGTACAACTAGGTGGGGTTAAGATAACCGGTAGGTGTGCACAATAGTGGAGGGGTGAGAATGTCCACAAGGGAGTGCGACACTAACTTAAATATGAAGCGCATTCATGCATTTTAAATTACTGCAGTTAATTCACTTGCTAAATATTTTAAAAATATTTTGGGTTCTAACCCTTGCTATAAAACTATTTTCAAAACCTTTTAGGTGTCCAGCCACAGGGACGCCAGGATTGATATTCTATTCCAGGGACACGGAGCTGCGGCATATGTGGATGCTAGCAGGAGTTTGGATTAGACGCATCATTCATTCATTCCTAGAGTAGGAATCTTGTATCAGTCTCAGTTTTATTTAGGGCTTGTAGCCCAGACTTCTCGGTACAGTTTTCAGGTGTAATTCATTCAAGTGTTGATTATTTGTATCGGATTATTTATTTGGTGGCCGGTGATTTATTCGGCAAGTTGTGTAATTACTATTCTATTTACTTTCTTTCAGTTGTGTGAATGGTTTATATTTTAATTCAGCATGTACTGTTTTGGTTTAATTAAAAAGTTAAAATTGGCACCAGTTTTTGGAATATTAGGTGGTTAGTAAGTTTTAAAAAGTTTTCGACAGTGATGCTAAGGATGATCCAACTGGGATTCCTGTTTTAATTTAGTATAGGACTGATCACCCGGTATTTTATTAGGCGGGGTGTCACAGAATATACCAATTAGAAATGCACCCTAAGCCTAGTGGGCTAAGTTTAAATGGTTAGTATCGGTTATGATAGTAGTTAGGGTGCAACTAGTTATTCAAATGAGTGGATTCCTTATATATGTATACATAAATCTTATCGAAAAGGTAGCAGGAATAGAATAATTATTAATAATCTAGAAGAATTTAGTCTAAGCAAAGAAAGGAACATGCGGCATTGGAAAGGGTAGTTTGAATATAACTATACCTATAATTTTTTTGGTAAGGGTAGTTTGGGGATAATTATACCTATAATAGTTTTGGAAAAGTTAGTTCGAGATAACTATACCTAGATATTTATGGAGAAGTAAATGATGAAATAAATGTGACTATTAAGTCTTGGAGACAATATATGGAACTTAATATTTAATAGGGAAGTAGTCGTAGGATGGCGACTTAACATGGGTTATGTTTTAACTTACTAAAACATTATGATTAAGCTAAGAAGACTACAATTATATGGATGGATATTTCTGGGATAAAAGTAGTTATAGAGTAACAGCTTATACATATTGTATGATTATATGCAATATATTATTTTGTGAGGACATACACGAGTTTGTGGACCATCCTATCGATTGGGGTTACGCACAGCACACGTTAGCATAGGTGGGCTAGGCTTAGTGTTAGGTCATATTATAAGTACTACATTGCAGTGCCACTTATAAGAGGTAGGTGTTGATGCTGGGATCCTTTGTCACTACTGGTATGGGTCGTGAACTGGTGTACTGTGTAGGTACCACCCCACTTTCTTGTGGTTTGTTGTTACCCGCTTTGGGATGAGGGACACCTCCGGGGACTACTGATAGAGCATGAACAGGATGCCGAAGATAGATGTCTTCATGTGTCATACATATATGCGAACATATGTATTTATCTATATACACATTGTGGTTCGCCTTGTATGAGAATACGTTCTCATAGTCTATAAATGTAGACAATATTTAATGATGTTAAGTCGGATCAACATAGCGATGTGGATAATTTGTAACACTAAGTTCTAATGTTTAATGCAGGAGACAATTATTAATGAGAATGATAATTAAGTAGTCTAAGAATGTAGACAATAATTAAAGAGAATGAAAACTATAGTCTAAATGGTGTAGACAAAAATTTATGTGAATTAATAATTAAATAGTATAATGAGATAGACTAAAGTTAAGGAACATCATATAACGTAAAAATACACACTGAAATTATATAGAACTTAGTGGACAACAATGCGAAGTTAATCCGTGGATTGTAGCGTTAGACGTAGCACCCACTTTTAGTTGACGCATAGCTAGATGACTCTATCATTACTTGTCAGATTAAATAATGGAAGATTCAAATTGGTATTTATTTGAGGATACCAGTAGAACTGCTTGAGAGGTGAGATACTCGTTACGTGTGAGCATTGATTGTGAAATGTAAAGTATGAGTTAGTTACATTTTGCATATTTATTGGTGAATAATACTTGCAACTTAGGGCTTTGACCCAAAATTATAAATATTTTTAGCCCAGGTTTTCTCATAAACAGGGACAATAGGACTGATGATGGATCAGACTTGCAGTTGCATTAGACATAGAAAACTCCATTCCATTGATTCTAGTATAGGTTGTACCTCCTCATTTGATTATTTTATTTCATGTTGATATTTGTATGGGCATAAGACCAATAGTGTATTTGTATCAGTTCACACTTGTATTTACTTTCAGACATCGTTATTAAAATTTGAAATTTGGTGATTAATAAAAGCAACGTCTATTTTTTTTAGTGCTGAGAATGGTATAAATTATTGATAAGCCCCATCTTCCGCGTATTATGTCTGGTCAACCTTAACATGAGAAATTGGGGGTTGTTATAGTTAGTGTCAGATCATGGTTCCAATGTCCTTAGGATCTGTGTTTGAGATCGTTAAGTTTTGCATTGTGTCCTTTGATGTAGAGCCCTATGATTAGGAACCATTTTATTCTTTGCGAGTCATTGTTGCTTGTTCGGGCAAGGGATAAGTTTTGGAGAAAGAGCCATCGAGAACTTAGTGTGGTTCACTTGCTAGAATTGTGAGAAGTTCGAGTAATTTAGTGCCTAATAATTGAAAGGGAAACATTTGGTAAAATTGAGGAATGTGATACCGCGGGATAGTAGAAAACTAGAGTTTAGTTCATTTAAACGAATAGGAGCAGCATTATGATAGTAAAGGTTGCGACACCCTGCCTAATTAAACACTGGGTGATCAGTCCTTTATTAAATTTAAACATAATATCCAGTTAGATCAGTCTTAGCATCATTGTCAAAAACTTTTTATTAAATTACGAACTACCTAGTATTTAAAAATCAAATGTCAAATTTTATCTTTTTATTAAAACATGAAAGCAATTAAATGAATAACTAAACATTCACCATCCAATAACAACTCATAGGAATTAAAACGACATAATGAAATAAACTGAGTCTGGAGTAAACACTTCCAGTCAAAATCCCAAATACAAAATGAAGTAAATTCAACAACTGAAATGTAAATGACTGTCTGTAAACTACTATCTTTAAATAAGAACGGGAAACATGCCCTGACTGAAATGAATGTCTCTGAATGAATTAAGTATGAATGTGGAGGCGTCTAATACCGAGGTCCTGTAACTTCCATAGCAGGTATAACACGTCGATTGAATGGAACTCCTATGCTCGACGTCCCTATGGCTGGACACCTAAAAGTTTTTTACAAAAATAAAATATATTTGACAGAAAATGGGTCAGATCCCGAGTTAAAAATATTATTAAAACAACAAGTATTTAAAGTTACATAAATACCATATATTGTATACATGTTAGTCGCATGCTCTCACTTAAAGTACTCACCTCTCAACTATTGTGCACGCCTAACGTATACTCCTAACCCATCCTAGTTATACTGTCCCACCTAACTAGTTTGAATCAAGTCTCTCACTATGATGCCTAAGTCATTGTGACCACCCGTATTACCCAAATAATACTTTCTTGCATTTCCAATATTTATTAATCGATTCAAGTATTTCTTTACTCACATAAGTTCCCATAATTATAACATATTTTATATATCATACTCTTTCTCATCTACTAAGCAACACGGTAGAATAATCACCAGTACATAAATAGACTTCACGATCATAATATATATTTATACTTATAAGGAACCCCGATAATAAGCTGCGGTGCATGCATACTTTGCATTCAAATCACAGTATATCACATACTCTATGGAGGACTATAGGTTCATAATCACTCGAGAACCGTATAAAACACAATTCACAAATAATGGAGGAAAATCATAGTTCCAAGTTATAAGGGAGATGCACATACCCACTCAACTCAACGACTGTCTGCACTATCACTCACAAATAGGTTATACCAAAGTTCTATGGTTCTAAGGTACAAGTCCATATTACCTCGATGGGCTCATCAGAATAAAACTGCCCATTCTCAAAAACCTCAGTGATAGCAAGTAGCGCAGTATGATGCATTACACATAATAATCCATACTATAGGTAAATCACATAACCTAAGCATATATAAATCTCATATAGGCACCCGCATGTCCCATTTTACAAGTCTCATACGTAGTATATTTATATCTCGAATATCCTACGTAATATTTTATTTAACGCGGTAACTTACGTCGTATAACTACAAATACCTTATCCCAAAAAGGTTACTAAGTTTCCTTATATTCCTTGGATTATTTCAGTAACTAAAATATACCCCCACTACTGGTATTAACCTCAAGTTATCGTTCATCCATTTTAAACCCCAATTTATAAAATTTCCAACTGTAACTCATTCGATTAACACTCGTAATTTCCCCATTCAATCCTATGCATAAATAACATTCTTTGGGTCTTAAGTATATTCTATTGACCTTCCATAAGTCCCAATATGTTCCATTAATCATCACTAAATATTTCTAAAAGTTGGGATTTAATCAAATATTAAAAAGGAAACAAGTCACATTTTCCAAGGGAGTCGATCGATCGATAAAATGGGTCAATCGATCGACATTCTTGAGTCGATCGATCGATCGACCAGTTATTTGCCCAGACTTTCTTAACAGATACAGATTTCGAGATTTTTAACACCAAAATCATCTTTAAACATCTCCAAATTGATATACATGAAATACATAACCTATACTAACATGTATGAACAATTACTAACGTATCCAAATCATTTAAACAACATCAACATGCATAAATTCACCCAATTTCCATATTTAGTCTCAAAAACCCTAGTTTTGACTTCATCTTCAATTCAACATGAAATTTCCAGATTTCTTCAACCAATTTGATTATAATACCGTGGGTTTGATTCTACATGCATAAATAATCTTACTACATTTAAATATTCACCTAAGAATTATAATTTACATTATCTAAATTCTTCCAAAACGCGAGATTTTCATAAAAATATTATCCTAATCTAACATGGATCACATATCTATCGTAAATTTATGCAAGATAATACTTGCCTGATGTTTCAAGGTCTGAACCATTGATGAAGAAGGATATGTGTTGATGCAAAAAACTAGACTAGGCTAATTAGTTTATCATAGATAAATAGAAAATAAAGAGACAAGAGATTTTTGAAGTGGTTTGTCTTGATTGAAGAGCCTACGTCCACTGTTGTGTATTGCTTTAGGATTGTTCAATTGCCTCTCTTTTCGTGTGTTCCTGTATGTAGGGTTTATAATGTTTTTATAGCCCTCTTAGGGTGTACAAGAGCTGGAATATCAAAGGATGGAATGTCTTTATATCGTGGACATTTACATATGTACAATCATTACTACATCCAAATATTGGTGTTTGCCTATCATCGTTGGTCGGCATCCCTGGTGTTGCTCGGTATTCCTGGAGTTGGTCGGCATTCCATCCGTAATGACTAGGATTAATCTTCCATTGTATAACACATATCATTATCTGAATGGTCCATGTAGATGAATAATTTTTGGTATCAACAAAATCCCCTAATGTCATACTTGACGTTTTTACAAGAGTATAGAGCATTTGGCTCTTAAAGCTACTCGAGCAACAATTTTAGGCCTGGTCAGTTGCCAACTTCCCATACTTGTAAAAATTTGTGGTCTAATTATGGGGATATAATGCGCGTGGCATTTTTTAAATTATCCACTACTTTAACGAATCGTTTTTGGGTAAATCCATTTTTTCTGCCTTTTAGCCGCCACCAGTTTAATTGACGCTGATTTTTAATCATTACCTTTCCAATTTTTGAGGTAACCCATAAAGAGCGGGAAAAGGCATGAAATTTTGCTATCTCAAATCTTCTGAGTGTTTCTGGGCTACAGTGTCTTCAAGCTTTCTTTTTTTTTCCTCGAACGATCATTTTCCGTTCTTTAGTTTTTGTTGAATCCTTAATTCCTGTAAGAATTCTTTCTTTTCTCTTCTATTTTCTATCATGGTTTACTCTGTTGATTCTCTTGATGAATTCAAAAATAAATTTAAAATTCCATCTTGGTTTGTTTTGGAACACGCTACTTTACCTGCTGATTTTTTCTCACTTGCTGAGGGTCACTAGTTTCCATCTATTTTTATAGAGGAATATGGGTTTACTTTTCCTCCCAACCCACTGTGCTTTGAATTTTATTAATTCTTTGACGTTGTCCCAGCTAGGGTATCCCCTAATACTTGTAGGGTTATGAATGGAGTGTATAGGTTAAATCAAATTCACGGAACCCATCTATGGATTCCATAGATAATGTTTTGTTATAAATGGGTAACTAGCAAGGCCATTTTTTATTTAAAGACTATGGCTATAAATAAAGCGTTAGTAGTTAATCTTCCTGACTCCAATAGGGATTATTTTGAGTATGGGGTTGTAAAAAATTGGTAATACGACCCCTCGATTAGAAATGCTGAGAACTAGGGGCCTAGGTGCCCTCCTTTTGGCAATAGGATAGGTTATTCCTCATTTAACTATTGACTTTGTACATATCTGTTTAAATGTTACATTAATTGGTTCTTTATAAATTCTTATTGCAGTTGATCAGAAGAGAAGGTGCCCTAAGGAAAGTGAAGTGAATTTTAGGGAGTTGAAGTTTATTTGGAGACTTCATCAAAGGATTGACGAGGAGCACGTCAGGTCTGCATCTTATTTGCTACAATTCAAGAACACAATCTATTCCTTTGTTGCTCTTCCTAATCCTTACCATGTAATTGACCTTAAACAAGAACCTCATTCTACTTCCCCAGCCACTACGTGTGGCAGTGGTGATCTTATTGCCCTCTCCCCTTCCTCCTTAGATTCAAATTTGCCCCTTGCTGCATCCATGAGTAAGAGGAAGATTCCCAATATTTTGGGAGATATTTATGCCAATCCCCCTTCCAAACGAGTTGATACAGGGGTGAAAAATAAAAATGAGATTGGGAAGAAGCCCCCAACCAAGAAAATTAAAGAGAGCTCCCTGGTTAGAATAAAGAAAAGGCTGCATTCTAAGTTAGCAAAAGGTTCTTCTACTCATCCCGACCAACGTGAGTTGGTCGATATATCTTCTTCTACCTCTAAAGTGGTCATTGGCCCTGGATTGGCAAGGCAATTAATAAATTCTAGGACTTTGCCAAACCACAGGAGTGCTGCTGTTACATTGCCTCGCTCCAAGAGTTCTGACAGGGCTGCTTAAAGGATTACTCTAGTATACTCTTTTTACCTTCTTTAATTACTATCTCTTGATTTGTTCTTCACTATACTGACTTTTTTTGTTGTTCTTATGCAGTTCCTCATTGACTTAAATAATATGTTGGAGAAAGATGAGGGTTTGAGAGCTTCTTCCTCTAGTGAAGTTGAAAAGTCTCTGCTTGATTCCCAATAAGCATTGGCTACTGAAAAAAAAAAGAAATGGGAGGAGAGAATGAAAACTGCTGAAGAAGCTACTGAGACTTCTCAGGGTCTGGCTGACAAGTTATATAAGGACTTAGATGCTGAGATAGTTAGGTCTGCCCAACTACAGAAGGACCTGGGTGCTGAGAAGGTGAAGAGAGCTAAGGCCAGAGAGGTTGGCTTCAACAAAGTCTAGGATAAGGCCTTTGGTGCATCTTCTTTGCAAATTAAGTTTGCGGAGAAAAAGTGCTTCAAGGATGGCTGATCTGCTGCTATAGTGGAGGTCGGCACTCCAAAGGATTCAGAGCCATTCTCTCGAAATTATCTTGGGACTCCTCCAAACCTGGACGAGGAAGTTGAGGATGGGGGTTCTAGTGAATATTTGATAATAGTGGACTCTGTCGATCAACACGAGGATATTGATTCTGTTGCTTCCTCCAAAGTTAATCATCCTCCTCCTTCAGCTCCTGCTTCTTCTTCAGCTAATCCTGAAGCAGATAAAATGAAGGTGTAAATCCAAGTAGCTTTTGTTTTCTTTTTTTTTAATAGTTGTACTTTTTTATTTTTCGAAGATGTATTTGTACTTCCCTTTTTATTAATGAAAAGAGAAATATTATTATTCCTCTGCTTGTATTTTTCAATACTCTGCAACTTGTTGATTGATGACTTTCTTTTTCTGAATAGCTTATGTATAAACTGGAATACTTCTCCTCTAGTGACTCCAAGCTACTCCATAGGTGTAATGAGATTTTCAAAGCTGGTCACTTATCTCTGACTGATGCCGACTTACTGCAGTTTCTCGAACTAGGGGTATCCGAGCAAGCCAAAGAGGCATATGTTCATCTGAAGTGTATTCTTGATCATGTAGTGGCAAATAATGCTACCTAATTTGAAATGATTGAAGAGATGCAGGAGGAGCATAATGAAGCTAGGGAACTTTTACATGAAGATTATGAGAAGAAATTCCTGGCCTTTAGTGAAGGCTGGGACTTTGAGCAAAAGTTGGATAAATTTTCTTCTCATTTTCGAAGACAAGAATTCCTGTTGAAACGTGAGACGAACAAAGCAAAGGACGTTGTCAAGATTCTAGAGGAAGAAAATAATAACTTAAGAGATGAACTTGATGCTCTTAAGTCATCCAGTATTGTTGCTGCTACTGTCAAGACCCAACAGGCCCTTACTAATCAAGTTGTATAATTAAAAGCTAAAGATCAAGCTATTACTGAGATGTCCCAGAAACTACAGACCTTGTCTAAACAACTATCCACTCAATCTTCTCAATTACAAGCTAAGAAAGGAGTATTGAAGAAGCTGCATTCTCAGGTTGATAACTTAACCTTTCCATTCCATAATCAACTAAGGGAAGTCTGGATAGACGGGTGTAATGAAGCATTTGGACATCTTGATGATAAACTTCAATAAGCTAAAAATGAGAGCTAAAATGGGGTTAGATTAATGCTTTGACAGTGATTAAAGTGGATCAAAACAACTCATTATGGGATTGATATGATCTAGGCTTGCTTGAGCTTGACAATACTCCTTTCAAGTTATATGTCAAATGGATTCATGTTCATCGTATTCCTCAATGCTTGATTTTAAAATACTTGGGAGATTATGAGCTTCATGATGAATTAGAGATCATCCGACCTCCTCACCTGCTTGATCGTCCTAGTAGCAGCAATACCAGAATGCTTCAGGATTTTAACATCATCAACTCTCCTTATACTTTAGATGATCCTCCTGCTGGCATGAATCCTACTTCAAAAGCTGAAGGAAAACGTCCTGCAGAATGAAGCTTTGTACTTCGTTTTGTTAATGTGGTCATGTAATTACTTTAGTTGAATGAAATGGAAATTTGATTAACTTATCTTATGTTCACTGTTAATCATTTCTTTGTCATTAATTCTATTGATACACTTTGTTTAAGTTGAGTATCAACGATCAATGAGTGTAGATGTTATATTAGCATATTTAGATTAAAATCTAAATTTAGAGCTAATTAAATGAATACATAGGTTCTACTAGCATCTTAGATTAAAATCTAAATTTAGAGCTAGTTACCCATGTGTCTCCAAAGGTTTTACTAATGCACCCAAGTATTGGATTTTTTCATTAAATGCCAGTGGTGTGACCAGGCGTTTGTGGAATATGTGCTTATGTTCTTTTTGAGGAACCTTTAAAATGTTCTTCCTTTACTTTGACCAGTAGGACAAAGATCTTTTTCTATCCTTATGTTGCGGACCAAGTTTTTGAGGATTTAACATCCTGTTGACTTAGACTTCGTGTATCGACGATAAAGTTTGTGGTTGCTCTGAGTAACTTATTGCTTATGTCGAGCAACTTTTGGGACAATATTTGTTGAGCCGAGCAAAATTTTCTGAACTGAGCAATAATTTATAACTTTTTATCAAGCTAGTGTAGTGCATAACACGAGTACTCCCAAAAAATAAACAACAAAAATGGAAAGAAAACTAAAGATTTTATTAATAGTGCAAGTTGAAAACTGAATACAACATCATTGATAATACTTTCGAAGATGATCTGCATGCCATGGGTTTTTTAATTCTTTACCTTCCAAGGTTTCAATTCGATAGGTTCCAGATCGGATCACTACTGAAACACGGTAGGACCCATGCCAATTGGCTTTAAGCTTGTTATTTTTCTTCAACACTTTCTTCAACACATAATCTCCTTCCTTTAAGTTGGTTGATTTCATCCTTTTATTGTAAAAACGAGTTGTTCTTTGCTGATAAGGCGCATTGCGCAAGGCAGCATCTTCTCTTACTTTTCTCATTAAGTCACTTACAGGAGAGTTAAAATTTAAAACTCTATGAGATGGTAAGCCTAGCTCGGTAAGAATGATCGCTTCAGCTTAAATGCTAACATATATGGGGATTCTCCAGCTGCTATTCGCGGTGTTATTCTGTATGCCCATAAGACAGAGTGTAGCTCGTTTATCTAATTTTCCTTGGAATCATCAAACCTTTTCTTTAACCCACTAAGCAAAGTTCTGTTCGTAACTTTAGTTTGTCCTTTACTCTGAGGATGTCCTGGAACAGAATGCACTTTTTGAACATGGGATTGAGCACAGTAATTTGCGAACTCATCATTCTAAAACTGTGTTCCATAGTTGGTAATGAAAGCGTAGGGCAACCCATACCTACAAATAATGTTTTTCCATATGAATTGATAGACCTTTTCATAAGGCATATCTATCAAAGGCTCTGCCTCCACCCATTTTGTAAAATAATCCACGGTGACCACCAAGTACTTAAATCTTCCTTGGGTAGTTGGCAATGGCCCAACCAAGTCTATACCCCATATGGAAAATGGGCATGGTGAAGTGGTTGGAGTAAGAGCATCCTATGGAGTTTTGCAAATTATGGAAAATTACTGACATTTATCACACTTCTTAGAAAACATTGCACAGTCTACTCGCATTATTGGCCAGTAATACCCTTGAGTACTGATTCTTTGCAGAAGTGTTCTTCCTGCTGTGTGAGCTCCACATCATCCTTCATGCACCTCCTAAATTAGATCTTGGACCTCTGATGGATGCACACATTGCTACAAATTGATTGTTAGTCCTCTCATGTATAGAACACCCTTATCTAATACATATTGAGCTGCTTTGTATTTTAACTTCTTTGCCTCCACTATATCTGTTGGTACAGTTTCTTCTTCATTGTATGCTCTGATGGGATCCATCCAGGAAGGTCCCATATCTATAGCAATGAAATTTATCATCAAATCTTCATTTATGCTCCTATTGGCCAAAATCTCAATAGGGATAATTCGTCAAAGTTCAATTCTGGTAGCAGAGGCTAGCCGAGCTTGGGCATCAGATCGGGCATTTTCTAATCTTTGGATTCTGTCCATCTGAACAATTAGTAATTTTGCAATGACCTCTATCGCCTTGGATAAATATTTGGTTATCAATTCTCCTTTGGCTCCATATAAACCCAGTGTTTGGTTTTCTACCAGTTAAGAGTCATTGTATGCCACAACTTGCTCAGAACTCAATGACTAGGCTAAACTTAAGCCTGAGCTTCATACTCTTCTTCATTGTTTAAAGCCTGTAATTGAAAATGTAGTGCATACTCAATATCAATACCATCAGGAGTGTTAAGTATTATACATGTTCCACTTCCAGTTGAACAAGATGACCCATCAACATATAAGTTCCATATTGGGACATTATCGAATGCTTGATCTGTCAAACTCCCGTAGTGGAATACTTTTCTCTTTTCTTCTTCATACTTCTTGGTCATCTCTTATATTTGGGAAGAAAAGTCTGGTAGGACTGCACTCTTTTCTTCTGAAGAAAGTTCTTCGGGAGCTGTTTTGGTAACATTACCTTCTCTTAATTCTTATTCTGTCTAATCACCACGTTGTTCAGGGACCTTTGAGTAGGTAAACTCCGCTATGAAATTTGCCATTGCTTGGCCTTTTAGAGAAGAGGTTGGTTCATATATGATATCACACTCCCCCAATTCCACATCCTGGTATATTAATCTACTAGATTTCTCTAATTTATACAATCTACCAGATTTCCACAGCCTAGTAGATTAATCTATTTTAGAGGCATATCAGTGTAAACTATGATTATATGGGCTTGGAAATAGGGTTTCATTCGTCTAGATGCTTTAATCAATCCCAATGTCAATTTCTTCAAATGAAGGTATCTAATTTTTGGTCCTTGGAAAGCCTTACTGATATAGCATATGGGTTTTTGAACTCCATTCTCTTCTCGAATCAATGTTGAACTTATTGTCGATTCAGAAACAACTAATTACATGTACAATTTTTCACCTGTGATTGGTCGTTAGAGCAATGGAGGTGACCCCAAATACATTTTCAATTCCCCAAAAGCTTTTTCACATTCTTCATTCCATTCAAAGATTTTTCTGAGCACCTTAAAGAACGGTAGGCATCTATTTGTAGCTCGGGACACGAATCTGTTCAAGGCTGCTACTCGTCTAGTTAGTATTTTTACATCCTTCTTACAAGTTAGAGATTGCATTTCAATTAGTGCATTAATCTTGTCTGGATTTTCTTAAATTCCCTTTTGATTTACTATGTACCTGAGGAACATTCCCTCTTTCACTCTAAAAACACATTTGGTCGGATTCAACTTTATCTGGTGCTTCTCAAGTTGATAAAAATCTAGCTAAGGTCGATAATGTGATCGGATACCTTTTTGTTTTTTGTAGGCATATTATCTAAGTAGACTTCCATATTCTTGCCTATTTGTTCCTCGAATACCTTGTTGATCAGCCTTTGATATGTAGCACCTGCATTTTTCAAACCAAAAGGCATAACATTATAATAGTATGCTCCTTGGGGAGTGATGAAAGAAGTTCTTTCCCTGTCCTCAAGTTTCATTTTTATCTGGTTATAACTAGAATAAGCATCCATAAAGCTGGGGAGCTCATGTCCTGATGTAACATCCACGAGTTGATCTGTACGGGCCAAAGAAAAGTGATCCTTTGGGCATGATTTATTTAAATCCGTGAAGTCTACACACATTCTCCACTTGTTGTTTTTCTTTTTGACCATAACAACATTGGCCAACTAGTCTGGGTATTTCACTTCATTAATAAAAGCTACTTTCTGAAGCTCTTCGACCTCTTCCTGTATGACTTGGTTCTTCTCAGGGATGAACACTCTTTGTCTTTATTTGACTGGTTTAACTTCTTTATTTTTATTGAGCTCATGACAAAGGAAATTGGGATTTATCCCAGGCATGTCTTCATGACTCCAGGAAAACGCATGCTTTCTCTGTTTAAGAAAGCTCACTAGTTCATGTTTAAGAACAGGATCTGATGTTGTCCCTATTTGAGTGGTGCATTCTAGTTTATCATCATCTAACATAATGATTTCAATTGATTCCATAATCTATCTCGTTACCATCTCTGATTCCTCTATTGGATCTAAGGTTTCAACCTCAGATTCTTCATCAAGCTCAGGAGTATCCATTTGGTAGGTAGTGGTTTTCTTCTTTATTTTTTCCAAGTCATCTTGCTCGATTGAAGAATAATAATCCTCCCTAGCTACTTTTTGATCAACTTTCATAATTCCCACACCAAAATTAATAGGTAATTTTAGGCACTGATGAAAAGTGGATGGTATTGCTTCGAACTTCTTTAGCCCTACTCTTCCCATGATTATATTGTAAGCTGAATTAACGTTTTTATCCACTACAAAGAAACGGATCTTCTATGTTCGGCTAGCTGGTTAGGTGCCTATTATCACCTCCATTTTAATGGTTCCCAAAGGAAAGACTTTCTCACCTGCAAAGCCTATTAGTGGTCGATGATAAGGCTCTAATTGGATAAGTTTAAAATCTAAGTTGCTGAAACAAGGATAAAAAAAGGCAAGGATTTCTTCTTTTCGGATTTAAATTATCGGTGGGTCATCATGAGGACATAGTACTCCTGAAAGGTCATTTTTAGAGAAACCAATTACTAGTATGTCTTTCTTAACCTTCCTTGGTCGATCCTCCTCTGCAAGGTTGATCCTCTGTATATACGAGCAAGCTTATGCCTCATGGAGTTAAGATTTTCACTCTGATGTATGATCTCCTCCTGCGCCTCCACTTGTAATCATTTAGCAATCAAAATAACCAAAATTGATACAAAATACCTCACGCTTTGGTCATATAGGTTTTCAGGGAGATCGGCATCATCATACTGATCTTCATGAGTTTTTTCTTCTCCTCTCTAGGCTTACAAGGAGATTTTGATATATGTCGACCTCCTGCGTTGTTCTAACGATCAACATACTGATTCAGTTTTCCTCTTCAGATGAGAGTTTAAATATAATTTTCAAGAGCTATTCAACGTTCCATCATGTGACCATAATCCCTGTGAAATTTGTAGTACTTATTTTTGTCTCTCTTGGTCGGGGAACTTCTCAACTTATCAGGGTAGCGCACATCTTTATTATGCTTGATTTCTTCCAAAACATGGAGAATTCCCATAGTTAGCGAAGTGTAGTCGTTGTACTTCTTGACTCGCTCCAAAACCCCTTCTGTCTTGATTCCCTATGTTCTTTGGGTTCTTTATGATCTTTCTTATCATTTTTGCCATCAATATTTTTGCTCGAGCTATGTTTGGTTGCCATTGCTTCGTCAGCATTCATGATCTTTACTTCTTTAGCCATCAATTCTTCCATTGTCTTCGAAGGATCCTTAGCAAGAGTGTAATATAATTTTTTGGGGAGCAATCCACTTATGAGAGTTGTTATTGCAGTCTTCTCCTTATAATCTACTACTTCTAGTTTCTCGTTATTAAAACGAGTGATGTAATCTCTGATGCTCTCCCCTTCTTTCTGTCTCACACTAAGAAAGTGCGCCACCCTTTTCATAGGCTTTGCTCCAAAGCAAAAGTTGTTAATGAATAGCTCGGCCAGTTGGTTGAAGCTAGAAATTTGTCCCCGAGGAAGACCATTGTACCAGATTTGGGTAGATCCGGTAATGGTTCCAGAAAATGCTCTACACATTATTTCGTCGGGGATGGCATAAATATCAGAAGTTTCCTGGTATTGTTCTATATAGAGGACTGGATCAGTTTTTCCATCATACTTGGGCGTTACTACTGGAGCCTTGAACTTTATTAGAGTAGGGAAATCCACAATTGCTTGCTCAAATGGAGACCCTTTTACAAAACTTCTTTGCCATGGGTTTTTTGTCTTTGCCATTTCTCCCAATCTGTCTTCCAATCTCTGTATGGAGCCTTTCCATGCATCATTGGCAGCACCGAATTTATGCATTGGAACTTTATTAGTTTTCGAGCTTTCTTCTTGAACCCATTGTTCGGTCCAAGTAACAATTCATCGGGAATTTAATCAAGATTGTGCGTGCTTTCCCTTTGATCATATGGCCGTCTAATATTACCAGATATTGCCCTAGGAACATTTTTGTTCCGTTTGGGTCCCAATTGATCAAAGGGATATGCTTGACTTAATCTTTCTGAGGCGCTTGGCCTTTCTGGCGAATAAGACTGCGTATGAAAAGATTTTGATGTATTGATTAATGAAGCTGACCTTGGATGATAGGATACATCTCTTGCTGATATCGAATGGTTGTACCGACCACCTCTTAGTGGTGGTGGTGGCGGCAGCATATTTTCTTGAGCAGATAGAGCAGGTGCTCCGGCTTCGAGGGTTTGTGCAAGTTGCCTGATAGTATCTTACATGGCCTCTTAGCCTCTTGCAAGACTGGACAGAATCCCAGTTAATTCGTTTGCAGATGGAGGAGCAGAAGGAGTAGGCAGAATACCTTTGTTCCTGAGACTTGATTTAAGAATTTCATCCATTTAGATGTTTGATTGAGTGAGATCGATTAGAAATATCGTTACCACAAACGGCGCCAATCTATTGATGCAAGAAACTAGACTAGGCTAATTAGTTGATCATAGATAAATAGAAAATAAAAGGACAAGAGATTTTTAAAGTGGTTTGGCTTGAGTGAAGAGCCTACGTCCACTGTTGTGTATTGCTTTGGGATTGTTCAATTTCCTCCCTTTTCGTGTGTCCCTGTATGTAGGGTTTACAATGTATTTATATCCCCCATGGGGTGTACAAGAGCTAGAATATGAAAGGATGGAATATCTTTACATCATAGACATTTACATTTGTACAATCATTAATATGTACATCTGTTGGTGTTTGCTTATCATCGTTGGTCGGCATCCCTGGTGTTAGTCAGTATTCCTGGAGTTGGTCGGTATTCAATTCGTAATGACTAGGATTAATCCTCCACTGTATAACCTGCGTCAGTATCTTAATGGTCCATGAAGATGAATAATTTTTGGTATCAACAGTATGGTTGCAATCCTTTCTCTCCGGTCTACATGATGGTCGTGACGATGGTGAAAACTAGTATTTTTTACCTTGGGAACTCCTAGGAACACCTCTCCTCTTGATCCTATGTCTCCTCTGCCGAATGGTAACTTCTAACCCTAGGAGACTAATCTTCAAAGCTGATAAAGACATCTAAATTTCGTGTGTTTATTTTTCTCAAAAATAAAAATGTCTAAAATACCCTCCTGGGATGCCAGTTTGGCCTAAAACTGCCCCAGACCCAAACTAAACCCCCGGGTATACTTTTTCGATTGTCTCGACCCTTCCGAACACTATGGTATACTCGAAATGACCATACGGATGACTTATAAATAAATTAATTTTTATTTCAGTAACTTTCGTCCCAACACGACTGAAACGCGCATCCCGACTTAATTTTCGTAAATGTCGTATCATTCACTCGCGACAATTAATTCATCATTACATATTACTTTACTCATTAAATAATATTTCACATAATTCACATCAATAAATACTAACTCTCATCACGCTAGTAATTATTTAATTAAATACGAATTAATGATAAATAAATTTCCCATTTTTAAGTTAATTAATCCCACAATTAAAAATCATTAAAAATACGGAGTATTACATACTTCCCCCCTAATAACGAAATTTCATCCCGAAATTTGGAAAAAAATAAAGGTATACCTGGTAAGAATATCTCTGGATACTTTTTACGCATCTCATCCCCGCGCTCATAGGTAGACTCATCGGCATTCTGATGTCGCCATTGAACACGTACTAATGGCACTACCTTTGACCTCAGTTTCCTCTCGCTGCGATCTAGGATAGCAACTGGACCCTCCTTATAGGAACTAACGTGCTGTAGATCAATCTCCTCTAAAGAAATATGTGTGTGGGCCAACACATCCCAAAGATATATCCTCAGCGAAGAAACATGGAACACGTCATGAATCCTATGCAAGTGCTCCGGTAACCCAAGTTTATAAGCCATTGGTCCAATCCGCTCAATAATAGGGAATGGCCCTACATACCTCGGCGCCAACTTCCTTTTCTTCCCAAATCGCATTATCCCCCTCATAGTATATACTCGTAAAAGCACCTGATCCCCCACATTGAACTACCTCAAGAACCTCTTAGCATCAGTGTAGCACTTATGTCTATCCTGAGCAACCCAAATATAGCTCCGAATCATCTCAATCATGGCCATGGTATCTTGAATCACCTCTGGCCCAAGTAGCTTGTTGTTCCCTACCTCTGAACCAACACGCTAGAGAACGACAAGGCCTACCGTATAGCGCCTTGATTGGAGCCATGCCAATGGTAAACTGGTAGGAGTTATTATAAGCAAACTCCACCAATGGAAGATATTTCTCCCAACCCCCGCCAAAATCAAGGATACACATTCACAACATATCCTCTAACATCTGATTTGTTCGCTCGATCTGCCCATCAGTCTACGGGTGATAGGCCGAACTCAGTCTTAACTCCGTACCCATGGCCTCCTGGAAGCTCTCCCAAAATATAGACACAAAAATCTTGTCCCGATCGAACATAATATCAAGGGGTACCCCGTGGAGTCTCATTACCTCGATAATGAAGATCTGAGCATACTTCCCCGTAGAACAATCGATTTGAACTGGCAAAAAATGAGCTACCTTGGTCAGCCGATCCACAATCACCCATATGGAATCGTGACCCCTCTGTGGTGTAGGTAACCCTGTGATGAAATCCATAAAAGTGATCTCCCATTTCCATATAGGGATATCTAACGACTGTAGGATACCTGACTTTCTCTGGTGGTCCACTTTTACCAGCTGACAAGTGGCAGATTTCTAAACAAACTCAGCGATGACCTTCTTTATTCCATTCCACCAGTACTGTCTCCTCATATCGTGGTACACCTTATCCCCTCTGGGATATACCAAAAATCGTAAACCGTGAAACTCTTCCATCACCGCATGTCATAAATCCTCCCCCTCTGGAACTACTAGTCTTCCATTGAAGCATAATCCCCCAGCTGGGCTCACAGAATACGACTCTACCTCCTCATCTAGAAGCTGTATAATCCGATACTGATAGAACGAGTCTGTTTCCTGAGCCTGTATCACCCTAGTAATGATCTCGGGTGTAACCGTCATCACTGACATGAATGAGCGGGCAACTGCATCCTGATGTCCCAGCTCCTTCCATTTCGCCTTCCATACCTCAGCCACCTCACCTGTTGGCCTCTGACTCAACGCGTCTGCTACTATGTTAGCCTTCCCCGGGTGATATTAAATATCAAACTGATAGTCCTTCACAAATTCAATCCACCTCCGCTAGCGCATATTCAACTCCCACTGCGTGAACAGGTACTGCTGTGACTTGTGATATGTGAATTGGTAAAATTTCTCCCCCAAGAGATAATGTCTCCATACCCAAAATGCAAGCATGACCACTGTTAACTCCAAGTCGTGTGTGGGGTAATTCCTCACGTGAGGCTTAAGTTTACGGGAAGCATAAGATATAGCCTTATCCTCCTACTGAAGTATACCTCCAAGTTCTTGTAAGGACGTATCAGTATAAACCAGGTATTCCACCCCCGACCTGGGCAGTGATAGAACTGGTGTTGATGTCATCTTGTCCTTTAGTTCATCAAAAGCCAACTGGTTGGCATCATCCCAGATAAATAGAACCCCTATGCAAGTTAAATTAGTCAACGGACCCACTATCTTCGAGAATACCTGAATAAATCACCTATAGTATCCCAAGAAACTATATATCTCTGTCGGCGTCGTGGGTTGCCCCCACTCCCTCACCGCTGACACCTTCCCCGGATCTACGAATATCCCTCTTTCGGAGGCAATGTGCCCCACACTTCTCATATTTCGCATATAACTCGTGCCCACGAAGCATCTGCAAAACCAATCTCAAATTCTCGACATGCTCCTCCTCAGTCTGGGAATAAATTAGGATGTCATCTGTGATGACAGTGACAAACTGATCTAAGAACTCTCTGAACACCCTGTTCATCAAGTCCATAAACACAGTCGGTGAATTGGTTAGCCTAAATGGCATAACCCTAAACTCATAGGATCCATATCGCGTTAAGAAGGCAGTCTTAGACATGTCCTCCTCTCTGATACGTAACTGATGGTATCTCAACCTCAAGTCTATCTTCGATAATTTGGCAACACCCCTCAACTGGTCCAATAGGTCCTTGATTTGGGGCAACGGATACTTATTCCGTATCGTGACCTTATTCAACTCTCGATAGTCAACATATAACTGTAGCGACCCCTATTTCTTCTTTACGAACAGTATGGGAGCACCCCAAGGCTAGGTACTCCTACGGATGAAAACCTATCCCAACAACTGCTCAATCTGATCCCGTAACTTCCTTATCTCTGCTGGAGCTATACGGTAAGGTGCACAGGCTATCGATCGAGTGCCTGGCGTCAAGTCTATCACAAACTCTATCAATCTGCTAGGCGGTAGCCCTGGTATATCCTAAAATACATCAGCAAAATTATGAATAATCGGAATCGAATTAAGTTGAATCACCACCTCCTTATAGGTCTCCTCCTCTATATAGTATAAATGGGTGGACGGACCTCCCTCAGGATGAGGCATCGCCACTAAAAACATCTCCTGACCCGGTACGAAAAACACAATACTACGACTATAGTAATCAATCATGGCCCTATACGTAACTAGCCAATCCATTAAAATAATAGCATCATACCCGGACATATCTAATGCAAGCATATCGATAATTAAAATAAGTCTCCTAATCTCTATACCCACGCCCCGACATATAAAGAATATCAGTGACCCATATCCCAGCGACGAATCTACACTAGTAACCATACTATCTGTTGTGTCTAATAATACTGTCGCACGTGAAAATCTAGTGGCAATAAAAGAGTGAAGCCCATGTGTCAAATAATATCCGCACCAAAGTCCCCTGAATAGAAAATATACCCTCAACTGCGGGTGGAGCCTGAGGAACTGCAGTCTGGTGGACTTTGTAAACACGCCCGTACTGTAGTTTTCCCTACTGAACTGGAACTGCTGGAATAACTGGTCGTAATACCCCATCCTTTTATGGAAATTTAAATTACATAAATGGGTGTAATTTGGAAATTTAAGGAATTTTGGTGAATAATAATTTTTGGAGTTTATGAGGGTTAGATGATTTTCGATGTGTGTTATATTTACTTTTAGGACTAAGTAAATAAGTCGGATTATTTTAATTACATATCGCAGTTAGATAAAGCGACAAAGGCTAATATTTTAACTGAAAAACCTGTATTGAGATGTGTTGGGTTTAATTAGTGAATTGTAGTTAAGTGACTCGGGTGGAGATTTCGAGTGTGCGGTTGATTTCGAAATGGCCGAGATAGTTAGAATAGAGTATCCGGGAGTATTTTTTAGGTTCCGGGGACTTTTGGACTAATAGGGACTCGTAATTGAGTAAACGAGTCATTTTTAGGTTTATAAGGGATAAACCCTTATTTCTCTCTATATAAGGCACTAGATGAGAGAAAAAGAAGGAAAGAAAGAGAGAGAAGAAAGAGGAGAAAAAACGGAAAGGGAATGGGATTTCCGGCCAAACTTCGAGGGATTCGACTCGAGGTAGTCGGATTTTATCCTCGAGGCAAGTGTTTACTTGCTTTATTCTTTTAAGCATAAATCTCATATTATAGTTAGTGTGTAAAAGCTACAAAGATTTTTGGGTTGGGTTTTCGTGAATCAAAACGGGTTTAACGAATAAACCCTGGTTAATATCCAATTTGAAATACTTAGGAACTAATTAAAATTAGTTGTTGGATATGGGTTCTAGGATAATTATAACCCTCTTTATGTGTGTATATATTGTTGATTGAGGCTGGAGGATGATAGGATAAGATTTAAAAGCTTGAGGGTATTTTAATGGACGAAACAGAGTCTTCGGAGAAGAAGCTGCCCTGTTCGATCGATCGATCGAATGTCAGGGGTCGATTGATTGACCCTACAGATATTTTGGCAATTTCGGCTTGTTTAGTTTAAATGGGAGAAATTCCTAGATTAATGATTTCTATCTTATTTATTCGAGGAAATAAATATTCGATTAGGGGAATTTATACCTAGCCATTTAAGGGAATTTATTTGGGCTAGGAAGGTGCAAAATGGTGTGGCACATAATGTGTAGTTTTGAGGAAAAATAAATTGTGGAGTTAAATATTTAGGGTTCCTAAATGTAGTGTGAGGACCTCTAAATTATTGTTTGAGTGAGGTGTATACCTTGGGTTCGTGGAAAGTAAAATCCAAGGGCTTACTAATTTAAGGGTGTTCAGGACGAGTTACACTCGAGGTAATATTTCGACGTGTGATTATATATATATTATGCGTGTCGAAAATATTTATATAACGCCTATATGTTTGGAGTAAATCCTAGGATGCGAATAGGATGGAAAATTGAGGATAGGGGCTAGAGATGCATGAGCGGCTATTCGGTGTCGATTGACGACTGTGATTATAGGTAATGCGATACCTATAGGATTAAAATAAGTTGAGCGTATACTTATTTAATTAGTATGAATTGGTATATTCGGAGAGTATATAAATCCTTAAAAGTGATTAAGGTACGAGTTATATATTAAGTAAGAGAATACTTTTGGGTTTAGTATTTTAAGTGTATGAGTGCTTATATACTATTATGAATGGAAACATTCGGGATTATTGGCTATTGCTATGAGAGTTTGGCAATTATAGCCATATATATATTTGAGAAGTGATGTATATTATATATACGATGTGATTACAGTATATATAATACAATACAAATACATATATATATATATATATATGTGTGTGTGTGTGTGTGTGTGATTGGTATATTTGTATCTTAGAGGCTGGTTCCACATCCTTTCCCGGGCATAGGGTTAGAACAACCAGATTATATATATTCTCTAGTGCAATCTGGGGAGGTTACACGATGTGGGTGAATCCCTTGGCTTAAGGAGCATGGAGAGTATATCCCCAGGTCATATCGTCCTGTGTACGAGTGCGATGTGTGTACTCCACTTGCAGAGGGAACATGATCGCCTCCACCGTTGACCATGAGTGAGTCTGGCTTGGTACCGTGGTTGAGTGAGTAAACCCGGATTTGAATAGACACTATGGGACTGTATCCTCGAGTTATAGCTCGGTGGGATGATTATTATACTTATGATTGTGATAGCTATAATCATATACTTGTTATGTATAGTATATTGCTTGTATATGAAGATGAGATATCATATAAACTAATCGTATATGAGAATGGAAAGAATGATAAGGTGTATTCCCCCTTTCGGAAGATTTATATCTGGATTTATATGAATCATAGGTTCTAGTGAGAAATATATATATATATATATACGTTATGTGATGAGGGCCTAATGAATCCCAACGATCAACATTGCCAGATAGTAGTGTATCGGGGAGGTTCCTTGTTTGGATTTCACTTCGCGAGACACCCCACGCATGAACGTAGCGCAATGTTGAGAATGGGGAGAAGTTTAACCCTTGGTACTCGGGTTACGAGGACTTTTAAAAGATGGGTGATAGATATTAGTTAGGCAGGATATCTTAACTAGGTTGTTTAAAAAGGTATGCGATAGGTGTGCACTATTAGAAGAGGGGTGAGGGGTATCTCATGGGAGTGCGATACCAATTTAAATATGAGATAAATCATATTTTAAACATATGGCATTTATGCACTTGCTAAATATTTCAAACTCGAGTTCTGATCTGATTCTCTATTTTCCCCCTCTTTTGCTATATATATATATATATATATATATATATATATATAGGTGTCCAGACACAGGGACGTCTAGATGATGATTCTTTCGAGTCAGACATTACTGCATCAGTTGTGGATGTTTGCAGGTTTATTTTTAGACGCTTCTATTCTTGTGCTCTAGATAGGAAGCATTGTAGTATCACTCGGGCCGAAAGCCCAATTGTATTTATTTATTCTTTTACCTCCTTTTAGTGTGGCATTCGATTTGGTTGTATTATGTTAAACCGAGTGTTCGATTATTTTATTTCATTTCAGTTTTGTATATATAAACTGTGTGAATGTTTTATTTGAATGGTTTGGTTAAAAAGATTAGATAAATAAAATTTTGACGCCACCCTAATAGGTTATTAATAATTAAATTTGTTTTCGGCTGTGATGCTGAGAATGAACCATATGAGACTCCGTTTTTAATTCGGTATAGGATTGATCACCCAGTATTTTATTAGGCGGGGTGTCTCACGGGTAAGGCTAGCATCTGTGGTGGTGCTAGGAGGGCGACTAGAAAGATCGTTCGATGGGGCTCCTGTGGAGCACCCTGTTGTTACTTCTACTGCGGGGACCTACCCCCTTTAGGACAATCCCAACGTCGGTGGCCATTTTTTCCACAACCAAAGTATCTACCACCAAAGTTTTCTCCCCTCTGATTCTACTGTCCTCGGCCCCGTTGGCCGTTACCACCCCTCCCTTATCCCTGTTGGCCCTACTGCTGGTGGCCCTGCTGACCAGACTGACCCTGATTCCCCTACCTAAAACCTCCCTGTCCCTTCTTGTAGTCACATGATCTGAACCTCTTAGCAAGGTCCCCCTGATGGGAACTCTGCTCACCCTATTGCTGTTGACCCTGAGCCGGTTGTGCCCCACTGGCACCATTACCTCCTGCCCTGCTGGTTGGACTCCCCCGCTCGTTTACTTCCCTTCAGATGGAAGCATTGATCTTGGAAGTATAGTAGGGCAGCATTAAGTACATCAATATATGTACCCAATGAAATATTATCCAAAAGGTGCTGACGAATCCTCTAAGTCAGGTCGTCCATAAACATTTGAATTTTCTTCCCCTCAGTAGGTACCTCATCTGGCACCAGATTAATCAATCTCATAAACTCATCCTCGTATTCCAAAATGGTACACCCCTACTGGGTGAGATCTAGTAACTTTTGCATCATCTCAGTCTGAACGGCGGAAGGGGAATATTTACGATCGAACCGCACCTAAAAGTCCTGAATAGTTATAATGTCTCTCTCCTCAGCCTCCCACCACTGCAGAATTGCTCTTACTAGCTTAAAAGTAGCTAGTATCTACCTCTTAACCTTAGTGTACTCTTATATCCTCAAGTGCTGGTGGATGTCTTTATCCATTGGCTTGCTACCACAACATCGAAACTCCCTGTGAACTCCGAAGGATGTGCCTTCTGGAAGGTATCTATAACTCGCTCCCAAGCTGAAGGGAACGCGTGAACTGGTGATGGGGCCACCGCTTATGCCTGGGGTGGTGCCTGATATACCACAGCTAAAGCTGTATTTATCACTTATGCTACGATAGTGACAACATCCGTAGCATTCATCGTGCCCTGGGTCGGAGCTGGCTGGGGCTCGGACTGGGCATCCTTAGGAGATCGATGTGCACGTTTGGGAGGCATTTGAAATGAGAGAGAAGCTTTATAATTACACAGTAAATATCTTAAAATAGTTGAAGACGTAAAATGCGCAATTATTGAATATAAAATCTAAAATATAGGACTCTATATCAAAGAAAGCTACGCTGGAATCATAATAAGTCGCATAGATCCTAAAGACTCTATAACCTGATGCTCTGATACCACATGTGACACCCTGTCTAATTAAATACCGGGATATCATTATTTTATTAAATTTAAACATAATATCCAGTTGGATCAGTCTTAGCATCACTATCGAAAACTTTTTATTAAATTACTAACCACCTAGTATTTAAAAATCATATGTCAAATTTAATCTTTTTATTAAGATTGAAAGAAAATAAATGATTAACTAAACATTCACCATCTAATAACAACTCATAGGAATTAAAGTGATATAATGAAATAAATTGAGTCTGGAGTAAACACTTTTAGTCAAAATCCTAAATAAAATAATCTAGAATGAAGTAAATCCAATAGCTTAAATGTAAATGACTGTTTGTAAACTACTATCTCTAAATAAGAACGGGCAACATGCCCTAACTGAAATGAATGTCTCTGAATGACTCAAAGATGAATGCGGAGGCGCCTAATACCGAGGTCCTTTAACTTTCACAACAGGTACAGTGCGTCATTTGAATGAAACTCCTATGCTTGGCGTCCCTATGATTGGGCACCTAAAAGGTTTTTACAAAAACAAAATATATTTGACAGAAAACAGGTCAGAGCCACAGTTGAAAATATATTTGAAACAACAAGTATTTAAATTTCATAAATACCAAATATTGTATACATGTTAGTCGCGTGCTCTCACTTGAAGTCCTCACCTCTTAACTATTACGCACGCCTAACGTATGCTCCTAACCCATCCTAGTTATACTGTCCCACCTAACTAGTTTGAATCAAGTCTCTCACTATGATGCCTAAGTCATTGTGTCCACCCATATTAACCGAAACTTTCTTGCATTTCCAATATTTATTAATCAATTCAAGTATTTCTTTACTCATATAAGTTCCCACAATTATAACATACTTTACATATCATACTCTTTCTCATCTACTAAGCAACACGGTAGAATAATCACCAATACATGAATAGACTTCACGATCATAATATATATATATATATATATATATATACTTATTATGACACCCCGCCTAATTAAATACCGGGTGATCAGTCATTTATTAAAATTAAAATAGAATGTTCGGTGGATTCATTCTTAGCATCACTGTTGAAAAATATTTTTGCTTCATTTACCACCTAATAAATAATTAAGCTAAGTGTCAAAACATTTAATTTTAATTATACTCAAATAATCCACTAATAAATTTCCATTCTTTAATATATAAGCCATTTACATTCCACGTAAATATAATAAATAATGGACATGAATCAACTATTGAAATAAATTAGACTGGATAAAACATTCCAATTTAAAGTCTCAAAGAAACAAACCATAAAATCCGTAAGTGCAACAGAAATAAACTACTAAAGTAAACTGAGTACGATCTCTAATGAAACGACTGAGAATGGACGAAACATGCCCTAAGAGAAATGTCTTAATAGAACTGAAGGAAATGATAGAGGCGTCTAATGCAAGGACCTGCAACTCCCACAACCGTTGCAGCTCGCTAAATGATCCACGCGTCTAAGCCTAGTAACCCTGTGGCAGGGCACCTAATATAATACATACATACATACATACATACATACATACATATATATATATATATATATATATATATATATATATATATATATATATATATATATATATATATATATATCAAAATAGAGAAGAATAGCAAGATACGGGTCAGAGCCCAAGTTGTAAAATATTTGTTTTACCAAGTATTTAAAATTTGCAATAAAGCAAGTATGATGTGCATGTTTGCTTGCCAGACTCTCACATGAGATTCTCACATCTCATCTATTGTGCACGTGATCGTGTGGAAAATCGAGCATCCGTGTAAATACACTAGTCGTTGTTATCGGCTTCCAACCACAATATAAAAAAAACTAAACTTTAACTACACTCTTATGGAGTATAGTGGCGAGTCTGGGTATCGAATTCTCAGGGAACTAGGACGAGTGAAAGTGACGACAAAGGTAAGACTGTTAACCCTAACTTGACTCTAAAAAGAAATAAAAAGATGATGATTGAGCGAGAAAGGATAAAGGGAAAAATAAAGAAGTTAACTAAAATTAATTGGAAAATTAAGGTAGGGACACAATCACCCAACCCTAGAGTATTGATGGTATAAAACCAATCGTAAATTTAAGTGGTTAATTAGACCCAGAATTTAGTACTCCCAAACATTACGTATATGAGGTTCAAGCCCGCACCATACTTAATCAGAGGATGAGTAAATCGGTATTGCGATAGTTACACTCGAATTGCATTCTGAAGCATCCCGGTTACCCGGAAGCAAACGAGATCCAAAGATCTACAATTGTCACATTTCTATGAAATATGATCGTAATAAACCATTAAATTTAGAGGATTAACTTTATACACATGCAACTACCACATCAGGTTGGGTTCATGCATCCCAACCTTTAAAAACCTAGCCTAACATGGTGATATTAATGAAAACTACGTTATATACGTTGCATGAACTCATAATTTCTTAGAAAGAGAGATGAAATATGAGAAATAATAATAAAAGTGTTGGAAATAAAAGTTACCAAGATTGAAGAACAAGAACAGGAAAGAAGAAATCAAAAGTTGAAGAAAAACTCGAAAAGCTCTTGAATTAATGGTGCAAAATATGTAAATTCTTCTCCTAGATGTTCCTACTTGTTATGGAGCTTTTACATCAATGAAATCTTCATAAAAAGAGTCCTAATGACTATATATATAGGCTAGATATCGTTTAGAAGAGTCCCCAAAACATAAAACTCTTTTGGCTAAAAGATAAGCAAAAAATAAAAATCCCGTATCTGACAATTTGTCACACTTAGAAAGCGTGACTAATTTTATGAAGGATCTCGAGCGTGAATAATGACCGGATCAGTTCTTTTAATTTTCATCAACTTCAATCCGTCTTAGGTCTGGGGTTCACTGGAACTTTTGTATTTCAGATCGGTCCGATCCTGATTGGTTTCGATTTTCTTTGACTTTTTCTTCTATCTTTGACTGCTCATAACTTTCACACCGGGACACCGATTGAGGTACCATTTTGTCCAATGTTCTTGTAATTGAAAGATCTTCAACTTTTCAGTTGACCACACCTCCGGACTAAGGCTGAAAAATTATGAAAATGCCCTTTAACTCCCCATTTCTTAATTTTCTTTCACTTTTTTGAGTTCTCTTTGGCACTAACTTGCATAAAATACCTGTAAAACACATAAGAGATACACAAAATATGAAATACTTGCCAAAAAGGGTTAGTATCATAAATATGAGACAAATCCAAGCTATTTACACCGCACGGGATCATAAAAATACCGAAATTAAGGGGATAAATGTGAAGAATTTATGCCTAATCAACCCCCCTAACTTAGAACTTTGCGCATCCCGAGCAATGTAAAAGAACGAGAGTATGAGTTAATGACCCTTCAAAACTTTATTGGGATAAAATACCTTTTTCGCGGGCAAGCGATTGCGTTTAGCGTATGCAATAAGCCTTTAAACCCCTAGGTTACCCTAATAGGACGAGTGGTGTCTCGTGAGGGTTTGCAGTGAATATACCCACAAAATTCTTTATTGACTCAAAAGAAAAATCAAAATACATAAAAATTGTACAATGTAAACTCCCCAAAAACAATCTCTTTAAGTCATATTTACAAGTCTCAAGTCATAGTGTGTGTGTGAGTGCGAAACCAAAAATTGAATCGCTAACTTCCACTGATTGATCATTACGTTACTTTCCGAGAATTCTCTTTGATTTCAATTCTCATGGATACACTCACAAATGAATCACTTGGAATGTGGCTATTCTCTCGGTATGCGTGATAAAAAGATTAAATATAATGGACGCAAAGTCACGCACACAAATTGAAAGATGAAATTTTTTGGGTGAAAAGATCTCTTCATCGGAATACGGTCATAGGGAAACGGGAAACATCATCTCTTTTTCACTCCATGTAATCTCTTTTATTATCTTTTTGTGTTTTAACTCTCCACGCGGTAACCAATTTCGCAATTTGGACTCGGTTATGACTTTTTCGGGTTAAAGGTGTATTGGATAATATGGGAAAGGTTGGGAACTTTGGAATTGGAAAATTTTCTTATGATGTCCGTTAGTGCTTTTCCGGGCTATTGCTCATTTTCTCTTCTTTTTCTATTTTTTTTTCTATTTTTTTCACACTTTTCTTTTCTTGCTATTTTTTATTGAGCATTCTTCTATTTTTTCTTGCCCCTTTTTGTTGCACTTTTCGGACTTAAATTCTGACTTTTTTCATTTTTCACAATTTCGGACTATTTGGGTTTTTCGGGTTGTTAAACGAAAGAAAAAATTATTCGGCTCAAATTTGGGTTACAAAAGGGATGATTTTTCACAACTTTTTATGGCCAATATTTTTGGGTAACAAAGGATGGCCTACTTCATTGTCCAAATGCGAGTTGCTTTACCATATGCGTCTTGAGATTAATTTAGTTTAGAGATATTTCAGTGCACGTTATTCAAGATAATATCTCACACATTTCCCATAACCGATCAAAATAATAAAATAGAGATCATCAACGACTTATTAAAACGCTGAAAAGAACATTGAGTTAATCATAAACTCGGATTAATTTAAAAACTCGAAAAAATCGATAGGCTCGAAATCTCACCGGGTTGATTAATCGCCACACTTATTCGTTAAGTCGTCAATTTTCTTTCAATTTCCATCTTTTGTCAAATTTGGCTTTGTGCATTGGATTTTTACAACTTGAGACAGAAAAAATGTGACATTTTTGAAGCTTTTAAATTCCAATTTTATTTATTTTGAAGAAAAATATTTTCGGCTTTTTAAAACTTTTTCAATTTTTTTCAAATTTTTTGAAATTTTTCTAAAAAAAACACACTTGGAAAGAACATGTGATCGAATCAATGAATCTAAACAATAAACCGGAAGAATATCCCACACCCCCTAACGTAAATATTGCGTTGTCCTCAATGCGAATCAAGGACACAACATAAAGAGAGGAAAAGAAAGATATTACCCAAAATGGAGTGATCCCCGAAAAGTACGAGTCCATTGAATCTACAAAACATGTTAGAACCAAGCATAGCAAAAAGAATAACAAAAACTCTAAACTATAAAAAAAGAAAAGGAAAAAAAAATTATGTACAACCTATGATTTGAACTTATAATAAGTTATATACTAGAAGTCGAAAAATTTGAGGGTCCACCCAAAATACAATTTGACTTTGAGGAGTAATCGGTGTACCCTCATTAGGATGCATGACTCCTGAAAATAAGAGTTCCGTTTGAACAACGTAAGGCATGTGTAAGACGAAAAAAAAGGACCATCACGAATTAAATATTTTAAAGGGGTGATGGGTGAAAAATACAATTGGGATCCAAGAAAAATAGAATCCCCTCCCAAAGATTTTTCAAGTAGTTGTGACACCCCGTATAATTAAATATCGGGTAGCTACTCCTTTATTAAATTAATTCAAAGTGCCAAGTTGGTTCAGTTAATAGCATCACTGTCGAAAACATTTTAATAATTACTAACCACCTAGTATTTAAAAAGTATGCCAAATTTTAAGTTAAGTCTGATTAACATGAAGTAAAAGAATAATGAAAGAATAGTAACCATTCACCATAATGAAGTAATGAATAACCAACAAAGTAAATATAAATCCGGAGGAAAACTCCTCACAACAATCCCACAACTGAAAAATAATACGACAAGTCTGAATCCTGAATAATTACATGCCAAAAGTCTGAATAACCGAAATAAATGAAAAGTCTCTAAAAGCAATGGGCGACATGCCCTACAACTGATAACTGATAAATATGGAGTCAAGGTAGAAGAAGCGTCTACAGGCAAAGTCCTATAACTTCCACAAACAGCTACAGCTCGTCACCTGAATGAGAATTCTATGCATGGTGTCCTTGTGGCTGGGCACCTAAAATGGTTTTTACAAAAATAGATTTGAAAGCAAATGGGTCAGAGCCCGAAAGTGGAAATCATTTTAAAAACAGCAAGTGTTTTAATAGCATTAAAACATTAAATGAAAAATACATGTTAGAACGTGCACTCACATGAAATGCTCACCTCTCGACTACATGTGCACTCCTAACGTACCGTACCCATCTACATGACATACACATCTAACCAAACCGTAATAAGTTCTACCCCTTACTACTCGACCCCTATATTACATTCTAGCGTTATCAGATAAATAGAGGCTTTACTTAAACTTAGATTCTCGATTAGTAATACAATTCACTATCTTTTAACCCGTTATGTTTTCTCAAAGCATTACCAAACTTATATTCACAATACCAATATGAAAGTTCCCATTGATTAAGTGTATTTTCTTCACGTCATAAATATACAATACAAGCACCCCGAGGCTAGCTGCGGTGCACACATACTCTGCTATCCACCCCGGTACATCACGTACATAAGGATCACATATTCCGAATCTCTCAGGAATAGTTCTCAGATAACAACATCACAAATAATGGAGGCGAACACAGTCACATCACATGGGTCACGCACATACCTGCGCTCCCACGATCAGCAGACTTATTAACATCCCAATAAGTCCTTCTCTGACCTATGTTCATAGAGGTAACCAGTCTAAATCCGGGCAACACAAGGATTAGAGGGCCCTAAGCGAACGTAAACCTCCCATGATAGCAAGTATGGTAGGTATGTCATACACATAAAATCAATACATATACTAGGTATTTACACATCTTAGTAATCACCATAATATATTGGTGGTACACTTCTCATTCTCGTACCGACATATAATACTACACAATTTATATGTTCCCGGTTAATATAATAATTTAGGCCGTCAATAGTTCTCACATCGTAATTGACACTCACGTCCTACTTCATATTTACCCTTAGGTTCAAACTACACTTCTAGGTTTGATTCCTCATTATATCCCAAACATCCCAAATATCACAATAAATCATTAAGGGAAGGTTATCTCTATGTATACACAAGGTTATGGGACACTCGGGATCAAAACAGGCTAAAAAGCCTAAACTGTCAACTCATTCGAAGTCTCGTTCGAACGAGGCTGTTCGAACGAGAGTTTGTTCAAACAAAGTGGGCTTTCTAACGAGGTCTCGTTCGAACGAGAATATCGAACGAACTTCACCCTCGTTAGAAGTCAAAGGTCAACTCGTTAGAAGCTCGTTCGAACGAGCTCGTTCGAACGACCTGGGCAGGTCTTCTAACGAGTGGCCAGTTTCGAGCCCAGAAATCCTTATTTCATTTTTTCCTCTTTTCTTCACTTCTAATCTCCTCTAAACATTAGTCCAACAATTTTTTAAGGTTCCTAATCGTCTCTAAACATACATAGGTCACCTACTAACATTTTTGTGGGGATTAAATCATTATAAACATCATCCAAATATCAAATCCATACATTTATCCCCAATTTCAAGAACATGAACCCTAAAATTTATAAATCATCAAAGAGTCTAAATAAATCCGTTTTTGTTTCATCCAAAACGTATTAACATCAGATTATTCACCTACCTATAGTTCTACATGCAAATCCTCATCACAATACAAGTTTCTAATTCCAAATTAAAGGGTTTTTATCAAACTCCCAAGAACAATAAGATTTTTATCAATTCCTACACATGGAAGAAGCATTCTCTGAAATTAATTGGAATTAAACCACTTGCCTTATTTGAATCTCTGATTTGATGATGAATTTGATGAATGGTTCTCTCCCTCTCTGCAGAATCCTTCTATCTCTCCCTCTACAAGCTTTCTTCTCTAATGGTAGCAATGGAGGCTAGGGTTTTTGTCTTAGGAACTTTTGGGGCTAATTCTAATAACCCCCGTAGCCCTCTAATTAGTAAATGTCTGGTATTGGGTTAGTGGGTGTTTTAATTTTCCATTTAAAACTCCTAAAATTCGTTAATCAAAATTCTAAAATTACCAAACTGCCCTTATTGGTTGCCGGTATGGCCTAAAAATACCCCGGGACCCGAACCAAACCCCCGGCTAGTGTTTTCTGATTATTTCGACCCTTCCGGACGCGTTGGCGCACTCAAAACAACCATACGGTTAATAGAACTAAAATTCACTTTTTAATTAGAATAAATATTTCCCTAACGCGACTGTCACATGCGTCTCAACAAAATTTCCAAATTGCCGTATTTCAATCTCACGACAAATTTCATAATTCAATATTCATATATAATCATATATGCACATATAATCAAATACCAACTCGCATATCGTTAGTATTTTAATCCGGATTAATTTCCAATTAATACGCATTTAATTCAATTAATCCCATAAATAAATATCACAAAAATACGGGGTATTACATATTCCCCCCTAATAACCGAATTTCGTCCCGAAATTTGGAACTAGAAAGTACCTTGTAAGAACAACTCTGGATAAAGTTCGCGCATCTCATCCTCGCGCTCCCATGTGGACTCCTCGACATTATGATGTCGCCACTGAACACGCACTAACGAAACTATCTTTGACCGCAGTTTCCGCTCACTTCGGTCCAAAATAGCAATCACCACCCTCCTCGTAGGAGCTATCCGGCTGGAGATCGATGTCCTCCAAAGCAATGTGAGAATGAGCCAAATCATCTCTAAGATATTTCCTTAGCGAGGCAATATGAAATACATCGTGAATCCGATGTAAATGCTCCGGTAACCCAAGCCTATACGCAACCGGTCCAGTCCGCTCAATAATAGGAAATGGTCCCACATATCTCGGTGCCAACTTCCCTTTCTTCCCGAAACGCATGATCCCCTTCATAGGAGATACCCTGAGAAAAACCTGGTCCCCCACTTGGAACTCCCTCAAGAACCTCTTCGCATCAGCATAGCTCTTCTGCCGATCTTGAGCTACCCGAATGCGACTCCGAATCAATTCTATCCTCGCCGAAGTATCCTGAATCACTTCTGACCCAAGTAGTTTGTTGTCCCCCACCTCCAACCAACATGCTGGGGAACGACAAGGTCTACCGTACAACGCCTCAAATGGAGCCATGCCAATAGTGAACTGGTAGGAGTTGTTGTAAGCAAACTCCACCAGTGGAAGATACTGCTCCCATCCACCCCCAAAATCAATGATACTCATACGTAGCATGTCTTCCAACATCTGGTTTGTACGCTCAGTTTTCCCATCCGTCTACGGGTGATATGCCGTACTCAATCGTAATTCCGTGCCCATGGCCTCCTGAAAACTTTCCCAAAACCGTGAAATAAATATCTTGTCTCTGTCAGACACGATATTTAGGGGCACATCGTGAAGTCTCACAATCTCAGAAATATAGAGCTGTGCATACTGTCCCGTAGTGTAGTATGTCCTTACGGGTAGAAAATGAGCGACTTTGGTCAATCTGTCCATAATTACCCAAATGGAGTCGTGACCTCTCTGTGACGTAGGCAACCCCGTGATAAAGTCCATGGATATGCTCTCCCACATCCACATCGGGACCTCTAACAGCTGTAGCAGTCCTGCCGGTCTCTGATGATCCACTTTTTCTAGCTGACAAGTGGCGCATTTTGAAACAAACTCGGCAATATCTCTCTTCATCCCGCTCCACCAATACTGTCGTCTCATGTCTTGATACATTTTGTCCCCACCGGGATGTACCGCGAACCGTGAGCCGTGCGACTCTTCCATCACCTCGTGCCACAATTTCTCTCCTTCCGGAACTATCAATATCCCATTGAAGCGTAATCCCCCGTCTGAGCTAACGGTATAGGACTCGGCTCCCTCTGCTAATAATCGAACTATCTGCTCCTGACAGAACGAGTCATTTGCCTGTGCCCTTACTACCGTCGTGACAATCTGCGGTGTAACGGTCATCACAGACATGAACGATCGGGCCAATGCATCCTGGTGTCCCAATTCCTTCCACTTAGCCTTCCACACCTCTGCCACTTCATCTGCTGTCCTACGGCTCAACGCGTCTGCTACCACGTTAGCCTTCCCCGGGTGATACCGGATATCAAACTGATAGTCCTTCACAAACTCAAGCCACCTTCGTTACCGCATATTCAACTCCTTCTGCGTGAATAGGTACTGCAGGGACTTATGGTCTGTGAACAATCGAAACTTCTCACCCAAAAGATAATGTCTCCATATCCGAAGGGCAAACACAACTGCCTCCAACTCCAAGTCATGAGTGGGGTAATTCTTCTCATGAGGCTTTAGCTTACGGGAAGCATAAGCTATGGCCTGACTCTCCTGCTGTAATACACCTCCTAGTCCTTGCAAGGACGCATCGGTGTAGACAAGATACTCAACTCCCGGTCTCGGCAATGCTAACACAGGTGCTGAGGTCAACTTATCCTTCAACTCATCGAATGCCAACTGACAGGCATCACTCCAGATGAATGGCACACTTTTACGAGTCAGATGTGTCAAAGGACCCGCTATCTTCGAAAATCCCCAAATGAACCTCCTGTAGTAACCTTCTAAGCCCAAGAAACTACGGATCTCTGTCGGTGTCGTGGGCTGTCCCCACTCCCTCACCGCGGATACCTTCCCCGGATCAACGGATATCCCCCGGTCGGAAATAATGTGTCCCAAAAACTGGACCTCCTTCAGCCAAAACCCGCACTTCTCATACTTTACATACAGCTCGTTCTGACGTAGCGTCTGCAAAACTTGCCTCAAATGCTCGGCGTGCTCCTCCTCTGTTTGGGAGTAAACCAGAATATCATCAATGAAGACAATGACAAACTGATCCAGGAAATCCCTGAACACCCTATTCATCAAGTCTATAAACACGGCTGGAGCATTGGTCAAACCAAAAGGCATAACCCGAAACTCGTAAGAACCATATCTCGATAAGAACGCAGTCTTAGAGACGTCCTCCTCCATGATATGCAACTGATGGTATCCCGATCTCAAATTAATCTTTGAAAAGAAATAAACTCATCTCAACTGGTCGACTAAGTCATCGATTCGAGGCAACGAATACTTATTTCATATCGTGACCTTATTCAACTCCCGGTAGTCCACACACAATCTCAGTGAACCATCTCTCTTCTTTACAAACAACACAGGGGAACCCCACGGTGAAGTACTCCTCCGAATAAACCCCTGACCCAACAACTTCTCAATCTGATCCCGTAACTCCCTCATCTCAGCTGGAGCCATACGGTACGGTGCGCGTGCTATAGGTCTCGTATCTGGTAATAAGTCTATAACAAAGTCAATCTCTCGACTGGGGGGTAGGCCTGGTATCTCCTGAAACACATCAGAATACTCCCTTACAACTGGGATCGAATCTAAAGGAATCACAACCTCCTTAGAGGTATCCTCCTCTAGGTAATACAAATGAGCGGTCGAGCCTCCCTCTAGGCGAGGCATCGCCACTACAAACATCTCTTGCCCCGGAATGGAAAAAACAATGCTCCCACCGAAGCAATCAATCATGGCTCTATAATCCGTGAGCCAATCCATACCGATAATCACATCGTGAACATGCATATCTAACACTAACATATCTGCAGGTAATACCAGACTACCAATCTCTACCCCCACTCCCCGGCATATAAAGAAAATAAGTGACCCACTCCCCAATGGTGAGTCTACACACGTCACTGTGCTCTCTGCTGTGGCTAACAACCCTAAGACTTTCATAAAATGTGTAGCTATAAAGCAGTGTGTTGCCCCCGTATCAAACAAAACCCGACCCATAGTACCATGGATAGGAACCATACCCTCAATCACGGGTGGTGCCTATGGAGATGCTGCCTGGTGGACGTTATAGACACGTCCATACTGTAACTGCCCCTGCTGCACAGGAACTGCTGGAATTGATGGAAGAGCTGGCACCTGGCCTGGAGCTGGGAGAGCAGGTGGAAAAAGCGGCCTCTGTGGCTCATGTCGAGCACCCTGCTGCTTCTGCGGAGCCCTGCCCCTATCAGGACAGTCCTGGCGTTTATGGCCAGTCTTGCCACAAACGAAACACTTCCCCTGGAAGTTCCCCCCTTTCTGTCCCTGCTGCCCCCGGCCCTGGTGGCCGTTACCGTTCCTCCACTGGCCCTGCTGAAACTGCTATTGACCATTCTGACCCTGCTGGTTCTGATGGCCGTTGGGACCCTGCTGGCCCTGCTGGAAACCTCCCTGTCCGTGCCTAAAATTTCCTGACCTGAACCTCTTGTGATCCCCCTGCTGGGAACCCTGATCACCCTGTCTCTGTCCCTGAACATAATGTGCCCCACTGGCACCATTTCCCCCAGTCCTGCCCTAATGGCTGGACTCTCCTGACCTCTTGCCTTCAGTCATGTGAAAGCGATGGTCCTGGTAGTGTAACAGTGCAGCGTTAACCACATCAGAATAAGTGGCTAACGATAGGTTCCCTAACAAGTGCTGATGAATCCTCCATGTCAACCCGTCCGTAAATTTCTGTATCTTCTTCTCCTCTGTCGGTATCTCATCCGGAATAATATTCAGAAGATTAGTGAATTCGGCCTCATACTCGGCCACAGTCTTACCCTCCTGTCGAAGGCTCATCAACTTCCTCCTCATTTCCATATGAACAGCTGACGGAAAGTACTTGCGGTCGAACCGCACCCAGAACTCCTGAATAGTGAGAGTGTCTCTCTCCCCCACGGTGGTAATAGACTCCCACCACTGCAGTGCAGACCCCACTAGCTTAAAGGTAGCTAGTATCTGCTTCTGAACCTCAGTGCACTCGTACATCCTCAAGTGCCGCTGAATATCCTTCCTCCACTGACTCGAAACGATAACATCGAAGCTACCTGCGAACTCCGGTGGGTGTGCTTTATGGAAAGCATCTCGAACACGCTCCCAAGCAGACGGGAATGCATATGCCTGAACCGGCGCGGCTATCGGCGCCTTAGGTGGTGCCTGCTGAACTACAGCTAGTGCGGCATTTACCGCCTGAGCCACAATGGCTGCAACCTCGGCGGCATTCATCGTGCCCTGAACTGGTGCGGGCTGTGTTTCTAGCGTAGCATCCTTGGGAATCCTATGTGCGCGTCGTGGAGGCATCTGAAATAAGAATGAAGTTTATAAGTTCGTAGTTATAAACTTAAAATAGCTGAAGAACGTAACATGCACAAAAGAATACAACAGTCCTAAAATATAGGGCTCTACATCAAAGAAAGCTCAGCGGAAACATAATAAGCCGTACAGATCCTAAAGGACACTAGAACCTGATGCTCTGATACCACCCGTGACACCCCGTCTAATTAAATACCGGGTAGCTACTCCTTTATTAAATTAATTCAAAATGCCAAGTTGGTTCAGTTAATAGCATCACTGTCGAAAACATTTTAATAATTACTAACCACCTAGTATTTAAAAAGTATGCCAAATTTTAAGTTAATTCTGATTAACATGCAGTAAAAGAATAATGAAAGAATAGCAACCATTCACCATAATGAAGTAATGAATAACCAACAAAGTAAATATAAATCCGGAGGAAAACTCCTCACAACAATCCCACAACTGAAAAATAATACGACAAGTCTGAATCCTGAATAATTACATGCCAAAAGTCTGAATAACCGAAATAAATGAAAAGTCTCTAAAAGCAATGGGCGACATGCCCTACAACTGATAACTGATAAATATGGAGTCAAGGTAGAAGAAGCGTCTACAGGCAAAGTCCTGTAACTTCCACAAACAGCTACAGCTCGCCACCTGAATGAGAATTCTATGCATGGTGTCCTTGTGGCTGGGCACCTAAAATGGTTTTTACAAAAATAGATTTGAAAGCAAATGGGTCAGAGCCCGAAAGTGGAAATCATTTTAAAAACAGCAAGTGTTTTAATAACATTAAAACATTAAATGCAAAATACATGTTAGGACGTGCACTCACATAAAATTCTCACCTCTCGACTACATGTGCACTCCTAACGTACCGTACCCATCTACATGACATACACATCTAACCAAACCGTAATAAGTTCTACCCCTTACTACTCGACCCCCATATTACATTCTAGCGTTATTAGATAAATAGAGGCTTTACTTAAACTTAGATTCTCGATTAGTAATACAATTCACTATCTTTTAACCCGTTATGTTTTCTCAAAGCATTACCAAACTTATATTCACAATACCAATATGAAAGTTCCCATTGATTAAGTGTATATTCTTCACGTCATAAATATACAATACAAGCACCCCAAGGCTAGCTGCGGTGCACACATACTCTGCTATCCATCCCGGTACATCACGTACATAAGGATCACATATTCCGAATCTCTCAGGAATAGTTCTCAGATAACAACATCACAAATAATGGAGGCGAACACAGTCACATCACATGGGTCACGCACGTACCTGCGCTCCCACGATCAGCAGACTTATTAACATCCCAATAAGTCCTTCTCTGACCTATGTTCATCGAGGTAACCAGTCTAAATCTGGGCAACACAAGGATTAGAGGGCCCTAAGCGAACGTAAACCTCCCGTGATAGCAAGTATGGTAGGTATGTCATACACATAAAATCAATACATATACTAAGTATTTACACATCTTAGTAATCACCATAATATATTGGTGGTACACTTCTCATTCTCGTACCGACATATAATACTACACAATTTATATGTTCCCGGTTAATATAATAATTTAGGCCGTCAATAGTTCTCACATCGTAATTGACACTCGCGTCCTACTTCATATTTACCCTTAGGTTCAAACTACACTTCTAAGTTTGATTCCTCATTATATTCCAAACATCCCAAATATCACAATAAATCATTAAGGGAAGGTTATCTCTATGTATACACAAGGTTATGGGACACTCGGGATCAAAACAGGCTAAAAATCCTAAACTGTCAACTCGTTCGAAGTCTCGTTCGAACGAGGCTGTTCGAACGAGAGTTCGTTCGAACAAAGGGGGATTTCTAACGAGGTCTCGTTCGAATGAGAATATCGAACGAACCTCACCCTCGTTATAAGTCAAAGGTCAACTCGTTAGAAGCTCGTTCGAACGAGCTCGTTCGAACGACCTGGGCAGGTCTTCTAACGAGTAGCCAGTTTCGAGCCCAGAAATCCTTATTTCGTTTTTTCCTCTTTTCTTCACTTCTAATCTCCTCTAAACATTAGTCCAACAATTTTTTAAGGTTCCTAATCGTCTCTAAACATACATAGGTCACCTACTAACGTTTTTGTGGGGATTAAATCATTATAAACACCATCCAAATATCAAATCCATACATTTATCCCCAATTTCAAGAACATGAACCCTAAAATTTATAAATCATCAAAGAGTCTAAATAAATCCGTTTGTTGTTTCATCCAAAATGTATTAACATCAAATTATTCACCTACCTATAGTTCTACATGCAAATCCTCATCACAATACAAGTTTCTAATTCCAAATTAAAGGGTTTTTATCAAACTCCCAAGAACAATAAGATTTTTATCAATTCCTACACATGGAAGAAGCATTCTCTGAAATTAATTGGAATTAAACCACTTGCCTTATTTGAATCTCTGATTTGATGAAGAATTTGATGAATGGTTCTCTCCCTCTCTGCAGAATCCTTCTATCTCTCCCTCTACAAGCTTTCTTCTCTAATGGTAGCAATGGAGGCTAGGGTTTTTGTCTTAGGAACTTTTGGGGCTAATTCTAATAACCCCCGTAGCCCTCTAATTAGTAAATGGCTGGTAATGAGTTAGTGGGTGTTTTAATTTTCCATTTAAAACTCCTAAAATTCGTTAATCAAAAATCCCAAAATTCTAAAATTACCAAACTGCCCTTATTGGTTGCCGGTATGGCCTAAAAATACCCCGGGACCCAAACCAAACCCCCGGCTAGTGTTTTCTGATTATTTCGACCCTTCCGGACGCATTGGCGCACTCAAAACGAACATACGGTTAATAGAACTAAAATTCACTTTTTAATTAGAATAAATATTTCCCTGACGCGACTTTCAAATGCGTCTCAACAAAATTTCCGAAGTGCCGTATTTCAATCTCACGACAAATTTCATAATTCAATATTCATATATAATCATATATGCACATATAATCAAATACCAACTCGCATCTCGTTAGTATTTTAATCCGGATTAATTTCTAATTAATACGCATTTAATTCAATTAATCCCATAAATAAATATCACAAAAATACGGGGTACTACAGTTGTATGGGAAGAGGGGCACACAAAAAGGAAGAATCTATATTGGAAACCAATTCAAGTAAAAATTCCTCTTCGGTAAAAGTTTTCACTGTTTCAAAAGTTACAACCAACTCATGGGAATCAAAATTCAATTCATCTCCCAAATGTTTTTTAATCGGAATGGGAGGTAGTGAACGTATAAGTAAATAACCCATAAGATGAAGCATCTCAAACAAACATTCTCGTTCAAGAATCGGTCCAACGTCCTCAAGACTTTCTTCCAACTCTTGTAATAGATCTAATGATTCGATAACAGTGAATGCGAATGGTCAGGACATAAATTCAATCTCAACTGGTTCATCACCACTTAAAGATTTAGTTTCAAGGGAGCAAGACTCACTTTCTATGGGATCTTCGTCAAAATTTTGAGGTAACACACAAGTCTCATCTTCCTATAAACTTTCCAGATAAGCATTAATCTCCTTACCAGTTGCTTTAATTTGCAATTTTATAGCAGTAAGGCCATCCAGATGATTTTTGCTAATAAGCAGGAGTTCTTTCAAAGTAGGCTTCCTTGGTTCAATCACCTAGGATTCCTCATTTGGTTGAAAACATTCTTCAACTTCAAAAATATCAGAAGAAAAATCCTCATTGGGTTCAAATAATATATCTAACTCTTGCTCCCAATAATGATTTTTTTCCTGATATTCTTTTTCAACTCTTTTTTTTTCAAGCAATTCATTTTGATAAATTTGGATGTACTTAGCACTTGGCTTGTATTTATGAGACTCATCTTTAGTGATATTGATCTAATGTTCATAAATTATGAGCGCCTCCTCCTCCTCACTATTATCATAAGAATTAAAACCATTAAAAGAGTTAAAGTGAGACATTTCAAATTGAGCAATTCAAAAACGTGACACGCATCTTTTTGGATTTTTTATTTTTGTATTTTTTTAAGGTCAAATTCGGGATTAACCAACCTAACCTAAAGTATACCTAATTCCCCGACAACGGCGCCATTCTGATCATGTTGGAAACCGAGCGTCCGTGTAAATACGCTAGTCATTGTTATCGGCTTCCGACCACAATACAAAAAACCTTAACTTTAACTACACTCTTATGGAGTATAGTGGTGAGTCTGGGTATCGAATCCTCAGGGAACTAGGACGAGTGAAAGTGACGACAAAGGTAAGACTGTTAACCCTAACTTGACTCTAAAAATAAATAAAAAGATGATGATTGAGTGATAAAGGATAAAGGGAAAAATAAAGAAGTTAACTAAAATTAATTGGAAAATTAAGGTAGGGACACAATCCCCCAACCCTATAGTATTGATGGTATAAAACTAATCGTAAATTTATGTGGTTAATTAGACCCAAAATTTATTTTTCCCAAGCATTACGTATATGAGGTTCAAGCCCGCACCATACTTAATCAGAGGACGAGTAAATCGGTATTGCAATAGTTACACTCGAATTGCATTCTGAAACATCCCGGTTACCTGGAAGCAAACGAGATCCAAAGATTTACAATTATCGCTTTTCTACGCAATACGGTCGTAGTAAACCATTAAATTTAGAGGATTAATTTTATACACATGAAACTACCACATCAGGTTGGGTTCATGCATCCCAACCTTTAAAAACCTAGCCTAACATGGTGAAATTAATGAAAACTACGTTATCTACGTTGCATGAACTCATAATTGCTTGGAAAGAGAGATGAAATATGAGAAATAATAATAAAAGTGATGGAAATGAAAGTTACCAAGATTGAAGAACAAGAACATGCAAGAAGAAGTCAAAGGTTGAAGAAAAACTAGAAAAGCTCTTGAATTAATGGTGCAAAATATGTAAATTCTTCTCCTAAATGTTCCTACTTGTTATGGAGCATTTACATCAATGAAATATTCATAAAAAGAGTCCTAATGACTAAATATATAGGCTATAGGTCGTTTAGAAGAGTCCCCAAAATATAAAACTCTTTTGGCTAAAAGATAATCACAAAATAAAAATCCCATATCTAGCAATTTGTCACGCTTAGAAAGCGTGATTAATTTTGTAACGGATCTGGAGCGTGACTAATTTTGTACCGGATCTCGAGCGTGACTAGTGACCGGATCGGTTCTTTTAATTTTCATCAACTTCGATCCGTCTTCGGTCTGGGGTTCACTGGAACTTTTGTATTTCGGATCGGTTCGATTTTCTTTGACTTTTTCTTATATCTTTGACTGCTCATAACTTTCACACCGGGACTACGATTGAGCTGTCGTTTTTTCCAGTGTTCTTGTAATTTATAGATCTTTAACTTTCCAGTGACCCCACCTCCGGACTAAGGCTGCAAAATTATGAAAATGCCCTTTAACTCCCCATTTCTTGGTTTTCTTTCACTGTTTTGAGTTCTCTTTGGCACTAATTTGCATGAAATACCTGTAAAACATATAAAAGATACACAAAATACGAAATACTTGCCAAAAAGGATTAGTAGAATAAGTATGAGACAAATTCAAGCTATTTACACCACACGGGATCATAAAAATACCGAAATTAAGGGGATAAATGTGAAGAATTTATGCCTAATCAACACGCCTAACGTACATCTACCCCATATTAGTTATGCTACCCAACCTAACTAGTTTAACTAGTTCGAAGTCACCATACCACAATCTACATCACTAGTAGTATACCAGTATCGCCCACACAATACGTTATTGAAATAGTTTATTCCACATAACTAAATATCATTATTCACCATTCGAATAGTTAATCCTTTACCCACTAAGATTATTTTATTTCTCATTATTACTTAATCTATTAATTTCACACAATAGAATTTTTCCAAGTTTATTCCTATATATATATATATAGTCACATCATCCTTATATATATATATATACAAAACCTGCACCCCTTGGTTAATACCACTTGGTGCAAAACATTTATTATTATTATTACCATATCAACTAGATACACATAGTAGACATATTCACAAGTATATATATACACACACATACAAATAGTTGCATCATCCCTATACATATATATACTAATCATGCACCCCTTGGTTAAGACCACTTGGCGCAATGCATATTCTGCTATCATATCCAGGTGCATCACGCACTGCTTGGAGGACTAATGGTTAAATCTATTTCGAACCATAAACCCAAAGCATAATTATTCGAGGCAAGTATATTCCCCAACCAAATGGGTCATGCGCATATCGACGCTCCTATTCAGCCGTCGAAACTATCCCACATCTCAGATAACACGTAACCAAGTTAATATACTCTGGGTACAAGTCAAATATCCCCCCGATGGGTCACATAGGATAAGACTGTCCACTGCGCGAAACCTCCTCCCAATAGCAAGCAGCGTAGGTATGCTATATACACAATAATAATAATAATAATCATATAATAATAGGCATTCCCGCATCCTATTAAAATCAAGCTATTCACTCAACTCATACATATATTTTTCATACGTAGTATTCTCTCATTACTACTAATAATATAATTATTTCGATTATTTTTCTCTCTCAAAATTTCATAGGTTAATTCACTTTTCCAAATATTTAGGGCATTACTCTACGAATATTCCCTAGCAATTCTACACTATGCTAAAATCATCAAATGACAGTTTCCTCTCTCAAAATAACTGTGCAAATCTAATTGGACAAAAAAATGGAATTTTCCAGATTATGGACCTGTCATTCGAACCAGGTCTGATGTCGTTTGAATGGCATCTCGCGAGAACGGTTCTCGTTCGAACGAGATTGAGCACTTCCCTTCCCCAGCAGACCTGCTACATTTTACACCCTTAACAGTTTCATTTTCAAACTTAAAACCTCTAAACTAATCAACCTAAACACCAATCATTCAATTCCAATCAACTACCCAACATCTATATATGATTTCCAATAATATATCATCATTAAATCATCACTAATCATCACTAAATTCAAAATCCCCAAATTTAAACATCAAGAACCCTAGTTCTCAAATTTATATGCAAAACTCTAAATTAAACCCAGATTAAATCATAAAATTATCATAAATTCATGGACATAATCCTATCTACATGAGGGAATCAAACTTTATTCAAATCTATCCTAATTCATGACTAATTCTCCCAAATTTTTCACCAAATTCAACTTTCATAGCAATGGAGAAATTACCTAGACTAACATGAACACAAATATTGCTAAGGAAATCAAGTAATAAACACTTGCCTCAAATTGATGTTCTGATCCGTTGATGAAATTGGTATAGATGTGTTCCTCGTCTTCCGATCTACACTTTGGTCGGATTTGTGGTGTGAGTTCTTGAGTTTTGCACTAAGAACACCTATGGACTCTCCTTCTTCCTCGATGGTTCTCTCTCCCTCTCTCTTAGGTTTAGAAACCGACAGAATTCTTCTCACCCACGTACACACATATTTAATTTTCTAATTTTCGTCCATATTATTTCCCCAAAAATCCAAAAGATAAAAAATACTCCTACGGGGTGCCGGTTAGGCCTAAAAATATTCCGGAGTGAAAATAAAACACCCGGGTAGAGTTTTTTTTACTATCTCGACCCTTCCGGACTCAATAGAGCACTCTAAATAACCATACGAGTTACTTAACAATAATTTACTTCTTTAATCCACTAAATTAGTCCCGACAAGACTCACATGCACGTAACGAGTTAATATACCAAAATGTCGTATTTTTCACTCTCGATAATTTATAAAATTTCACCATTCCATATTACATATCCACACAGTGATATTAAATAATTATTTAATCCTGATTAATTACCAAATAATTTCTCACATTTTAATTTAATTAATCCCATAATTATTTAAATCATAAAAAATGCGGGGTGTTACACTTATAAGGCACCCCGAGACTAAGCTATGGTGCATGCATACTTTTCTATCAAGTCCCAGTATATCACATACTATATGGAGGACTATAGGTTCATAATCACTCAAGAACCGTATAAAACACAATTCACAAATAATGGAGGCGAATCATAGTTTCAAGTCATAACGGAGATGCACATACCCACTCAACCCTACGACCGTCTGCACTATCACTCACAAATAGGTTGTACCAAGGATATATGGTTCTAGGTTACAAGTTTATATTCCTCCGATGGTCTCATCGGAATAAGACTGTCCTGGCGTGGAAACCTCTTTCATAGCAAGTAGCTCTGTTTGATGCATTACACATAATAATCCATAATATAGGTAAATTACATAACCTAAGTATATATAAATCTCATATAGTCGCCTGCACGTCCCATTTTACAAGTCTCATACGTAGTATATTTATATCTCGAATATCCTACGTAATATTTTATTTAACACGCTAACTTACGTCGCATAACTACGAGTACCTTATCCCAAAAAGGTTATTAAGTTTCCTTTTATTCCTTGGGTTATTTCAGTAACTAAAATATACCCCCACTACTGGTATTAACCTTAAGTTATCGTTCATCCGTTTTAAACCCCCATTTATAAAATTTCCAACCGTAACTCATTCGATTAACACTCGTAATTTCCCCATTTAATCCCATGCATAAATAACATTTTTCTGGTCTTAAGTATATTTTATTGACCTTCCCTAAGTCCTAATATGTTCCATTTATCATCACTAAAGATTTCTATAAGTTGGAATTTAATCAAATATTAAAAAGTAAACAAGTCACATTTTCCAGGGGAGTCGATCGTCGATGAAATGAGTCGATCGATCGACATTCTTGAGTCGATCGATCGATCGATTAGTTATTTGCTCAGATTTTCTTAACAGTTATTGGTTTCGAGATTTTTAACCACAAAAATCGTCTTTAAACATCTCCAAATTGATATACATGAAATCCAGAACCTATACTAACGTGTATGAACAATTCCTAACGTATCGAATTCGTTTAAACAACAACAACATGCATAAATTCATCTAATTTCCATTGTTAGACTCAAGAACCCAAGTTTTGTCTTCATCTTCAATTCAACATGAAATTTTCAGATTTCTTCAACCAATTTGATTATAATACCGTGGGTTTGATTCTACATACATAAATGATTCTACTCTATTTAAATATTCACCCAAGAATTATGATTTACACTATAAATTCTTCCAAAACATGAGATTTTTATAAAAATGTTATCCTAATCTAACATGGATCACATATATACCATAAATTTACAATAGATAATACTTGCTTGATGTTTGAAGGTGTGAAATGTTGATGACAAAGGGTATGGTTGCAATCCTTTCTTTCCGATCTACGTGCTGGTGGAAACGATGGTAAAAACGAGTGTTTTTGGCCTTGGAAACTCCTAGGAACACCTATCATTTTCCTCCTATGTCTTCTCTGCAGAATGGTAACTTCTAACCCTAGGAGACTAAGCTTAAAAGATGATAAAGACCTCTAGATTTCGTGGGTTTATCTTTCTAAAAATAAAAATGTCTAAAATACTTTCCCTAGATGCCGGTTTGGCCTAAAAGTGCCCCAGGACCCAAACTAAACCTCTAGGTAGACTTTTTTGACTATATCAACCCATTAGGGCACTTTGGGGCACTCAAAATGACCATACAGGTGACTTATAAATAAATTACTTTTTATTTCATTAACTTGCGTCCCGACACGACTAACATGTGTGTCCCGACTTAATTTCCATAACTGTCATATTATTTACTCGCGATAATTAATTCATCATTATATATTACTTGACTCATTAAGTAGTATTCCACATAATTCACATCAATAAATACTAACTCTCATCGCGCTAATCATTATTTAATTAAATTCGAATTAATTATATATAAATTTCTCGTTTTCAAGTTAATTAATCCCATAACTAAAATTCATTAAAAAGACGGGGTATTACAAAGGCCTGTCACCACGATGGAAGGGCGGGACCAACTAAATAGGGATTTTTCTTCGGGTGAAGTCTGAAGGGAAGTTTCCCACACATTTTTTTTCTCCGAATAAAAAATGAAGAACAAGGTAGAGAAGAAATCTAACTTTTTTGATGACGTGCCAACATGGCAAGATCGGTGATAGCATTTATTAAAGGACCTGGAAATTTAAGGGGTTCCAATTGGGTAGTCTACATAGAGGATATAAAGGTTTCGATGGTCGGAACACGTATGGTCGGTAAGGCCAAGACCTACAGAGAGAGGGGCATCGGGTTACAGATGAATTTATTTGTGGAAAAGGGGACTAGTGATAGTATCAGTGATAAAGGATGTCTTTTTCCCTACTTTGGAGTGTGTAGGATATGTTTTGTTGGATATGTGGACTTAGTATTCATTCGTGTTTTGTTAGTATATTAGAGAAGATGGACTTCGTATTTGGGATAACGTTTTACATTGGAGCACCGTGGGTGAGAAGGGTCATTATCACTTTGGTGTGTAGAGGTATAGAAATGCATACTAGGAGGCTTATGTTTAGCTTAGGCCTATTTGTTATCTATATCGGAATATGATATATTTCTTGGGAATGGATTTATAGTTAATTAGAATATGTTAATTCTATGTGGACAGCTATAAGTTGTGGTCATGTCTAAAAGACAAAAGTGGTTAGAATTTGGTATTCGCCGTAGTCGTGAGGACTATGGTGAGAAATTTTTATGCGTGAGCCTAGTTTTGAAACAATGAATTTTAATGGGAACTTAGGTCCTGCAAGGACCTTTAGAAATTTGAGTATGCTTAGGGAAGCAATATGTGAGTGTGATTTAAAGTTTTGAATAACTCAAGGAGGTAGATGCGTGTGAATAAACTCTAAATTATGGGATAAACCGAGTTATGCTCATATTGGAATTAGGGTCTTTATATCGGGGAAAACAGTTGCGAGATAACTTAATAGTATGATTTAGGGAAGTGCTACCTTAGCAAGTATAGGAAACAAAATATAAGTAAGGCTAGTGACAGCTCTGATTGTTGAGATTGTATGATCATGTTTATATTTTTATAGTGACGGTGTCATTAAAGGCCGGATTAAATGGGTATGCCTTTGGAGACTTAGAAATGAATGAGTGCGCTGTAGATTAAATACGGACAGAGGATGTCCTAGTCGTCGTGATTAAGTGTTGGGCATGGTAGGGTTGGTTAACTCTAAAGGAATTTGGTATAACTCTTGTGAAGGATAATTGGTTTGTTTGGAAATTGGCAAATTTTGACATTTTATGGTTAGCGTATTGGTTCTTGTTTAGTTTTAGGCCAAATGGGCCTCGGTGATCGACGAAACTATGCAGTAATGTATCGAGAGGGTTCTTTGTTTGGATTTTACTTGTGAGACGTCCCACGCACGAAACTTAGCAAATACCGGGAATTGAGGGGCCTTTCGCCTTGAGACATTATGTTTAATATGTGGTACGTATGTAATGAGGGTACGCATCAAGTATCAAAGAGTATGAGTATGGTCGGTAGAGTATTCAGGTATACCTATACCTCATATGGATACATGGTGTGTATAGTTGGTGTATGGATATGGGTGTGCCAGTCATGTTTGATAATTGTGTATAGATGCTTGTGATTGTGACGTGTGAGTGTACTGGTGATATTGCACTATTGTAGGCATATGTGAGACTTTCATCTAAACCTCGTGGGATACGAGCGAGAACTATAAGTCTTGACTCATGATAATTGTGCGGAGATTCTTGGTGTGAATGGTAAAGATTGGGTGTATATGTGTCATTCATAATTGTTAATGGGACGTGTGTGTGTGTGTGTGTGTGTGTGTATGTGTGTGTATAATGCGGAGTATATGGCTCCTCGATAACTCTGTGATAGGCCTCCCAACAACTCTACGATAGGTTTTATTTATCTCAAGGGATATGAGTATAGACTAGTTGGGTATAAACTTAAAATAATGGTGCGAAAAAAAAAATGTGACTTCATGCTACAGTGGATTTCGAGGATGGAATTCCGTTATAAGGGGGAAGAATTTAATACCCCGTATTTTTTGGAATAAAATAAAACTTAGTGAGAATTAATTTAATTCAGTGGAATAAATAAATGAAGGTTATGAATGATTAGACTCATTATTTTTTTTTTTAATTTTAGAGTTGGACTTTAATGGTTTGAATAAATCTAAGTTGGATTTTTATTTTCAAATAAGAAGAATTATGTGTCACATCACCATTAAAATATATTGTTGGATAAAAATATTCGGAACAAACTTTGAGAGGTGTTACGGGCTCGTTAAGGCTTTTATACCCTTAGAAATGGTCCCGCGGCATATATATATATATATATATATATATATATATGTGTGTGTGTGTGTGTGTGTGTGTGTGTGTGTGTGTGTGTGTGTGTGTGTGAGTTGGGTAGTTATCGGGCTAAGTAAATAATGTATTTGTGCTCATTTAGGGGTCCAAAGTTGTGGCCTAATGCCCAACTCGGGATTTGAAGACTAATAATAATTATTTAGAGTTAAACCAATCCTTGGGAGTTATATCCAAGAACCCTAAGCACACCCACCCAAGAAGAAGAGGAAGAACCACCCTAGGAGGAAGAAAAAAGGATTTTTTCCAACCTTTCAAGTAAGGATTCTCTTTCCATTCTTATTCAAAATGTCCTTTCTTATATTAATGTTCAATTCATGTAGAATAGGATTTAAATCATGATCTATGGATGCATATCTAAAGGCTCTTTATATTGTACAAGAATTGAGAAAAATTAGATGATCCATATGTACATCCATAAATCCCATGTTAAATATGAATTGATGTTATGTAATCAATTGATTTGATTGGAGAAATCATGTTGTAAGATTGATATCATATTTTAGAAGAAATGAATTGTTGAGATTTAAGATGAAACTTTAGAATTTGCATGCTTAGAAATTCTTGGGAATTCTTGAATATTCTAATGTTGGTTTAACAATGATTTAGATTTTAAATCATGTTTAGAATGATCCCATGTTATTTTGAAGATCATATCCATCTCATAAAGTTTTTTAAGCCTTTGGAAAATGGGAGACACATATTAATTGTGTTGGAAAAACCCCGTCTTGGAAGAAACCTGTTCTCGCTTACTGGGAAAACCAAATCGATTCAGCCTCCCTACCAAATCGATTCAGCACACCTACATGTAGATTTTTCCATTACAATCGCGTGGGCGTCGATCGGTATTTTTATGATTTTTTTAAAATTAGTTATGAATTTTCTACGAAAGGGCGTGCGAGACCATTTTTGCCCAAGTGAGTGATAAAGACTTATTCCAAGATATTAATGATATTGTTATGAACTTATATATGTAGTTAAACCGAGATGGGTTCGTGGCGATAAATTAAAGTACAAGTTAACTATATGAACAAGATGATTTACTTTGGACTCTTGAATAATATTATACGTAATAAATATATTAAAAGGCATGGATGTGCCTAGATGATTGGAAAATTTTGGTAGGGGCACATAGATGATAAGACCCTAAAAAATACGATGAGGCTATTATAATTAATTCAAGGTAAGTTTGGATAAAAGAAATACTTATCAGAGATAAGTCGAATGATTGAGAATTTAACTAATGGTTAGCTCCCTCGAATTGTTACCGTATGAAGATACCAAGTAGAAATGCACCCTAAGCCTAGTGGGATAAGCTTAAATGGTTAGTGTCGGTCATGATAGTAGTTAAGGTGAAACTACTTATTTCGATTAGTGGATTCCATATATACGTACATATAAACCTTATCGAAAAGGTAGCAGCAAGCGAGGTAGTTGTTGATGCTAGGATCCTTTGTCACCACTTGGTATGGATCGTGAACCGATGTACTGCGTAGGTACCGCTCCACTTGCTTGTGTTTTGTTATTACCCGCTTTAGGATCAGGGACTCCTCCGGGTACTACCGATAGAGCACGAACATATATGCGAACATATGTATTTATATATACACATTGTGGTATGCCTTGTATGAAAATACGTTCTCATATTCTATAGATGTAGACAATACTTAATAATAATAAGTCGGGTCAACATAGCGATGTGGATAATTGGTAACATTAAGTTCTAATGTTTAATACGAGAGACATTTATTAATGAGAATGATAGTTAAGTAGTCTAATAATGTAGACAATAATTAAAGAGAATGAAACCTATAGTCTAAATGGTGCAGACGAAAATTTGTGTGAATTAATAATTAAATAGTCTAATGAGATAGACTAAAGTTAAGGAACATAATATAACGTAAAAATACACATTGAAATTATATAGAAATTAGTGGACAATAATGTGAAGTTAATCCATGGCAGTCAAATCCTGGTCAAGCGTCCGACGATCTATGCACGCCGAGTAGACTTCTCATGAAGAGAACTCAGCATAAACATATGGTCGTGACGGCTGAGCTAGTTCAAACAGATCTAATATTGGAAATCCTTCAGGGAAAGGATCGATCCAACGATTATAATGTCGGGTTGGAGAAATGTCCAAGGCAAAGAACCCATTGCTGCGGAATTTTGTCAAGGGTTCTCCCTTCATCCAAGCAATTGTTGATTTTCCAACTCCATCCAAATTTAAAACCCTAGTGGTTACCCCAAAATATGATGGTAAAATTGATCCAATTTTACACATTGAGTAGTATCAGGCTATAACTGACATATATTTTATTCCTGATGAAATGAGATGCACAGCTTTTTCAAGTACCATTATTGGTTCAACCCAAAATGGTACAATAACTTGCCCTGAGGATAAATTGCCAACTTTAATTAACTTATCGAGATGTTCATCATCAAATACTGTTTTGGGGCCAAGCCAGTTAAGAGAGTAGCCCATATCCTAAGTGTCAGGCAGAGAGTAGGAGAAACCACCAGAGATTACATTACTCATTTCAATAATCAGAAGCTAGAAGTGGTTGATTATGAAGAGAAAACAGCCATCATCGTGTTGATGAGTGGATTACTTCTAGAGAAGCTATACTATGCTTTGGAAAAAGATCCTCCCAAAACTATGATAGAGTTCATGGCCAAGGCAGAAATAATCATGAATGTCAAGGAAGCAATGGCTGCAAAACAAAATCCCGCCACTAAGCCTAAGAAAAAAAAAGAATCAAAAATAGAAGAAAGATGATAAGCCCAAAAAGTACGAAGCATGTACTCCATTGACGGTCAATATCCATCATATACTAGAAGAAATTAGGCACAATAAATATTTGAAGTAGCCTGAGAAGCTGAGGCCCCCAACAAGAGGGATAAATTTCAATATTGTAAATTCCACAAAGATCATGGACACACGACGGATCATAATATTGCTTTAAAAAATAAAGTTGAGTCCTTTATCCATCGAGAAAACCTGAGAAAATTTGTTGATCGGCATGAAAGCCGAGAAGCGAAAGAAAGGCCAAATTCTCCTTGTAAACCTAGAGACGACAGGAAATGAAATCATGAAGATGGTTATGAAGACAATCCCGACTTGCCAAAGAAGCCAAAGTAACCTGAAATTGAGGTATCCATGATAAGTTTTGGTTCTTTTGATTTTCATGTCATCACAAGTATAGATGCAGGAGGAGGAGATCAAACTGCATAAAGGAAGGCTACCTAAATTAAGCACAATCTTACAACGAATCAATCTGAATGATGGCAATTGTCCCAAAAAAGTAAACAAAGATAAACTGGCCATCCACTTTTCCCAAAATGATATCTCTGGACTACTGTATCCTCATAACGACCCACTCATTGTTAAGTTTAGAATACAGGATGCCATCATCACCGGGTCTTGATAGATAATCGAAGTTCAGTTGATATTATGTTTTATCCTTATGTCCAAAGCTTGGGTTTAATGCTTAGCCAATTAGAACCTTATAACAAACCTTTGATTGTCTTTTCAGGGGAAAATATTTATCCCCTAGGAACAGTCAAGTTGGAAGTGTTGTTCGGTACTTAGCCCACAAGCCGCACCGAAAAGATACGTTTCTTTGTTATGGATAAAAATGTCCAGTCTGCTAATAATGTGATCTTCAACGGGGTAAGACTAAACAATTTAAAGTTGTACCATCCACAGTCCATCAATGTTTGAAGTTCCCTACTCACTTTGGGGTTGGTGTCGTGAAAGGTAATCTAAAGGTGGCCAGAGAATGCTATTACTCCTGAGCCGAACAGGATGACTTGGTTAATGTGAAGAAAAAGACCACTACTTACCAAGTCGACACTCTGGAGCCTAATATCGAAACAAGAGTTGATACATTAGATCCTCGAGATGTAATAGAGGTAGTCAAACGGTACATAGTAGAAGATATTGAAAGCATAATTTTGGATGATGAAAGACCAGAAAGAACCACTAAAATTGGCTCCACATCGGCTCCACACCTCAAACAAGAATTGATTGCATTCCAAAGGGAACGAAAAAATATATTTTCCTGGAGTCACAAATATATGCATGGGATTGATCCCAACTTCCTATATCATGAGCTCAATATTAATAAAGATGCTAAGTCGATCAAACAAATGCGCAAGGTGTCCAGTCCTAAGAAAAATCAAGCTATACAAGAAAAAGTAGAAAAATGACAAAAAGCCCAATTCATTGTGGATATCAAATATCCAGTATGGTGGGCAAATGTTGTGATGGTGAAAAAGAAAAATGATAAGTGGCGAATGTGAGTAGATTTCACTGATCTTAATAAGGCTTGCCCAAAGGACCATTTTCTTTCGCCCAGAATTGATCAGTTAGTAGATGTCACATCGAGACATGAGTTATTGAGATTCATGGATACTTATTCTGGGTATAACCAGATAAAAATGAAACTAGAGGATAGTGAAAACACTTCTTTCATTACCAACTGAGGTACTTATTGCTACAATGTAATGCCCTTCGGGCTTAAAAATGCTGGAGCAACGTACCAAAGGTTGGTTAATAAAGTGTTTGAAGAATAGGTTGGGAAAAACATGAAGTTGTATGTATAGTTAAGAGAAAAAAAAGCTTCAGATCATATCAAGGATCTCAATCAGACTTTCGACCATCTAGAAAAGCATCAAATGAAATTGAATCCGACTAAGTGCATGTTCGATGTCTAAGAGGGAATGTTCCTCGGCTTTATAGTAAACTAAAGAGGAATTGAAGCTAATCTTGCCAAAATCAAAGCTCTGATAGAGATGCATTCACCGACCTGTAAAAAAGATGTTCAAAAACTTACTGATAGAGTGGCTGCCTTAAACCGATTTATTTCTCGAGCAACAGATAGGTGTTTACCATTCTTTAAGGTGCTTAAAAGACCTTTGAGTGGAATGTAGAGTGCGAAGAAGCATTTCAATAGTTGAATAAGTATCTGGGATATCCACCATTATTGTCCCAACCAATTTTGGGAGAAAAATTATGCTTATACTTAGTTGTTTCTATGTTCACAGTTAGATCAGCATTAGTTCGACTAAGAATGGGATCCAAAAACCAGTCCACTATACCAGCAAAGCATTCAAGGGAGCAAAAATCGAGTACCCATGCTTGGAAAAAGTAGCCTTAGCTCTCATTGAAGCCTCTAGGCGAATGAAGCCTTATTTTTAAGCACACACCATAGTAGTGTACACTGATCTCCCTCTTCGGCAAGAACTTCACAAACCCAAAAAGTCTGGAAGGTTGATGTATTAGGCATTAGAACTGGGAGAATATGACATAATTAATAAGCCACGGTCATCATTAAAAGGGAAAGATTTTGGAGATTTCATTGAGAAATTAACTTATCTAGAGGTTACCGATTAATAAACTTGCCTGCCAAGCAAACTTCTTCGGAAGAGATCTCAGCTCAAAATCAAGCCAAAGCCACAGTCGACCAACCAGAATCATCTCTAGCACTCAAGAGATGGTTCAGAAATATATAGAAGAAAGTAAAAAGATATTCCTCCACAGATTTCTATCTACAAAAAGCTTTAGTAGTGATATTCTGTTATGGAACTTATATGTGTATGGATCTTCATGTGCCACTGGTAGTGGAGAAATTATCATACTTAACACTTTTAATAATATTGATGTTGAATATGCCCTCAAATTTCAATTTAAGGCATCAAATAATGAAGCAGTGTACGAGGCTTTGATTGCTGGATTGGAATTAGCCTAGTCATTGGGTATCGAGCAAGTAGTGACCCATAGTGATTCCCACTTGGTCGTCAACCAAGTACTTCATATATATGGAGTCAAGGGAGATTTGATAACTAGATATTGGACCAATGCAATGGAAGTCATTTCTAAAATTCCAGGTGTACAAATGAATAGGATACTAAGGATAGCTAATGCTCGAGCTGACGCACTTGCTCAGCTAGCTTCAGCAATAATAATAGAACTTAGGAGAAGCATTCCAATTGAGATCATGGAAAACAGGAGCATAAGTGAGGATCCAATGATCGATTTCATTACTATAGATTTGGGACATTCCTAGATGGATCCGATTAGAGCTTACATCGAAGAAGGAACCTTACCAACTAATCCAAAAGAAGAAAAAAGTCTACGGTACAAAGTAGTCATGTATGTGTTAGAGAAAGGAGTTTTATACAAAAGGGGATTCACGGTTTCCCTACTACGTTGTGTCCATCCGTTGGAAGTTGATGATTTGATCAAAAATGTGCATAAAGGTTCTTGTGGAGCTCATGCAGCTGGTCGATCATTACTCCAAAGAATCAATACACAGGGATATTACTGGCCAACTATAAGGGCAGATTGTAGGACCTTCACGAGAAAATATAATAAGTGCCAGAGATTTTCTGCAATTCACAAATCACCAAATGCTTCTTTAGCACCGTCAATTCTCCTTAACCATTCGCTATTTGGGAAATTAACTTGGTTGGCCCACTGCCGACCACCAAAGGCAGGTTCAAATACCTTGTGGTAGATGTTGATTATTTTACAAAATTGGTGGAAGCCGAGCCATTAATAGAGATGCCTTATGAGAAGGTATACCAATTCATCTGGAAGAACATCATATATAAGTATGACATGCCTTATGCTTTTATTACTGACCATGGCACCCAATTCGATAATGATGAATTTGAAGAATATTGTGTTCAATCCAAGATCAAAAACTTCACTCTGCACCAGAGTATCCACAAAGCAATGGTTAAATAGAAGTGACAAATAGAACCTTTCTTAATGGAATAAAGAATAGGCTTAAGGCAACCAAGGGTAACTCGATTCATTAATTGCACTCTGTTCTATGGGCTTATAAAATAACAACAAGGATAGCAACTGGAAAGGCACCTTATAGCTTGTGTTTGGGACATAAGCCATGGTACCAGTCGATATAGGCCTACTAACTCACAGAGTGATAAACTTTGATTTTCTCAAGAGTGACCTAATGAGATGATTGGACTTGGACATGGTGGAAGAAGTCCGAGAATATCCCGCCATCAGAAATGCAGCGTATCAATAAAGGACTGCTCACTTTTATAATAAAAGGGTCAAGCCGACCAACTTAAAAGAAGGCGACTACGTCCTCAAGAAAGTCATCTAGAAGGGCAACAATCTTGAAGTCAATTGGCATGACCCATATCTTATTTCAGCGATAATCCGACTAGGTACCTTTCGACAAGAGACACTTGATGGGGAAGAATTTAAGAAGACTTGGAATGCCGAGCACCTCCGTAAATATTATCAGTGAATAACGGCACTAGAATATTGTATTCCTTCTTACTTTATGATTCAGCAAAACTTTATTTCAAGTTTAATAAAATATCTTTATTTTAGTTTCCCAAATTTTTTCGATTTTTTTCGGAGTAGGTTGATATACGTCCCCAGAAATAATAAACAAAAATGTTTCTTGGTCTTCAACCCTTACTGATCAACAGACAAAAACAGTTACACAAACTACATGACTCAAATACTTAATCGGGTTGAACTTATCAAATTCGAGATGCACCAACAGTTTAACGAGCAACTCAAGATGAACCAACAACTTAACAGACAATCGTGTTCTACTAAGATATTACTTCGTGTATGACATCGTATTAACAAGTCACGAACAAGAAGTTTGTAAAGATCCATGTATTAACACAAAACTCTTTACCTAACCAAGTTAAACACAGGAATATACACATATATTCCTAACATATTTGGTCACCACTAGTAACTTACTTCATGTATGACTTCGTCTTTAACAGGTCAAGAACAAGAAGTCTATAAAACTTCGTATACAACTCAAACACTTAAAAATAAGTTTTATCCGACTAAGTTAAATTCAAGAAGACATGTATACATTCCTAAATATGGGAATACACACATATATTCCTCATACACTTGGTCACCCCGGATAACTGATGTTAAACATGGATCAACAAAACTATTTGTAGTTTCATCTAAGTGCATTGGTAGAATCTATGGCCCTACAATCACAGTTTAATAATTCATTATTAAACGATAACTTAGTCTACTAATTGATTAACTAATCATAAGTTGACAATACAAAAACAAATATATTTTTATTTGAATACTATCGGTATTACATTCAAGATCAAATAAGTACAAAACATAAGAGAATTATTCAGCTGAACGTTTACCTTGTTCTTTAGTCATTTCAGAAGAGGTTCGTTGCACCCTCTCCATCCCAGCAGGAGGGTATAAGGGGGATTTATGTAATTAAAATCCCTCAGCATTGCCCATTACTGTTGCTCGACCTGTTGATCAAATGAGGTGGATGAATTATTTCGTGCACATCATGAAGACCATAATCTCCCAGATATTTGGTGATAAGACATTGAGGAATGGCATCAGGAGGAATCCATGATATGTCTAACTTAAATGGAGGTTTGTCCCAATCCAGCAAACCAAGTTCATTTTAATAACGTAACTCACTGTTTTGGTCATATTTCAGTAAGGTAAGCAAGTTAGTCCATCCCCGTCTGTAACCTTCACGGTGACTCTGTGCGAGATGATCATCTACATAGCTAAGGGCCTCATTATAACCTTCCATCCAAACCTCACTAAGTTGTTTGTGGAAGTGAAAGGTTAACCTCTCAACCTGATGTTGAAGTTTCTTCAGGACATCATTTTGTACTTTCAACTGGATGGATTGATCGGCGATACTTTGTCCTTATCTTCTAGCTAGGCATAAAAGTTAAAAATGGCTGGACTCTTTGCTTTCAATTGGGCTGCTTGGTCGACTAGATTTTTTCTAGTTCTTTCCTCCTCCACAGTTGGTCAAATAACCCTCTATTCCCTGGAAGTTTACTCGAGTTTGTTTTTCTTCAATGCTTCAAGTTCTTCCACTAACCTAGCATTCTCAGTTTCTAAGAAATAAGCACCTTTATCATCACCACTAGTGGAAGATTTCTTCAAGTTGTCTAGCTCATCTCTAAGGCGATTATTTTCCTCTTCAAGCAGTTTGCCTACATCTCGAGCTTCTTCAAATTCTCAGTTCAATAAGAATTATTTTCGCCTATATGTGGAGGCATACTCTTCAAGTTTCTTTTCAAAACCCCCTCCTTCAGTCAACGCTTTATACTTAGCCTCATAGTCGGCATGTAATAATTTAAGTGACGTTTGTGTGACATTAGAAAAAAGAGTTGAAAAATAATAATTTGAATGTAGAATATTTGGAACTCTTATATTTTCTTTACATAATGATGCTCTAGTTGAAGTCGAAATTGAAAAGGGGTCCTTAGGTTGGTATACATTCAATTAATTAATTTTAATCTTAATTAAATAAACATATTCCAAAAGCGGGGAGGGTGATCTCATTGTCAATATCTCACTATGGTGTTGTGGGCTCGAAGACGATACGTAGGGTTGATTTTAGAATTTGTAGGGGCCCCTGAATGTTGTTTGACACCATTTTCAGACTTGGTGAGCCCTCGGGCATAGGCCTCTAAGCACGGGGTTATGTGGGTTTGATCAGAGTCAAGAATTTATTTTTCATAAAAATAAATAATTGAGGGTGTGTGAGTGCCGATAGGTCTCACCTTAAGGCTTTGAAGGGTCAGTGGCTATTCTTGAGATACGTGGTATAGGTTCGTGGACCTAAATACGGGTGGGGATGGTGTTAGGTACCCCACTCATTTATTCATTTTATACTCCTAATATACTACTATAGTATTGGATAGGGATTGTTTTAAGAATGTTGTTAGACCCCAATGACATGTAAACGCTTTATTTAGACCCAAAAACAATTGGCCTTAAGATTCCAAGGAAGTAGTTGCCAGGATGTGGACAATAGGGTGCCACTTATGAGTGGATATATGAATGTTGGTTATGTGGGAGGAATCTGAGTTTTGCTTATGTTTATGTGCCTTGATGGAATAACTATGTAAAAGTATATTACTTTGGGCTCAAGATCAAGAACTCAATATAGCGCCTACATACCCGTTTGTTAATGTGGTCAAATACATTGTAGTTCGGTACCTGTTTTTCCACATACAACATATATTAGGCGTGAGTGTGTGAAAATGAGACGCTCTACACTTATAAAGTGTATGAATGTTTCAAAGTGAAAGTCCTTTATATTCTATAAGGGTTATAATTTATGACAAAGGGTGAAAAACCAAGCAAACCACTATTTTTAAAAAATTCTCAATTTTAAGTTCAATTAAATGAATTACCCAAATCAAGCTTAGCTCTAATTAAACAATCATTGTGATAAACAGATTAATCATTTTTTTCTTAACCTAAACATGCATTTTGGTGAGTGCGGGATAAAATAAGTAAATCAAACCACAACCCCCGATGTACGAGGAAAACCCATAATGGGAAAAACCTCATACGACCCATCCACACAAATTTGCTAAGATAAGGAATTACACAAGTCAAAAAATGACTTACACAACGACTCAACGCCCTTGCAAGCCTTATCACGTCTTTAATGTTCAACCTCTCCTCCATAGCGATATGTAGGAATCCACCCGCATATTACCACAACATGTGAGCCCACAAACGCCTCAGTATCCATCAAGAATGCTCAACAACCATCACATATTTATTCCACTGTATGTAAAAAAACAAGGCACGAAATCTACTGCATGAAAAAAAATACTCAACAAGATGAAGAATAAAAACCAATGGTACCCACAAACTTGATCTCAAAGAATATATATGATGAATACTTGGATATTTAAATAGTTAGGTGGAAACATGATTTGGGTTTGAAAAACTTTATCATGAATGATCACATAAACTTGGGAGATATTCTTTAAAGAGTTTGGCAACTCAAAACTAAGTTAAAGCCTCAAATAAAATTGTTGCTCTACACTCCTATTTATAGGAGGTTTTCCAAAATGTATGAGGTCTGAAGGCTCATTCGAATGACTCCATATAGTTAGCTGGGACCAAATATCAACTGAGATATCGAACGAGAAACCATAGAAATCTAAAACCCAATAGTTCGAAGTCTGTTGGATCAATTATAACAAGAATCCATGGTTTGTTCGAACGACATCATAAATGTTGTTCTAATGACTTGGCCAATTTTTGAAAACATTTATAAACATCTTAAAATATTTTCAAATAATTTTTATAAAACCAACACTCAATATTAAAATCTCCAAGGATCAAAATATTTACGTATTCATAGCTGAGAGATCCTCGAAGCATGAAGACGAAAAATAAGGCATAAAACTCGACATGTGATGAATATGATATCTTAGCCGCTACATCGTTAATCAAACAAATCATAGGATTGAAAGGTCAACACACTCAAGTCCTAACCTATGAATCAAAGGTTTTGCCCAAACACAAAATAATCCAAAATGTATACAAATTGACTCTATTCAAAATATGTCCTTATAAATATCCCCCTTTGGATATTAGGGGATGAAACATAAAATAAAAATTATGGCCATCAAGCTCATCTATAAGACTCAATTTCTAACACCAAAAGGAAAAATTTACCACTTGACCGACACATAAACAGAGTAGGTTTGCTTCTTGTGGAAACTTTATCGCATCATTGCAAACCTCCACACTTAACACACCTCAAAAGAAAAGATAATATATAAACAACATAAATCTGCATATGAATAAACCTTCCCCTTTGACTAACAATCTCTATATAAGTTAGGACATCCCCCCCCCCCCCTCCCCCCCCCTAAGGCAAAGATTTCCCCTGACTATAAAAATTGAGAACCCATTTCTCCCCTACTTTGATGAGGAATAGACAAAGATAAAGATGCATAAGAAAACCATTTCTCCCAAATACAACCAAAACTCTCCATAAATCAAACATGGGTAGGTAGAAAGGGGAAAATAAGTATTTCATGCAGGTGCAAAAAATAACGACAAACACAACTCGGCAACACAAGCACAAATAATCCAAACCACTTGAAAGTAAAACAGAACTTAGGGCATACATGGATTAAATGACAATGCAAAGACTAAAAAAATACCATATATATAAATATGTAAAGATATTAATGACATACACACACACACACACACACATATATATATATATATATATATATATATAGTTACAAACACCACAAATAGGCACAAAACACATAAGTTTTCCACATTAGCATAGTATTGATGTTTTTTTTTAAATAAGAGGCAGAAGGCCCCGACTATTTATTATTTAGTGGAGAAAAAGCATCTCCCAGGTGGCAATGAGAACTTAGTTACAAATGAAACAAACTATGAAAGGAATAAATATGGGGCTTTAAGATAACCCCATTACAATGAAGCATACTTAAAAACATTAAGAAGAATATCTAAGATAGAAAAAACCCATTTTGTCGATCTTGTAAGCCCCTCTAGCCAATTTTGGGAAATCTCTAAGATTGTGGAAAATAGAGAGAGATGTTATGGATGATTCATAGGTATCAAGAGCATCTGCAACCATGTTAGATTCCCTAAGGCAATGAACTAAAGAAGATTTAAGATTCCTGAGATTTTCTTTGATTTCTTCCACACACTTTGAGAGATTCGAAGGGGGTTTCCAATTATGATAATTAAATTCACCACAAATGATGAGTCAGATTCAGTCACCACATTATCAATGTTAAAATCCAAACATAGTTTAGATCCCATCCAGAGACTCCTCGCCTCCACAAAAGTGTTAGTAGCAAGACCTTCAAGCTGAGCATAGGCAAAAGTAATATCACCTATTTGATTCCTCGAAATACCTCCAATGCCACTTATACATGGGTTCCCTTTAGATGCCCCATCAATATTTAATTTGAATCTATAAGAAGATGGAAGGTTCCATTTCACGGGAATATAAATTTTTTTAATCTTATTAATACTGAGATTAAAAGTTTCTTGAATCCCAGTTTCAAAACTTGAGGTACGATTCTTAAATTAAATCCCCTCGCAAATATTAGAAATCATACTTATGGATTGAAAAATAATATATTTTTCATCAACTGGAGAGTTTTCAAAGAAATCCATATTTTTACATTTCCATATTTCCCAATAAACTATAATAGGGATGCATTTACCAAGGTATTTTGTATAGTCTTTAGGACCACTTCTGATACACCAACTAAGTAGCATGGAGGTGATATTGTTTAAGTTCATGTCAATTCCCAAAGGATTAGAAAATAAATTCCAAACAGGAATGATCTTTGGACATTTAAGGAATAAGTTACCCATAGATTCCACATCATTCTGACATAAACAACACCTGGAGCAGAGTCTGGTGCTAATGTTCTGAATGGTTACATCTAAATGAATGCTTTTATTGATGATATTACACTTATTGATAGAGCAGTTATTAGGGTATGAGCATCCCAAATAATGGTATGAATAGTGTAAATAGGAAAACCATTGTTGCATCATGCATAGGCAGATGAGAAAAAGAAGTCACCAGTTAATTTAGGGGTCCAGAACCATCTGTCATCAACTGCCTTCATATGAGAAAGGCAGAGGTCTTTAACTCTCATCATATGTCTCCATGTAGTAGAACCACCTCTGATATAAGCATCATTCTCCAAGTATCTGTTTGACATGAACTTAGCCCAAAGAGAATTATCAGTATCCAATTTCCAAAAAAGTTTCATAAAAGAAGATTTGGAAATGCTCGTGAAATTAGGAAGGCCTAGACCTCCTTTCTCTATATTTTTGCAAAGAGTATCCTCGTAATGCCATTGGTGCTTCCATCCATGGATTTCATCCCCTCCCCGGAAGAATTTATTAAGAATGGTATGGATTTTCTAAATAACTGCTTTAGGAGGGGACATAGAAGATAGTAGGTATGAAGGAATTGTGGATAAAATATGTTTGGGTAAGATTAATCTTCCACCACTTGAAAGGACCTTAGCTTTCCAGCCTGAAATTTGAGATCTCAAATTATTAATAAGACCATCATAGTATTTGACCTTCATTCTGCCTTTAAACAAAGGATAACCCAAGTACGTTAGAGGCATATCCTTGTGTTTAAGTCCAGAAATTGATGTAATTTTAGATCTAAATTGAAGTCTGCATTTAGAGTCCACGGTGAAAGAGCTCTTCTTAGTGTTAACTATCTAGCCAAAAAGACTAACACTCCAATCTTCCTTATAGACCTCTTGTCTCCTCTACAAAAGACTATAAAATCATATGCAAAGGCAAAATGTGAGATTAAGGGACTGCCGCTAGGAATATAGTATGGGTTGATAACTCCATAAGCCATCAAAGAATTCAAACTTCTACTCAGGTATTTAGCTGTAATAATGAATAGACTAGGGGATAGGGGATCCCCTTGTCCAATACCTATAGATGACTTAGAGAATCCACATTAGGCATCATTAATGATCATTGAAAACCAGTTATTTGATATGCTTCTCTAAACAAAGTATATCCATCTCTAACCAAATCCAAAAACTTTTAGAACTTACATAAGGAAACCCCAATTAAACTTGTCATAAGACTTCTCCATGTCCAGCTTAAAGATCACATTTCCTTCATGAATCTTCTTACCCAAGTTTTGAACCGTCTCTTTGGCCAGAAGAACATTATCTTGAATAGCCCTGCCTTTGATGAAGCCACTCTGATTTTGAGAGATAATACTCGAAATAAAACTTGAGAGCTTAATAGACAAAATCTTTGTAATAATTTAGAAAGAAAAATTACAAAGTCTTATAGGCCTTAAATCCCCACAAGTTTTGAAGATTTTACTTTTGGAATGATCACTATTGCAGTGCTTATCTAGATTCTAGGAGGGTCATAACCTGAAAAAAAAAGGAGTTAATAGAAAGTAATAGATCATTTTTAATCAAATTCCAACAATGTTTGCAAAAATACCCCCCAAATCCCTCAGGACCTGGGGTTGAATCTTCATTGAGGTCCTTGATGGCTGCATAGATTTCCTCTTCATCAATGAAAACTTTTAATTTCTCATTGATCTCAGTGGTTGTGATAACAGGGATTGTATCACTAACATCAATCAATGGGATAAACTAATCTGCCTTGAGTTGGTCCTCATAAAATTGAACAAAATGCTTTGAAATCTCCTCAAGTTCTTCCAGAGTATTCCCATCTTCATCATTGATGGAATGAATCAAAAGCTTTTTATTTTAAACCTTGACACTGTTGTGAAAAAAATTAAATTTGAATCAATTTTCTAAGCCATTTTACAGAAGACATTTGTCTCCAATAAATCTTCTCATTTGTATAGGCCCTCATCAAATCAGATCTACCTTTATTCAAAGCTGCTCTATTAGCTGCACTGCTATTGACTTCATAGTTAAGCTCAAGCTGAAGAATTTCATCCTCAAAATATCTGACAGTTTGAAATACATCTTTAAAAGTATCCTTGTTCCATTTTCTAAGGACACCTATTAGTCTTTGAAGCTTTAAGCTGAATTTTTACATACCTCCTGCATCAACATGTTCATCCCATGATTTCTGAACTACATTTAGGAATGGATGATGGTTACACCACATATGCAATAATTTAAATGTTTTTGGAATAGAAGATAGTTGAGATAAAATAGTAAGTAGAAGAGGGTCATGGTCTGAAGTGTATCTATTCGGGTGTTTAAGGTTAGAATTAAAATAGGCATTGATAAATGGTTGATTTATAAAACATCTATCTAACCTAGCCATGATAAGGTTGTCTTCTTTTTTATTATTGCACCGGGTGAATCTAGTACCAATGTACCCTAAATCTGTAAATCCATTATCCTCAATAGCGTGAATAAAGTCTTCAACAGCAGCATAGTCAACATCATTACCCTTTAGCTTTTCATATTGAGCATAAACCACATTGAAATCCCAAATTGTCATATGGTGGTGGATTGATACTCACTCGCAACTGAAGATAATTTTTTCCACAAGTCCCATCTTTCTTCTTTAGTATATTTATCATACACTAATGCCATCATTAGACTATGCCTCACTAGGGAGTGACTAGTTTTTAAAGCTAAGTGTTGTAGATGGTCAATTAGACATTCCACACTAATATTAAATCTCCAAAACATCCATATTTTCCCATTGACATTGCTGCAACACACTTCAAAGCCCCATCTTCTTCTGTACTTGTCATTTTTAATGGATCCACATTAGGTTCAAGAAGAGGAAGGAAAGAAATTTTGTGAATCTTGTATAAAAATTTCAGTCTTCTATTTAATGATTTCTTAGCAGCCCCTCCAACATTCCATACTAAAAAGTTTATCATTGAGATTTAGGTGATGAAGATTTAATGGTACCGTTAAAAGAGGATATTGTAATCCTTTTAAATAGAGGATCTTTCATTTTCTCTGGTAACTATTTGTTGTTGGGCTCAGCTATTGCTACCATCTTTAGTTTGTCAACATTGTTCTTCATTTTGCTCAGTTTTAACTTGGTATCAAGTCTCTTTGATGACATCTGGAGGTCTTCAATAAGGGATTTCGGTATGCTTCCTCATTCTCATTATCAGTGGCATACAATGGTTTAGAAACCAAGTTCTTATCATAATTGGGAATATTAGTTCCTCTTGGAGACACTACGTTATTCTCAATTGCTAAAAATTCTTCACTGTCAATATCTTGATTTTGAATTTTATCAGTGCTCCCATTTTTTGCTATCCATGCCTGACTATCTTTATCATTGGCTTTGTCAAGTTGGTCTTCCTTATCATCAATAATTTGCCTTTCTACTTGATCTGAGACAGGATCTTCTTTGTTTATATCTTCATTGTTCTCTCTATTCTCATCTGCATTATCTTCATTTACAACAGCATGCTCTTCGTCATCTTCTGAATTATCTTCACAATCATCTTCTGTATCATCTGGATCGTCTTCATTCTCATTTTATTTTCCATTTTCAACATTAATAGGGTTTTCATCCATTCCATCATTTATCATTATTGGAGCATCGTTTTTAGGTCTTTGTAAGATCTTCTTTGGAGCATAAACACTTTTCTTGACTGGTTTCACTATATTCTTATGCAATAAGAAAATGTAAGTGTCCTCCTCATACCCCTTTTTGCAGCAATTCCTACAATATTTTGGTTTGTTCTCCACCTGAACTTCCTGTCAGAACCTCTTATCTCCACAACCAATCCATATTCTCTTAGGTAGGATTTTTTGGGGATCTACTTCAACACATACTCGAGATACACTGGGCCTATTCATTTCAGTAGTGAATGCATCAAGGTTTAGAGGTTTTCCAATAAGTTGAGCAATAGAAAAGAGGGATGATTTTGAGAAAAAATGAATTGGGAGTTGAGGAAAGGTAATCCAAATTGGAGATAAACTACTTTCAATATCTGATCTAAAGTCAAGAGTCCATTTAAAGACCCTCATTGGGAATTTACCTGCATACTAAGTATCATGCATCCACATCCTAAAAAAATCTTTATCTGAATTCAATCTAATCTAGATGTCTTTGTTATCAAAAAGACCAACAGTAAAAGTTATTTTGAGAGAAAAGGTTTGGAATATCTTCCTTATAGCTTACGTAGATGGACGACTATAGGAGAATTTTCCCACCAAGGAATGTGTAAAAGGTTTAAATAGTATTGCAATGTCTTCTTTAGTAAAGATCACTGCAAGTTCACCCTTAAAGGTTAAAGGAGGTTTTAGGGAAAGATCATGAGTAGAAGTGAGGGATTCAACAACCACCAAAGCAAAAGATCGATGCCAGATATTTTTTATGCCAGGGGCTTTGGATCAATGTGAGGAATGGGATTAAGGTTCTCCATGCAAACCCTATTTTGGGTTTGAGAGAGAGAGAGAGAGAGAGAGACTAGCATAGTATCGATGTGTCTAAACAAAGGTGGTATAAATGAAGGGATGTGAACTAGAAACAAATGAATTATAACGCAATAACTCAAAAATGTCCAAGGAGTTCTATTTGACTGCATTAACTTTATCAAACAAAGATCCAGCCTCGTAGTGCCAATAAAGTGAACTCATAGAAAAACAAGAACAATGCATACTAGCCTAAAAAATATTGATCCTTCTCAAATCAATAACGTCAAACATAAATTAATTAGGACACAGTGTGCAAACCCATTGATCTTCAACTTATAACACCCTTGAAAATTAGATATATCATTTTCGTCACTCTCATTTTTTTGAAAATGTCAATCTTTAAAAATCAATGAAACAAATTAATCTTGGAAATTATATCTTTTCTTTTGCCTCTTAATATTTTAGGCTCTTGCCAATGGTGGACATTCACGCAAGGAATATTTCTCCCTTCACAGCCTTTTTCTTGTGCACACTCATATTTTTCAATAAAATGGCAAACTCGCATGCAATGTTTCTTAAGTGCACAAATCCCACGATCAAATGTATATGTATAATGATAAGTTTGTTAGAAGAACACTTCACTTAGCTCATTTAATATATGAAGTTGAAATCCAAACGAGCTTGTGCATGTGTATGCAGAGGCATATGCAAAGTGAATCCATTAAGCAAGTCATTTTCAAACTAATCCATGCAAGTATAATTAAAAACGATCTAAGCATTGAAAATTATAATCAAATGTCCTAGACACATGAAAATTGGAATGAACTGGATTCAAGCACACCGATATACCACACAGAATGTGTAAAACAAAACTACATATAAACTAAAAATCTTATTGAGTTTTTAAAAAAAAATTCAAAGACACCACATGAAAAAAAAAAACTCAAAAGATAAATAAAAATTCGTTTGCATTTTTTCACAATAAGACTCAAAAGAGAAAATCAAAATACAAAAGACTCAAAATGCATACAACTAGCAAATACATATAACATGAAGTACAAAAGATAGTGTATGTAAACGTGCGAACACAATCAACCATTTGATTTAACATGAGAAGTAACACGTGCAAGAATTCGAGAATCAACAAGTCTAAAATGAAAAGCCCCCAAATCTGATTTTCTAACCAACATAGGTATGACATGACGCTCTTAGATTTTAGGAACCTTGGTGACTATAGACTTAGACTTCCTAGGACCATTTCTAAAATCAAAAAAAAAATTGCCTAAGGTGACCTATTCTATCACAATGCAAACATGTGTAAACACGAGGAATGTTAACTATGGGTTGACCTTATCTAACGTCCTTAGGAGTGGTTGAACTCTTATACAAACATTGGTCTTTGATTTAACAACAAAAGCATTTGAATCATCGAAGCCAATACCACCACTACTTTAGTCTCTTAAATCATTTTCTACCTTAGACTCAAGCAAATAATTAGAGTATTTAAACATTAGGGACTCATTCTTCAAATTTTTAATAATACCTCGAAGGTTATCCACCAAATTTTCAATAATACCTCAAAGGTTATCTCGCTCCCCCTCAATGTAATAAAATTTATCCCGAAGAGTCTTCTCACGTGCCCTCAAAACATTTATCTATTTATCGTTATCTTCTATGTAACGTCCTTGCACGCTAGTATAAAACTTCTTAGAGCTCGCTAACTCGCGCTTTAAAACATGGACTCTATCATCACTCTCTTTCTTGGAAACTTATAAATTTTGAAAATCATGTTTCATTGTGACACCCCGCCTAAATAAATACCGGGTGATCAGTCCTATATCAAATTTAAAACAGGAATCTCAGGGGTTCATTCTTAGCATCACCGTCGAAAACTTTTTAAAACTTTACTAACCACCTAGTATTCAAAAAGACTGATGTTAAATTTTATCTTTTTATTAAACAATTAAATCAGCATGCTGAATAACAAATAAACCATACATCCAAACCATGAGTCTAAAACAGTACTAAATGACTAAATGACCTGCCGAATAAACAATCGGCTCAAAATTCTAATAATAATAATTCAATAAATGAATACATAAACCAAATACTGAGTCTAAAAGTAAAAGGGGAAATATGAACTGAATGAATCTACAACTGAGATAAGAATCCTACTCTAGGAATAAAGAAATGATACGTCTAAATCAAATCCTGCAACCATCCACAATGTTGCAGCTGCATAACCCTGGAATAGATAAGTCAACTATGGCATCCCTGTGGCTGGACACCTGTTAATATACATATACATAGACAAGAGAGAAGAAGTACAAGAAATGGGTCAGAGCCCGATTTATAAAAATGTTTAGCAAGCATTTTATTGCAATAAATGAAATGCGTAGTATATAATGTTCATAATTGCTTTTACGGTCCCACTCTCTTGAGGACAATCTCACATCTCTTCTATAGTGCACACCTATCGCATTCATTTATTCCGCCTAGCCATCTGACACACTTCTAACTAGGAAAAGGCTTATCCTTCTAGTTACCCCTCGTAGTAGTATATCATATTTGATCTCAACAATTATCATTTTTAAATAAGTGTTATCACACTAAAGTCAAGTATTTACTATTTACGTTTATATAAGATTTCACTATCTTAATAGTCTGTAATTATCTCATTGTAGATATACCATAAGCATACACATATATCCCTCACTATTATATATATTTATCAAAACAATCTTAATAGCCTACAATTATCACATTGTAATTATATCACAAGTATACATATATATCCACCACCATTATATATATATATATATATATATATATATATATATATATATATACTAACACAGCACCCTAAGGATACACCTATAGTGCATTGCATACTCTGCTATTATGTCCCGGTACGTCTCGTACTCAAATAAGGACTATCGGTTCGGAAATGTCCCACGAACCATATAAACAAATCACACATATTGGCGGCGAACATAGTTCACATACCTATGGGTCACGCACATACCTACGCTCCCATAGTTAGCGGACTTATCAACTCACAAATAAGTCTTTCACAGTCCTATGTTCTGAGATACAAGTCAAATATCCCCCCGAAGGTCACTCGGGATAAGACCGTCTCTACACAACCCCCCGCGATAGCAAGCAGCTAGGTATGTCATACACATAATAAAACAATCAAATAGGTATTCACGCACCCTATTAAAATATTAGGTATTCACACAACCTTTCATTGTTTTACGTATTCACACGACCTATCATTGTTTTAGGTATTCCCGTAACCTATTATCATTTTTCTATTGGATTATGTATTCCCATATTTATATATATAATTCACACATTCATATATATATACATATATTCCAATTATTACTAGTTTGCTCGTATTAAATACGATCCAATACCAAAATAGCTACATCCCACTATTTAATATAATTTATATAATTATATATCTCACCTCATATATACTTGATTAAGTTCATATTAGTCTCACAAAGTTCCCAACAATTTTTAGTTTCAATTCGGGAAAGTTTCATCACTAATTAAAACTCCAAGGGTATTTTAGACATTTCACAATATATGCCTCAGTAATGAAATTCCTAGTACTGCGTACTACTCTCCATTTTCTATGCGTGGCCACAAACGTCACGTAAATCCGAATTCGTATGACAAAGTTATGCTCATTTAAAGTTGTGCTAAAAATCAAATAACTCGTTCCGTCTTCAAGGGTATTTTAGACCTTTCAACTTTTGTGTCTAATTAAAAATATTCCCAGGACAGCGTAATACTCTTCGCTATCTATGTGTGGCCGTGAACGGCACACTAATCCGAGTCCGTATGCCAAAAGTTAGGGCATTATAAAGATTCACCTCAAAGAAGATTTAAAAAAAAACCTTTCTTAAAAGGTTTTCCCACATTCTGCCCAGATTAATAAATTGATGTTTTGAGGCATTTTGGAGCAGTTTTGGAGGAAGCGCGTGAGACAACAAAATGTAGAAAACGCGATTTTCTACACGGCTTTGCGAACAGAATCTCCATTAAAGCTCCAAAACCTTCGATTATACTCAGATCTTTTACCTCAAAAACCTCCCAAGATTCATCCTAAATCCACCCAAACTTCATCATTAACAATTTCTTCCAACAATACCACTAATGGAGATTCAAAAACCAAGATCTAATCATGTTATTCACTTCTCAAATCAAGTTATAATCTCACTATTAACTCAATTTCTCACAAAGTTAAAAATCCCCTATCAATGGTTATTCTTCATCTTCTTCACCATAAACCCACAGATTTCAATTCAAATTCCTACTTCCAAATTTCCAGAATTAATTGACATAATTACAACTATTTACATCATTAACTACAACTCAAATTAAAGCAAGAAAACACTTGCCTTGGGGGATTAAATCCGACGAGCCCATGTCGAAATTCTTGCCCGGATTGCTCTTGTCATCATTCTTTCCTTCTTCTTCTTTCTCCTTCCTCTCCTCTCTCAACCTTTTGTGTTTTGGAATGACTCATGGCTGCCCAACACACTTAAACCTAGGTTAAAATTCCTCAATCCCGTAATTAAGCATATTGGCCAATTAAAAATGACTTAAATGCCCCCGTATGGGCTCGGTCATGTCTAAAAATGCCCCGAGACCCATTTACTACCTCCGGGTAATCTTTTTCGACTATCTTGACCCTTCCGGACTCAACCGTGCACTCAGAATTGTCATCCGAGATACTTTATAAAATTTTCCAATTTCAACCTCAAAATGCGACACATGTGAAAATTTTCAATAACCCGAATTAATTTGAATTTCTAAATCCCCAAATTTAAATAATAAATTCTAAATCTCCAAATTCAATCATTTCTCCAATTTAAATAAATTAAATTTAAATCACCAAATTAAATGAATTTTTCCAAATTAAATAAATCCAACTCACTAATTTAATTAATTTATATATCCTCTAAAATATGGGGTGTTACATACTTCTCCCCTTACAATGGAATTTCGTCCTCGAAATTCGGATAAGACTAGTACTCAAAGCTTCAGATATAATCTCGTACACCTTCATCCTCATCCTTTCCCACACAATCTAAATCGTTATGATGTTCTCATTACACTTCTCCTAGCGCTACCCCTTAGTCCAACGGTCCCTACACTACCGTTCAATCCTGTGGCCAATTTGCTTTAGTCATCTTATATTATAATGTTCCATCATATAATGTATCATCTCACATTGCTGCCTACACAACACTTTGAAGCTTCCAACTTCTGACACTACTATGAGCCTAACCACTAACGGATATAATACTTCCTTTACTGGGGAATACTCCAACATCCCCCTGCGATAACTCCCTTATTCATTTACTCTTTTAGCACATGTATTTCTACATCTATCGATCGCGGATAATATATAAAAATTTAACTATCTAGGGTGCCCATACACCCTATATGTTGCACATAACTGCCCAATTCAACTTATCGTAATAAATTTCTATAATTAAGCTTTTCATATTTGAGCTGATTATACGGTGAGGTTATACTAAACTACCCTAGCAATTGCAACTTAATTATCATTTAGGTTATCCCACCGATCTACTCGTGGTGAAAGTGTTCCACAAAGTTTTCTCACATCAACACTATACGACTCTATCGGCCTTAAGTCGTAGTATAATTATCAACTCATAGTTATAACTATATATGTATAATAACCACGGTACCAAACCTATGTCCTATGGCCAAACAACTCCCCACTTCCAACGTTGCGCTAAGTTTCATGTGTGGGATGTCTCGCAAAGCGAAATCCAAACAAGGAACCCTCCCGATACACTACTACCTAACATTGTTGGTCGTTGAGATCCGTTAGGCCCTCAGTCCATAGCACATACACCCCAAATCCCCTTCTCTTAACATAAAAGTATATTCGTTCACTCCCATGTTACACAAGACAATATATAATACGGTTCTTTTACTATCACCAGTTTCTTAGCGCGAATAAATCACGAGCTAGATCTCTTCGCTCAATAATAAGTTAGTATACCCTGAATCACATCAGTAAATGTCCCTACTCATTGGGATTACATATAACAATGCCAACATATTCTCATATGTCAATTATGAAACACAGTATCAAATATATACACGTATATGCACACTATAATATATATATTCTTCCACTGGCCCTATATTTTTAATAGCTCTCAACTTAAGGTGTTTTCCCTACACGTTCAGTAACTAAAATTTTAAAACCGATGCATTAGCATCCAACTACGTCTCGTCACCGCGGACATAAATTAAGGCCCCTATGTGTAACATCCTGCAACTAAGTTTAAAGAAATTTCTCAATGCACTATTCTCTAGCATTTTCAACAAAATTCGTAGGTCCAAAGCACATAACTTAGATATCACGAATCCTGTCTCTCGACACATTATTTAATCTGCCTATGCCCACGTCTCTCAAGGCATCACACAATACGGTGTTCTAGCTATCACTTAATTCTCAGCATGTAAACAATAATGATCTAAATCTTTAAGCTTAACGGTTGGCTGATATACCTTGAACACACTGGTAAAAGTCCCCACTCACTAGGATTTAAACATAACGAGACAACTATACTCATCGAAGTCTATGGTATAATACAATATATATATATATATATATTGACTCGACCCTCCTTCGAGTGATGATTCATGAAGTAGAATGTCTTACCCTGGCACAGCGAGCATCATAGACTTCCCATACAGTTTACTATTGCTCCAACCCTCGGTATACAGTCACTATGCAAGATAAAAATATGCTCCCTTTCATATCCCTCAAAAGGAGAAAAAAATCTATTACATAATATACGACACCCTCCTAGTGTTCTCACATGCTCCCCTGCATATGGAACTAGCGAGAGCCCTGTTACGCGACGACAAAGATATGTATACTATTTCAATATTCACGACATCTCTACTAAACTCGTTTCACATGTTAATTTAGTATTAACAAACTACTGTCACACAGAATATATCTCAATCACCTCGAGTGGCGGTTCAAATGGTTCTGGGACATAACACCCTCGTCCTAATCGAACCAAAATTTCTTAGAACTGTTGCCCCTACTGGGCATCCCATTTCTATCCCCGATTGGCGATAAACACGGTATACACAAGTGTTCTTACTCTTTACACATAGGACACCTCTCCATGTTATCTTCCTTGCCTGATCATCAGGTCCCCGATTGCTACCCCCGTTGTCCATTTAGCTTCGCTGGCCCTCTTGGACTTGTTGTTGTCCTCAATGGCCCTGACTGAATCCACCATTACTTGGTAAAAATTCAATTTAATCGAAACATTTAACTGGGTCCCTACTGGGTATACCCTCATGTGGTGCTTCACTAACACTGTTAAATTTAGTCTTTCTTTTCAGCTCAATTTTCAATTCTCAAGGTTCACTTCCCATGGAAGCGTTGATATAAACTTGTAACGCACAACCTTGATGATGTCGACACTAGTCATCTTATTCGGATTTTACACTCACGCTTATGTATTCTACTCACGAGCCCATTAATAACTTATGTACCCTTCATATACTTCATATCCCCTTCGTCGGGTACGAAGTTCACTAACCAAGTTAACTTCTCTCTCGCGATCAGTTTCTATCTTGCTCAGTTGTGATAAGTTTCGAAACTTCATTCGCACCCCTGTACGAACAACAGATCGAAAATCTAACGATTAAATTGTACTCAAAAATTTCATTTAATCCCATATTCTTCTTATATATAGTGACTGGCTCTTGTCACTTTACATTGCTCCTATGAGCTTAAAATTTTATTGTCCAAAATTTACTACTGAGTATCGTTGTACTCTACCCTACATAGTTGTCGTTGGATTTCTCCTAACATTGGTTTATCACACTTTCTCTTTTTTCTGGATTCTTATCGATGGCTCCTCGAAAGAGTCCTTTCGACTTTCCCCACCCCTTGCCGACTACGCTGGGTGAGTGTAAGATTTTCACCATTGTCATCCTTAACTGTGCTAGGGGAAACTACTGTCCCCGAGATTTTCCTATCATCACTTTTTTAAACAACAATTGTGGTGGCTTATATCGCTATTACTATTTTCAGGTTACTCTATTGCTTCTGTCGCCTTCCTCCTGCATTCCTTCTAACGGTCCCCGTTGATTGTCCTATAATGTTCGGTGTCCGAAACCTAACCGAACTCGTACATAAATCACATCAACTATACTTGATAGCAGGAGAACGAAATCACATACGTAGATGAATTTGACAATCCTATCATAAGGCTCTACATCAAAGAACGCTAAACTGAAACGTGAAAAGCCATACAGATCCTAAGGACACTAGAACCTGATGCTCTGATACCACCTGTGACACCCCGCCTAAATAAATACCGGGTGATCAGTCCTATATCAAATTTAAAACAGGAATCTCAGGGGTTCATTCTTAGCATCACTGTCAAAAACTTTTTAAAACTTTACTAACCACCTAGTATTAAAAAAGACTGATGTTAAATTTTATCTTTTTATTAAACAATTAAATAAGCATGCTGAATAACAAATAAACCATACATCCAAACCATGAGTCTAAAACAGTACTAAATGACCTGCCGAATAAACAATCGGCTCAAAATCCTAATAATAATAATTCAATAAATGAATACATAAACCAAATACTGAGCCTAAAAGTAAAAAGGGAAACATGAACTGAATGAATCTACAACTGAGATAAGAATCCTACTCTAGGAATAAAGAAATGATACGTCTAAATCAAATCCTGCAACCATCCACAATGTTGTAACTGCATAACCCTGGAATAGATAAGTCAACTATGGCATCCCTGTGGCTGGACACCTGTTAATATACATATACATAGACAAGAGAGAAGAAGTACAAGAAATGGGTCAGAGCCCGATTTATAAAAATGTTTAACAAGCATTTTATTGCAATAAATGAAATGCGTAGTATATAATGTTCATAATTGCTTTTACGGTCCCACTCTCTTGAGGACAATCTCACCTCTCTTTTATAGTGCACACCTATCGCATTCATTTATTCCACCTAGCCATCTGACACACTTCTAACTAGGAAAAAGGCTTATCCTTCTAGTTACCCCTCGTAGTAGTATATCATATTTGATCTCAACAATTATCATTTTTAAATAAGTGTTATCACACTAAAGTCAAGTATTTACTATTTACGTTTATATAAGATTTCACTATCTTAATAGTCTGTAATTATCTCATTGTAGATATACCATAAGCATACACATATATCCCTCACTATTATATATATTTATCAAAACAATCTTAATAGCCTACAATTATCACATTGTAATTATATCACAAGTATACATATATATCCACCACCATTATATATATATATATATATATATATATACTAACACAGCACCCTAAGGATACACCTATAGTGCATTGCATACTCTGCTATCATGTCCCGGTACGTTTCGTACTCAAATAAGGACTATCGGTTCGGAAATGTCCCACGAACCATATAAACAAATCACACATATTGGCGGCGAACATAGTTCACATACCTATGGGTCACGCACATACCTACGCTCCCATAGTCAGCGGACTTATCAACTCACAAATAAGTCTTTCACAGTCCTATGTTCTGAGATACAAGTCAAATATCCCTCCAAAGGTCACTCGGGATAAGACCGTCTCTACACAACCCCCCGCGATAACAAGCAACTAGGTATGTCATACACATAATAAAACAATCAAATAGGTATTCACGCACCCTATTAAAATATTAGGTATTCACACAACCTTTCATTTTTTTACGTATTCACACGACCTATCATTGTTTTAGGTATTCCCGTAACCTATTATCATTTTTCTATTGGATTATGTATTCCCATATTTATATATATAATTCACACATTCATATATATATATATACATATATTCCAATTATTACTAGTTCGCTTGTATTAAATACGATCCAATACCAAAATAGCTACATCCCACTATTTAATATAATTTATATAATTATATATCTCACCTCATATATACTTGATTAAGTTCATATTAGTCTCACAAAGTTCCCAACAATTTTTAGTTTCAATTCGGGAAAGTTTCATCACTAATTAAAACTCCAAGGGTATTTTAGAAATTTCACAATATATGCCTCAGTAATGAAATTCCTAGTACCGCGTACTACTCTCCATTTTCTATGTGTGGCCACAAACGGCACGTAAATCCGAATTCGTATGACAAAGTTATGCTCATTTAAAGTTGTGCTAAAAATCAAATAACTCGTTCCGTCTTCAAGGGTATTTTAGACCTTTCAACTTTTGTGTCTAATTAAAAATATTCCCAGGACAGCGTAATACTCTTCGCTATCTATGTGTGGCCGTGAACGTCACACTAATCCGAGTCCGTATGCCAAAAGTTAGGGCATTATAAAGATTCACCTCAAAGAAGATTTAAAAAAAAAACCTTTCTTAAAAAGTTTTCCCACATTCTGCCCAGATTAATAAATTGATGTTTTGAGGCATTTTGGAGCAGTTTTGGAGGAAGAGCGTGAGACAACAAATTGTAGAAAACGCGATTTTCTACAGGGCTTCGCGGACAGAATCGCCATTAAAGCTCCAAAACCTTCGATTATACTCAGATATTTTACCCCAAAAACCTCCCAAGATTCATCCTAAATCCACCCAAACTTCATCATTAACAATTTCTTCCAACAATACCACTAATGGAGATTCAAAAACCAAGATCTAATCATGTTATTCACTTCTCAAATTAAGTTATAATCTCACTATTAACCCAATTTCTCACAAAGTTAAAAATCCCCTATCAATGGTTATTCTTCATCCTCTTCACCATAAACCCACATATTTCAATTCAAATTCCCACTTCCAAATTTCCAGAATTAATTGACATAATTACAACTATTTACATCATTAACTACAACTCAAATTAAAGCAAGAAAACACTTGCCTTGGGGGATTAAATCCGACGAGCCCATGTCGAAATTCTTGCCCGGATTGCTCTTGTCATCATTCTTTCCTTCTTCTTCTTTCTCCTTTCTCTCCTCTCTCAACCCTTTGTGTTTTGGAATGACTCATGGCTGCCCAACACACTTAAACCTAGCTTAAAATTCCTCAATCCCGTAATTAAGCATATTGGCCAATTAAAAATGACTTAAATGCCCCCGTATGGGCTCGGTCATGTCTAAAAATGCCCCGAGACCCATTTACTACCCCCGGGTACTCTTTTTCGACTATCTTGACCCTTCCGGACTCAACCGTGCACTCAGAATTGTCATCCGAGATACTTTATAAAATTTTCCAATTTCAACCTCAAAATGCGACACATGTGAAAATTTTCAATAACCCGAATTAATTTGAATTTCTAAATCCCCAAATTTAAATAATAAATTCTAAATCTCCAAATTCAATAATTTCTCCAATTTAAATAAATTAAATTTAAATCACCAAATTAAATGAATTTCTCCAAATTAAATAAATCCAACTCACTAATTTAATTAATTTATATATCCTCTAAAATATGGGGTGTTACATTCATGTCCTTGATATTCTCACTGAGGATATATCTTTGAGTTTGAAATGTTTGCAAAAATTCAATTTCATCTTTTAAAATAAAATATTTTTCAAGAATTTTACTCTTTTTTGCAAACTTCAAATTCAAACAAATTTTAAAAAAATTAAGAAGCTTATTAAACTTATCTGTAACATCAAAATTATCGTTATCTTTAAACACATTGGACAACTTATCGCTATGAATATTCATAGAGGGAAACAACCAAATAACCCTAAAACAACATGAAAAATGATCTACATAATAACTTAGTGTTCATGCTTTGATACCACTTGAATGTACTCTATATCCTTTCTAATATATGGCAAAGGGTGCAAAACCAAGAAAACCACTAGTTTTAAAATTTTCTTAATTTTAAGTTCAATTAAATGAATTACCCAAGTTCAACTTAACACCGATTAAACAATTGTTGTGATAAACAGATTGAGCAACTTTATCTTAACCTTAATATGCATTTAGGTGATTGAAGGATAAAATAAGTAAATCAAAACACAACACACAATGTAGGAGGAATACTCTGTAAAAACCTCAGATGATCCAATTACACAAATTCACTATGATAAGGAATTATCAAAGTTGACAGATGACCTACACAATGACCTCGAAAGCCTTGACACATCTTTGATCTTCAAACTCTCCTCCACAATGACACCCAAGAGTCCACCTACGCACTTTCACAACGTGTGAGTGTACACACACCTCAGTATCCACCAATTAGGCTCAGTAATCGTCACACACGGAGTCCACCGTATGTAAACAAACCAGTCACATAATCCACCACAAGAAATAAATACTCAACAAGATGAAGAGTAAAAGCCAATGGTTCCCACAAAATTGATCTCAAAACATGCATATGATTAATACTTAGATCTTTAAATACTTAGGTGTAAACAAGGTTTGGGTTTGAAAAACTTGATCTTGAATGATCACATAAACTCGTGATATTTTTTAAAGAGTTTAGTAACTCAAAAACTAGGTTAAAGTCTCAAATAAAACTGTTGATCTTCACTCCTATTTATAGGATGTTTTCTAAAAATGAGATAAATATGAAAGACTTTATGAAAATCTCGATATTATAAAAAATTATCTAGGTATGAAGGCTCGTTCCAATGACTTCACAAAGTTCATTGAAACCGGACATCAAATGAGAAACCAAATAAAGATAAAACCCATATGTTTGAAGTTCATTGTATCAGTTCTAATGAGAACCCATGGTTCATTTGAATGACATCATAAATGTCGTTCTGACAACTTCGCGAATTTTTAAAAACATTTAAAAATCATTTTAAACCATTTTTATAAAACCAACCTCCAATATTAAAATCTCTAATTATTAAAATATATATGCATTCATACCTAAGAGATCCTAAAAAATGAAAATAAAAACAAGGCACGAAACTCGACATGATGATGAACATGATATCTTGGCTGCTACGTCTTCAATCAAACATATCATAGGCTTGAAAGGTCAACACACTCAAGTCCTAACCTATAACTCAAAGGTTCGGTACAAACACAGAATAAACCAAAATACATACAAATTGACTTTATTGAAAATTTGTCCTTGCACAACGATTCATGGTTTAATGCAAGGGACGTCTTAGAGTATCTCACGAAAGCTTATACCATGCAAGGCTTGACGTGGTCTTTTTATGTAAAGGATGTCATGTTTAATAGCCTTTGATTCACCTGTGAACCATGCTGGCATAGATTTATATATCCTTAATCACACAACTTCAAACCAAGAGGCTCTTAAACTATATATAGTGAATGTAGGGAGTCGTATTTTGATATATTGTGTATCTTAGGGTGACATATCGTTGACATATCACAAGGTCTTGTGCTCACGATTGGACCTCATTATTGTGCCTACGTACGCATAAATCCATGAAATCAAGGCATGCATAGTTCGTAACGTGGATGCATCCAACTATTCATGTGCATCTTATTGTTGGGGCATATTGTAATATCTCATAATGTGAATGTAGGAAGCTACAATTGAGATATTTTGTACCTCGGGACAGACAATTAGATGTACCGAGAAGATACTTGGGATTTCTCGGGGTGCGATATGTTATTGGAATGTATCGTAATGTTATATATTATGGATATATCTTAAGAGATTGTGCTCATGAGTGGGTATCGTTATTGCCCTTACGTACAAATTTGTATGCAAGGTCAAAGCCTATCTAGTTCGTATGGAGATGGTTTTATAATTTAGTGTTGCAAAATTATGAAGATGGATGGCGGGGGTGGGGTAGAAATATGCACACCTCTTTAAGGGCAATATATTGGATTGGTTTTGGTTCCAAAATAACATAACCAAGCTTACATAGGTTATAATATAGGCTTCAATATGGAATCAAACCAAACCTACCCATGTTCACCCCTTATAGGCTCTAGTTTAGGTTTCGATATAGAATCAAACCAAACCTACCCATGTTCACCCCTTCATAAAATCATTAAATATTCTAGTGAGAACCAATAAAGCTTAAAACAATTCAATGTAAATCAGGTGTCAAACTATTCAAAGTAGTAGTAACATTTCCATTAGAGGGGCCAAGTGTCTTCACAAATTCGTATTTAATACATGTTAAACAATATCATTAACCTCCCCGTACTACTAAATCTCTACAACTAACATTTATTATTTTAATATGATCTTCTTTCTTTAGTAACTAGATTTCACTTGATATGGTCCTTATTTAGAACTTATTAGACTCAGAAAAATATTTTCATATAGAAAGTAATAACCATTTATATCACAAGGGGGCATGAACACCAAATCTTTTCATGTTTTCCTTTTACAAACCATATAACAAAAATTGAACCTTGCCAAATAAATTAAGAACAGTAGATACCAAATAAAACAAATTTGATTCAATTTGGCAAGCATCGGTACTAAGAAATTATTAACTTAAAATTTCATTAATAAAAATTAGAGCCTCAGTGCATAAAATTTAAAACAAGTAATAAATTTAGCTTCAAGTTATATTTTCTTAGATGAAATTACATATTTCTCATTCAAAATACAGGGAATTAAATGTCTATGCAAACTTCTTAATTTTCATTCCTCACTATTAATATCAACACAAACTAGAAATATTGAACTAAAAAGAACAACATGACTCAATAATGGAATTAGATAATTTGATGCAACAATATTTTGAAATTAAATTCAAAATAAAAAATTGGGGGGAAAATTACAAACATAAAACCCTAGATTCACCAATCTTGTGATTTCAAGAGCTATCATTAATTGAGATTTATTAATTGATTATGTGAGAAATAAAAACTTACATGGACAACAAATAATAGTACAAAAGAGAGAATCCCCACACCATGATAACATCAGTAGCTAAAAAGAAGAGATGATGTGAAGAAAACACCAACAACGATAATGAAAGGACCACAAAAGTGACGAAGGAAACAATAACACAAAGGGAGATAACATTGATGAAGGTTTAGGATTTTTTTTTTCCAAATTGAATAGGATGTGAAATGTTTTGATAATGGATTTTTTATCAAACAGAAACTTAATAAAATTATTGCAAATGATGTCTATATCCTAACGGATGTAATTGCTATATAGGAAGTGTAGATATTATGATGGTTATTGTAACAACTAAGTTAACAACATTTTTGTCTTACAAAGCTACGTAATTTTCATTTATGCACCATATTTAAGGTGTTTTAGTTAAAGATGATGTAAACCCATTTATAAAAACATTGTAAAATGTGTTTTTTCTAAAATCGAATGGAAGAATTAAGGAGTCAAAAGAAGAAGAAGAAGAAGAAGAAGAAGAAGAAGAAGAAGAAGAAGAAGAAGAAGAAGAAGAAGAAGAAGAAGAAGAAGAAGAAGAAGAAGTTCACAAAATTAATTAGAGATATATAGTTGAGGATTCGTTACTGTTACACCCCTTATTTATAATGATTTTTATATTGGGATTAATTAAATTAAATTAAAAGTGGGAAATCAATCCGGGTTAATATAAATATTAATTAGAGAGACAAGGGTTAATATTTATTTATATTTAAAATTACTTAGTGAATGAGTAATAAGAACATATTATGATTGTCGTGAGTAAGATATACGGCAATAACGGTAATTTAGTCGAGACGCGTGTGTCAGTCGTGTTGAAATTTAAAATTATGAGTTAAAATATAATTTAATTATGGATCATCCAAATGGTCATTTCAAATGCACCAATGTGTCCGGAAGGGTCAAAATAGTTAGAAAAGTTTACTCGGAGGTTTAGATGGGGCCATTTTTAGGCCAAACCGGCACCCCAGAGGGATATTTTAGTCTTTTGGATTTAGGGGTGGGGTGATAATTAAACTCAACACAAATTAATAAGCAAAGGCAATCACCAGAATAAGTAAATAATTTAAAGGAATGACAATCACACACAACACAAAGATATACATGGTTCGGCAAGAAAGCCTACGTCCACGGTGGTGCTCTCAGTATTTCATTTCTCTTTACTCCGGGGAGTGTTTACAGAAAAGAATACATGCCCTTTGCCTCAGGTTGAGGGTTTATTATATACATGTTGTTTTTCGAAGAGTGGGGGTGTTGGACTCCCCCACGTTAGCCTATAATCCCAAGAATATCCCCTTGAGAGATTTTAGGAATTGAATAAGTCACAACTGAATTAGTAGATTCGATGGGCCTTTAGACTTTGGGTCGTGTTTAATCGGGATACTCGTCTGGGCCAAAGTAACAAATCAAGGTACCCACAATTGCCCCGAAAATTTTTAGGTCACAATTTGGGATCAATAATTTTAAATGATTTACCTTAATGGCACTTTTGTGAATCATGCAACACTCTTGGGATTAAAGCGCCCTTCCCGAATTAATTTAGGCGACAGATCACCTCGTTACCAGTGCGTTATGATTAGAAAGGTTTAAATCATCTTGGAGTGGCCATTCCCTGAACGTCGCTTCAAACTTCTTCGTTTTCTCTAAATTTCTCCAAGCTTTCACTGTAGCTCTTTTATTCTCAGGTCTCGTCTTCCATTTTTAAGATTCTTTCTCATCTTCTCATCTTCCCTGCTTGTGACGTTTCCTCGTCCCAAGCTGACTCTTACATCGTAAGTTATTCTCAATTATTCCTTTTCCTTTTCTGTTGGAATTTATTTATATTCGCTACTAGGTTTTTTCTTTTTCGATGACGAAAATAGGCAATAGGTCAAAAACTGAATTTAGGAAATTTTATAACATTCTAGATTGGGTAGACATCGAATGTGCTCTTGTTCCTCGTAATGTCAGAGACATTGAGGATGGTCACTGGATACATGTTCTCTTATTATCCCAGGGGGGTCTTGCTTTTCACCCAAATAACTTATTTTTGCACTTTTTTCGTTACTTCAATATAGTTCCTTCACAGTGTTCGCCCAATGTTTGGAAAATTGTCAATGGTATGCATAAAATTAATCAACTCTATGGCACCAATCTAGGGCTTGCTGAATTTTTCTTATGTTACTCTTTTTCTCGAACAATCTATGGTCTTCTTTACCTCAAGGCTAGGAGTCCTTATAGGGTATTAGTAGTAAATCTGCCTGATTCCCATAAGGACTACTAGCATGAGGGGTTTATTACCAAAAATTGGCAGTTCCCTCCCCATACTGAAAGGTCGAGGTCTGGGAGATTTGAGACTCCCTTTTATGGGGAGGAATACATAGGTAGGCATAGTTCTTATTTTGCTCATTGATCCTCTGTTCATGCATGGTTTTTCTCATATCTTTCTCCTTTCAGCGAAGACAAAGAACTCAGAACCAGATCTTGCGAGATTTGGGCTGCCGAACTGATTAAGGCCTGGAAAATTAGGGAAATTTTAGCTAACGGTGAACAACCTCGATCAACGGCATTCCTTATGGAATATAAGAATGTTGGGTCTAGTTTTATTGCATGACCTATGGATACATTCCTGAGCTAGACATCTCAGAAGAGGTTACTGCCGACCCAATCCAATTGGATGAGGAGGAGAGCAGCTCTGGTGAGGAGAGCGAGGGTGCTAATAGGGGTGGTGCTGAAGGTAATTCCAGTGAGGAGAGCAAGGGTAGTGAAGAATCTTCCAGCTCAGAAGAGGGTTCAGAGGTTTAGGAGTCTTCGGGTGAATCAAGTAGCTCCAGCAAGGAAGACATGGCTCCTCCTAGGAAGAATTTGATCCGAGATGATGATGAAGACGATACGCTTCTCTCCCGCCGGTTGAAGAAGCATAAATCTGGCAGCGGGGATGTTGTCACTGGTTCTCAGTCTATTACCCATGAGCAGGAGAAGAAGAAGGAGGAGGAGGAGCTAGTGAGAGAGAGGGAGAGGAAGAAGGAAGAGGATAAGAAGAAGGTGGAGGAGAGGAGGAGAGTTTAAAAGGAGAGGAAAGAGAGAGAAGAATAAAAGAGGAGAGAGGAGGTGAGGACAAAGGTGGGGCACTCTCTATTGCCCGTGTTCGCTTTGCCCGAGGGGACTTCTGTTGCCCTCTCCACTCAGTTGGCTCCTACAGTGCTCGATAGAGAAGTTTTGTCGGGTGATCGTCAGAAGGCTATGGGGACTGACCAGTTAGCCCTGAAAGCGAGTCAGAGACTAGCCTTGGTAAGTTTGCCTTTGCTTTTCTATTCTTATAATATTCTATTAAATACTTTTCTTGCTAACATTTCTCTTCTATGCAGTTTGTGACCGATTTTGCTGTGCTCTACCGCAACCACGATAAGCTTGTGAGGAGGAATATCGTGATGGAAATGAAAAATGTCGAGCTGCAGGTGAGCTTGAAGACTGCCAATACTGCCCAAAAGTCTTTCGATCTTGCCCTGATAAAAGCCAATAGAGCAAAGGAGGCGATAACCAAGGAGCTCGAGTAGTTGAGGTAGTCCTATGAATTAGTCTGCATGAGCAAGCTGGTTGTGGTGGAGGAGAACAAGGTGCTCATGAGAAAGGTGAAAAAGATGGAATTCGAGGCCGCCACCCTTAAGGAGAGCTCGTACAACCCCAGATGGGCCGCTGCATACGAGGATGTTGATGTTCACATTGGTTACATTAACCATCTCAATTTCAAGAAGGATTGGAACAAAGCTCTTCTGGCGTCCAAGGTGGATATCGACTCCCCACTCTTTGACGAGCACGATCCTGGCCCTAAGCCTATTGTGGATGAGGCACCTTCTTCTGCTATCGATGGAGGTGTTCCTACTGTTCATATCGCTCCTGCTGGTACTCCTTCTGACCAGGGTACAGTGATCGCTCCGTCTGAGGGAGGCATTCTTGCTGCTGCGGACAAGGGAAAGAAACCAGCGATCTCAGAGCAAATTGAGGTTGCCAGCTAGCCTCCTTTAGGAAATTCTTTGTATTTTTCACTTTTATTGTTCTTTCCTTTTGATGATGTACTATGAACCCTTTCTTAATGAAATAAAATTTTATTCCCTTCTGCGTGCTGATTTATTTATTCTTCAATGCTTATATGGTCCGTAGTTAATTGATGTTGATGAGTATATATCTGCTACTTCTCAACTATGAAGGATTCTTGGTCCTAATTCTAGTAATCAAGTTCGCCAAGCCTTTGTAAGGATTTGTAAGTCCCTTAGGTCGACGAACTAGAGCTTTAAAGACCATTCGATGCTTTTTGCCAAAGTGAAAGATAGGCTTCAGGAGATGGAAGAGGTTGGCGCTTTCGTTCGAGAGAAAGTGAATGCTCTGAGGCCTAAACTTCTGGATGCCTCCGAGATCAATCAAGTTGGATAAGTTCCTCAACAAGAGAATGACTCTCTAAAGAGAGAGGTTTCGCGAATTAGAGAGCATGTGCCGAGCATTTCTCCTCAAGTTTTGCGGGGTACTTCTTCATCGGCAGGTTCGCGAGCTGGTATTGATGACAGGGGTTCAACTAGGGATATTGACGAGCTTTGAATGATGTTCGTCGGGCATACGTGATAGATGTCGGTATTTAAAGAGATGTTACCCTACTGAGGCATCTACTCAAGAAAGGTCCTCGACGAGTGTGGGCTAACGGTTATTGATTAGGCATAAATTCTTCCTAATTTATCCCTTAATTTCGATACTTTAATCACCTCGAACAACGTAATTGGATTGACTTTATCTCATAATCTTGCTATTGAACTATCCTAACAAGTACACCGAGTTTCTGGTATTTCGTTATGATTTTACAGGTATCTAATGTCAAGAAATGGAAGAAGGAAACCGGAAGAATAGAGAAAGTCAACAAGAAAAGTCAAAAGGTCAAAAGAGTCATTTCTACCCAGAATCCGGATGAGGTACCTAAAGAGAAGTCGAAGGTATCATCCTCACAAGCACCGAGGAAGAAACGGCACCTCAATCCGATACCCGGAACAAAAGATATGGGCAGTCAAAGTTTGAAGGAAAAGTCAAATAGGCAGACCGGTCCGCCCTCAACCCGGACCGGTCCGCTGTGAAAACTCCAGAGGACTGCGAACCGAAGGCGAACCGAAGAAGAAAAAAATCAAAAGAACCGATCCGCACCCGGACCGGTCCGCCTGGAAAATAAAAGAACCGATCCGCTTTAGAAGCGGACCGATCCGCCTAAGGGTCGGACCGGTCCGCCCATCGAGATTTTGTTTTCTTATTCTCCTCTAAAGACTCCGACTTATACTCAACTTCTTGGAATTTCATGTAGGGTATAAAAACCCGAATTATTTTCATTGTAAAGGAGGGGAGAACGGAGGAGATTAGTTTAATCTCTCTTATTCTTCCATGAACCCTAGTTGTAGATACAATTTCCAGTTTTATTCAAGGATTGAAGGTTTATTCAAAGTTTGTGTGATCACCAATTTTATTTATTGCTGCCATTGTTCCTTGGGTAATTTTAGTAAGTTGTTTCTTCTTTGTGATTCTATTCTACAGTATTCCATCAATTGTCCTTAGATTAATCATGAACATCATGAACACTTGCATGTTAAACACTGTTTTCATCACTTTCGGTATGTCCGGCTAGATTTCCAAGGTCGGGTTACATGAACCCAACCTGATGTGGTAATTGCACGTATAAAATTAATCCTCTGAATTTAGTGATTAATTGTGACCGTATTGCGTAGGGACACAACAATTGTAGGTCTAAATATCTCGTTTGCCCCTGGGTAACCGGGATGATTGAGAATACAATTCGAGTGTCACTATCGTGATACTGATTTACTCATCCTTTGATTAAGTATGATGCGGGCTTGAACCTCGTATACGTAATGCTTGGGAGTACTAAAGACTGGGTCAAATTAATTAGATAAATTTACGATTAATATTATAACTGCATTACACTAGGGTTGGGGGATTGTATTCCCGTCCTATTTTCTTCATCATCTCATTTAAAAGTTCAAATCAAACTTTCATTCACATTTTTAGGTAATTTAGTGTAATTGCAAATTTTCATAATTCCATAATTGCATTTAGATTAATCATTCCAAAAACCAAAATCAAATCTTTTTCTTCTTTTTAGAGTCATCATTAGGATTCCTCCGTCTTATCTCGTCGTCACAACTCCGTTGTCCTTTTTCCCTGAGGATCGATACCCGACTTGTCGGATTATTACTTTAACGACAGGCTTTCACTTGAGCCTAGAGAGTACACACTTTAGAGACACATTCTGAGTCGTGTCAAGTTTTTGGCGCCGTTGACGGGGAAATAGGTAGACTTAGGATTAGATCGAGTCAATCCAAAGCTTTGACCAAAAATTCAAAAATCCAAAAACATAAAAAAATTATAAAAAGCACAAAAAGATTCACCACCATCTCTCACAAACTTAATGCAAAATTCTGAAACCACTCCCACACACCATAATACTCCAACCAGCATTCATGAAAATCTTCTTGTTGAGTATAATCCCGATAGTCCCCACACTCCGAACGCCCCACAGTTCTGGATCCCACCTCCCACACCGTCACACTCAATCTCTAGCAACACTCCCTTCTCCTTCGTAGGACACACGTCGTGCACACCCAGTTAGAGCGCCGAATCGTCAAGTGAGAGAGAGATGTCGCAACATAGTAATGCATCTACCGGTGAGGAAGAGCCTCCGTATCGCCCTTTGAGAGAATTCTTATATCCCGAGCGCACTGTCACTCCGGGATGCATTATACTCCCGTATAATGCCGGGCAGTTCCGATTCAAAAATGGGATGATCCAGATGCTACCACACTATCACGGTATGGATTCTGAAAAGGCATACTTGCATATAAGGGAATTTGAGGATGTGTGTGATACTCTCAACGATCAAACTTGCACACAAGAGGTGATTCGCCTCAAAATCTTCCCATTCTCGTTAAAAGATAAAGCTAAGACCTGGCTATAGTCTTTACCTCCGAGCTCGATTCCATCTTGGAACGAGTTACAATCCAGATTTCTCAAGAAGTTCTTTCCACCACATCGAACAATCTCCATAAAGGCTCAGATTCAATCGTTCAGGCAATTGGATAATGAGCCATTCCATCGATGTTATGAGCGTTTCAATGAGTTAACTGCTTCGTGCCCCCATCATGGATTTGATACAACTCAAATCATTTCCTTCCTCTATAATGTGTTGAACCTTAACTCCAAGCAACTCATTAAAACCATGGGTAGTGGTCCATTTATCGAGCTAGATTGCCACGATGATGAGCTTCACCTGAGGTATGTCGCCGAGACTACCCAATCATGGGATATTTCTGATCCTAATGCTCAGAATCGAAATCGTCAAGCGACCGCCACTCCATCGGCGTCCAGTCTATACCATGTAGAGAAAACCTCTATGTCGGACTGTCGGATGGACACCCTTGAGAAAGGATTTCGAGATTTATGCGAGGTAGTTGGATCTATCAAGAATCCCGTCGAAAAGGTGTGTGCAATTTGTGAGGTGGGACATTCAACTGAGGAATGCCCGACGATACCCGCCTGCAAAGTAATGTTGCAGGAGCAAGTTAGTGGTATAGGAGGCTTTAAGGGTAATTTCGGTGCCCCGCACGGGAATTCATACAATCCTTCGTGGAAAAATCATCCCGGATTTAGCTACGGGCAACAACATGCCGCAATGAACCCTCCTTCGCATGTTGCCCCTCCTCCTCCATAACAATTTTAACAAGCTCCACAAATGCAAGGACATGTGCAAGCACCACCACCTCACGAAAATTATATCCCTCCACAGCGGAGAACTCTCGAGGATACGATGAATCAATTCATCACTAGCCAGACCGCAAACAATGCCAAATATGATCGTCTAATTGGCGTTATAAATGCGAACCTGTCCAAAATTCAATCCTCGTTGAGCGTTCAAGAGAAGGGCAAGTTTCCTGCCCAGGGCCAAAGACCTCCCAAGGTCAAACTACTGTTAGCTCCACTTCTACTGATCATTAGGAGCAATGTCAAGCTGTGACCACTCTTCGTAGTGGGAGAGTCGTTGATTTATCACCTCCCCCACACGACACAACCAAAGACAAGGTGATTTCGCCCGGCACGAAAGAGGCCGAAGATGTCCCCTCGAATGAGAGTGATAAAGATGACACTAGTGAGCCCGAGGTAGTAGTGAAACCACCCTCCGCAGCACCGTTTCCTCAAAGGTTGATTCCTTCCCAGAAAGGAAACCCACGTGATGACGTGCTAGAAACACTAAAGCAGGTAAAGCTGAATTTACCATTCCTCGATGTCATCAAACAAATTCCAGCTTATACAAAAGTCATCAAAGATTTGTTGACGGTAAAAAGGAAGATGAAAGTAAAGAAGAATGTCTTCCTAGCACAGAACGTGAGCTCCATCTTACTCAATGAGCTCCCTCCTAAATTCAAAGATCCCGGTGCACCCACCATTTCCTGCATCATTGGAGAGAACAAAATTGAAAAAGCCTTACTTGACTTGGGATCAAGTGTCAATATCCTCCCTTACTCCATTTATCGGCAACTTGATTTGGGCGACCTCAAGCCCACAAGAATCACTCTCCAATTAGCGGATCGAACTATGAAGGTCCCACGAGGTGTAGTAGAGGACGTGATCGTTCAAGTTGACACTTTCTACTTCTCGGTAGACTTTGTCATTTGGGACACAGAGCCTTCCTTAATCTCGACCAACCATGTTCCCATCATTCTCGGGCGCCCATTTTTAGCGACAGCTAACGCTATTATTAACACAAGGAATGGGCGAATGCAGCTCACTTTTGGGAATATGACATTAGAGACCAACATCTTCAACATAGCTCAACATACGGGAGAGGAAGATGATATTCACGCGGTGAGTCTCATAGATGAGATAGTAGAGGAGTACATTGAGGAGAACTGTTGTGGCGATGCCTTAGGATCCTGTCTGGTTTCGAGCAATGAGAGTGAGGGGACGTATACTGAGTACGAGAGGGAGATTGGGGAGTTAAGAGAGTTACTCGACGAGAGAGCGTCGGACGAGGACGCAAGAGATGTGAATTGGGTTTCTAAATTTGAGGAGTTACCACCACGGGATACACGCGTTGTTCCCTCCGATGAAAAGTTTCCAACTCTTGAATTAAAGAAACTCCCCTCCCATATCAAATATGCATACTTAGGAGAGGATGAGACATTTCCTGTTGTTATCTCCTCTAGCCTAGATGACGAGCAGGAGGGTAAGTTGTTAAAAATTTTGAGGAAACACCTAAGTGCTTTTGGTTGGTGTATAGCTGATTTGAAGGGGATAAGTCCTCTGATTTGCACCCACAAGATTCACCTCGAAGAGGATGTCAACCCTTCTAGAGAAATGCAAAGAAGACTGAACTCCAACATGAAAGAAGTTATGAGAACCGAGATCATTAAACTATTGGATGCCGGGATTATCTACCCAATCTCGGATAGCAAATGGGTGAGCCCTATTCAAGTCATCCTGAAGAAGTCGGGTATGACTGTGATTGAGAATGCTAAGGGAGAGCTTGTTCCCCAATGCACCACCACCGGTTGGCGTGTTTGCATTGATTACCGGAAACTCAATGCGGGAACAAGAAAAGATCATTTCCCCTTGCCATTCATTGATCAAATGCTTGAGAGAGTTGCGGGCCACCCTTATTATTGCTTCCTTGATGGTTATTTCGAATATAACCAGATTGAGGTAGATGTACTTGACCAAGAGAAGACGACTTTCACTTGTCCTTTTGGTACGTTTGCCTACAAACGTATGCCATTCGGCTTGTGTAATGCACCCGCGACTTTTCAAAGGTGCATGTTGAGCTTATTTAGTGACATGGTCGAAAGAGGACTTGAGGTGTTCATGGACGATTTCAGCATTTTTGGCACCTCTTTCGATCTTTGTCTAGAAAAATTAGAACAAGTACTTGCTCGGTGTGTGGAGAAGAACTTAGTGCTGAATTGGGAGAAATGCCATTTCATGGTCACTGAAGGAATAGTTCTCGACCACATAGTATCATCTAAAGGCATAGAGGTTGATAGGGCGAAGATAGATGTCATAGCTGACCTTCCCCCACCGAGATCGCTTAAAGATGTGCGCTCATTCTTGGGTCACGCCGGGTTTTATCGAAGGTTCATTAAGGATTTTAGTGCTATCGCTAGACCCTTAAGAAACCTTCTCATGAAGGACAACCCGTTTGAGTGGACCGAGGCATGCCAAAGCTCCTTTGACAAATTAAAGAACATGCTCGTGTCCGCTCCCATCATGCAAGTTTCGGATTGGTCCCTACCATTCGAAATTATGTGTGATGCAAGCGATTACGCGATTGGGGCCGTTTTGGGCCAACGTCAAGATAAACAAGCTCATGTCATCTACTACGCTAGTCGGACCCTTACCGGACCTCAACTCAACTACTCTACCACGGAGAAGGAGTTGCTAGCAGTAGTCTTTGCCCTTGACAAGTTCAGATCGTATCTCATTGGTTCTCCTATAATTGTTTTCACCGACCACGCTGCTTTAAAGTATCTACTTGCGAAGAAAGACGCCAAGCCGCACCTCATAAGGTGGATCCTACTCCTACAAGAGTTCAATCTCTCAATCAAGGATAAGAAAGGAGTAGAAAACGTCGTTGCCGACCATTTGTCTCGGCTTTCGTCCGACGTACCTAGTGATCCCATTCCCATAGACGAATACTTTCCGGATGAGCAACTTTTTGCTACCTCTTCTTTACCTTGGTTTGCGGATATAGTAAACTACCTTGTCACGGGAGCCGTCCCTCCCGACTGGACACGGCAAGATAAGAAGAGGTTTCTTACTTGGTGGCGCATGTTCTTCTACGATGATCCATTCTTGTTTAAATATTGCGCCAACCAACTCATCCAACGATGCGTACCGGATGACGAGATCCCGAAAGTCATCTAATTTTGTCATTCGGAAGCGTGTGGAGGCCACTTTTCCACGAAAAAGACGGCCGCTAAAATTCTGTAATGCGGTCTATATTAGCCCACATTATTCCGGGATGTGAACAATGCTTGCAAATCTTGCAATAGGTGCCAACGGATGGGAGCCATTACTCGACGAGACATGATGCCACTTACCCCCATACTCATCATTGAGATCTTCGACTGTTGGGGTATTGACTTCATGGGTCCCTTTGGTTTCCTATACATCCTTGTTGCGGTAGATTATGTTTCTAAATGGGTAGAAGCGATAGCTACCAAAATAAATGACAACAAGGTGGTGATAAAGTTCCTACAGGAACACATACTTTCCCGCTTCGGTGCTCCGAAAGCGATAATTAGTGATAATGGCAAGCATTTTTGCAATTGGCCATTCGGGAAGCTTATGAGAAAGTATGGCGTCGTTCACAAGGTTGGAACGACGTATCACCCACAAACAAATGGGCAGGCCGAACTAGCGAATCGTGAGATCGAGAACATTCTCGAGAATACCGTCAATCCTAACCGGAAAGATTGGTCAATTAGACTACACGATTCGCTATGGGCCTATCGCACCGCATACAAAAATCATCTGGGCATGTCCCCTTTCCGCTTCATGTATGGAAAACCTTGCCATCTCCCCGTGGAGTTAGAACACAAAGCGTATTGGGCAATTAAGGAGCTCAATTATGCCATGGATAAAGCCGGTGAAGCTCGCAAGCTTCAAATAAATGAGTTAGATGAGATACGCAATGATGCGTATGAGAATGCCAAAATTGCCAAAGAAAGGATGAAACTCGCTCACGATAGCATCATTCGATGCAAAGAGTTTCTTCCCGGGCAAAAAGTTCTTCTCTACAACTCTCGGCTTCATCTCTTTCCTGGCAAGTTGCGGTCACGATGGTCTGGCCCGTTTGTTGTCAAGAATGTTTTCCCCCACGGAGCTGTCGAATTAGAAGATTTAAAAGGGGGAAATACATTCAAAGTGAATGGACAACGCCTAAAGCCATATCTTGAGGCGTGCGGTGAGGAAGTCGACACCGTTTGGTTGTCGGACCCCGTTTACGGGGTAGAGTGAACGGTTTCAGTTAGGTCGTCGCACCCCCGACGCGTATGGGGTGAGAGTCGTGTGTGTCGTGTGCGTTAGTGAGTGTCGTTAGGATTTTGGTACATTCGGGTTTAGCATGTCCATGTTCGGGATTTTGGTCAATTCGGGTGACCGGTGATGTTGAGAGGTCCTTAGTCTATATTTGGAGAGGAACGCGTTTTAAAAGTGCAGTATTTCGAGGAAGAGAGGTTGAAATCCAGTTTCGGGGAAATTCCAGCCTAAAATCCCCAAACCGGACCGGTTCCTTTAATTTAAGTCCGGACCGGTCCGCCATCGGACCGGTTCCTTTAATTTAAGGTCGGACCGGTCCGCCATCGGACCGGTTCCTTTAATTTTAAGCCGGACCGGTCCGCCTGTCGAATGTTTTGGAAATTAAAAACCCGAACCGGTCCGCCCCTGGACTGGATCGGTCCGCCTTCTGCAGATTCGTTGAATCCCTTCCTCCCATTCACCCCCCCTTCCCCCCAATTACCATCCTTCCCTCCCATTCGGTTTCCCACATCCCCATACACCCTTTCCCTCCAAATACCTTTCCCTCCAACCACCTTTTCCCTCCAAATCCTTTCCCTCCACTATAAATTCAACCCTACCCCTCCTCTTCTCTTCACACCTCAACCAAAATTTCTCTCCTCTCCCTCTCCAGATTTTTATGAGTTCTATCCTCTCTGTGTCCATGGCCCCCCGTGCTGCTCCCACCAAATACGCATCCACCGACATCCTACACTCCGGGAGCAACGAGTTCCGCTCCCACCAAGAGGAGCGATGGTGCACCAACTTCTTCGGGACAAGCCGAAAACTCCATATGGAGCGCGCGGTTCAATGGAACGCGCTGCCCAATTATGTCACGGCCCTATTCATGGCCCGGGGGTGGTGTCGTTTCCTCAACGAACCCCATGACGCCGTGTGGGCTTCCGAGGTCCGGTTATTCTATGGCACACTCGTAAGGACGGACCAATATGAGGCCCAAGCGTACGTCGATGGGATGGTCGTTCCTTTTTCCTTTGCCATCCTCACGGCCAAATTGGCCACCTTTGGTGTTCCAGACCCCCAAGACTTCACATATCCACGGAACGTTCCTCCGGTCGCTAAGGACGTCATCATGGAGCGCATTGCTCCAAACGTGGCTTGGGCGGGCCAAACCGGCACTGTTGGACAACTCAATGAAAAGGCGCGCCTCACTTTCCAAATCGTATGCGCCAACATTCTTCAAACGTCAAACGATTCAGCCATGAGGCCTCGGCAAGCCACCTTGACCTGCCATCTCTTCGATCCCCAAACCTCCATCCATTTAGCCCGCACATTGTATGCCGACATCATCGCCGCTTCTTTGGATGAGAAGGGTGCCTCCCCTTTGCCCTATGCCCGTTTGATCACGTCTATCCTCCAAGACGCCGGCATTGAGGCCCCTGCCGACCGCACCCGGATTCCCGGTCCCTTTGGACAGGGCACTCGCACTAAGAGTGCCAAACAGCTCGCCATAATCCGGGCACGGCGAGGGCATAATAGCGAGGAAGAGGCTGCCTCGGAAGAGAGCGCGGGGGAGGAGGCCGCCGAAGCGGACGTTGAGATGGGTGACGTCGGTGCCGACGACGAGTTGGCGGACGAGGAGGACGACCCGGACTTTGAGTGGGCGGGTACCGATATCTCGACCCGGTTGTCCACCCTTGAGAACCGATTCGAGACCTTTGAGAACCGATTCGAGAACTTTGTGATCGACTACCAACGAGATCAGAATCGGGCGGCTCGAAGGCAAGCGGATATCTACCGCCGCCTAGGGGACCCTAATGAGCCACTACCATCACATTTTCATGACCCCTATGGCCCCGACGCGCCCAGCTCATCCCATTACCCTCCCCCGTGATGTTTTGTTGATTATGGACTGTTTTGATGTATTCCTTCTCATATCCTACATATGCTGTATTCCTGCTTGTACCACAGTCTTATGATATAAAAGTTGCATTTTTCTATATTTGTTTGTTTTAATTATTGCACTTATTATTTTGCCTTATTTAGATTTTAGTCCTTTTTGCTTGAGGACAATGCAAAAGTCTAAGTTAGGGGGGGTCACAAGTGCATATTTCTAAAACTTCACAAATTTTCAAAAATGCCCAAAAATTTCCAAAAAAATCATTAAATTTTAAAAAATCCAAAAATATTTTTGTTCAAAATAAATAAAAATTGGAATTCAAATTTTTCAAAAATATCATTAAAAGTCAAATTGAAGTCTCAAAGTGTAAAAAGTCAGCATACACAAAGCCGAAATTGACCAAAGATGGAAATTGTGCAAAAAAATTGATGACTTAACGAATAAATGTGGAGATTAACAAACCCGGTGAGATTCGAGCCTATCACGTTTTGCGAGATTTTAAATCAATCCGAGTTAATTGTTAACTCAAAGTTCTTTTTAGCGCTTAATAAGTTGTATAGGATCTCAACTCTTTCATTTTGATCGGTTTTGAAAAATGTGTGCAATATTGCCTTGAAAAACGTGCCAAATTAGTCTCTAGCCTAAATCCACCTCGAAACGCATATGGTAACGCAATTAGCATTTTGGACAATGAAGTAGGCCCTCGTTTGTCATCCCAAAAATATTGGCCAGAAAAAGTAGCGAAAAATTATCCCTTTTGTAACCCAAATTGAGCCGAATAAATTTTTCCTTTCGTTTGACAACCCGAAAAACCCAAAATAGCCGGAATTGTGAAAAATGAAAAAAATTCAGAATTTAAATCCGAAAAGTGCAACCAAAAAGGGGAAAGAAAAAATCGATATGCTCGACAAAAATAATAGAAAAAGAAAAAAAAATGAGCAATAGCCCGAAAAATGCACAAACGGACATCACGAATAACTTTTCCAATTCCAACTTTCCTTACCTCCTTCATTTTACCCAATGCAACCTTAAACCCGAAAAAGTCCTAGCCGAGTCCAAATTGCGAAATTGATTACCGCGTAGAGAGCCAATACACCAAAAGATAATAAAGGAGATTAAATGCGCGAAAAAAAGGCAATGTTCCCGTTTTTAAAACCGTAACCCGTTGAAGAGATCCTTTCGCCATAAAATTTCCGTCTTTCTAATTGTATGCGGGATTTTGCGTCCATTATATTTACTCTTTATATCACGCATACCGAGAGAAAAGCCATATTCCGAGTGGTTCGTTTGAGAGAGCTTCCCGTGAGAATTTGAAATCAAAACAAATTTTCGGATAAGTAACGTAATGATTAATCGGTGGAAATCGGTGGTTATATTTCTGGCTTCGCACACACGCACTACAGTTTGAGACTTGTAAACATGACTTAATGATGATTATTTTCTGGAAAAGTTTGAATTATACAATTTTTATTTATTTTGAAGTTCTTTGAGTCGAATTTTGTCGGTATATTCTCTGCAAACCCTCAAGAGACACAACTCGTCCCATTAGGGTAACCTAGGGGTTTAAAGGCTTGTTGCATACGCTAAATGCAATCGCGTGCCCGCGAAAGAGGTATTTTATCCCAAGAAAATATTTTTCAAGAGTTGAGCCTTGCTAGAATTCTTTTACATTGCTCGAGACGCGCAAAGTTCTAAGTTAGGGGGGTTTGATTAGGCATAAATTCTTCCTAATTTATCCCTTAATTTCGGTACTTTAATCACCTCGAACAACGTAATTGGATTGACTTTATCTCATAATCTTGCTATTGAACTATCCTAACAAGTACACCGAGTTTCTGGTATTTCGTTATGATTTTACAGGTATCTAATGTCAAGAAATGGAAGAAGGAAACTGGAAGAATAGAGAAAGTCAACAAGAAAAGTCAAAAGGGTAAAAGAGTCATTTCTACCCAGAATCCGGATGAGGTACCTAAAGAGAAGTTGAAGGTATCATCCTCACAAGCACCTAGGAAGAAACGGCACCTCAATCGGATACCCGGAGCAAAAGATATGGGCAGTCAAAGTTTGAAGGAAAAGTCAAATAGGCAGACCGGTCCGCCCTCAACCCGGACCGGTCCGCTGTGCAAACTCCAGAGGACTGCGAACCGAAGGCGAACCGAAGAAGACAAAAATTAAAAGAACCGATCCGCACCCGGACCGATCCGCCTGGAAAATAAAAGAACCGATCCGCTTTAGAAGCGGACCGATCCGCCTAAGGGTCGGACCGGTCCGCCCATCGAGATTTTGTTTTCTGATTCTCCTCTAAAACTCCGACTTATACTCAACTTCTTAGAATTTCATGTAGGGTATAAAAACCCGAATTATTTTCATTATAAAGGAGGGGAGAACGGAGGGGATTAGTTTAATCTCTCTTATTCTTCCATACACCCTAGTTGTAGATACAATTTCCAGTTTTATTCAAGGATTGAAGGTTTATTCAAAGTTTGTGTGATCACCAATTTTATTTATTGCTGCGATTGTTCCTTGGGTAATTTTAGTAAGTTGTTTCTTCTTTGTGATTCTATTCTACAGTATTCCATCAATTGTCCTTAGATTAATCACGAACATCATGAACACTTGCATGTTAAACACTGTTTTCATCACTTTCGGTATGTCTGGCTAGATTTCCAAGGTCGGGTTACATGAACCCAACCTGATGTGGTAATTGCACGTATAAAATTAATCCTCTGAATTTAGTGATTAATTGTGACCGTATTGCGTAGGGACACAACAATTGTAGGTCTAAATATCTCGTTTGCCCCTGGGTAACCGGGATGATTGAGAATACAATTCGAGTGTCACTATCGTGATACTGATTTACTCATCCTTTGATTAAGTATGATGCGGGCTTGAACCTCGTATACGTAATGCTTGGGAGTACTAAAGACTGGGTCAAATTAATTAGATAAATTTACGATTAATATTATAACTGCATTACACTAGGGTTGGGGGATTGTATTCCCGTCCTATTTTCTTCATCATCTCATTTAAAAGTTCAAATCAAACTTTCATTCACATTTTTAGGTAATTTAGTGTAATTGCAAATTTTCATAATTCCGTAATTGCATTTAGATTAATCATTCCAAAAACCAAAATCAAATCTTTTTCTTCTTTTTAGAGTCATCGTTAGGATTCCTCCGTCTTATCTCGTCGTCACAACTCCGTTGTCCTTTTTCCCTGAGGATCGATACCCGACTTGTCGGATTATTACTTGAACGACAGGCTTGCACTTGAGCCTAGAGAGTACACACTTTAGAGACACATTCTGAGTCGTGTCAGTTATGATCAGGGTTGCACTAATGCTCCGACGAGGTTGACAGAGGTTGAGAAGCTATCCTTTATTAGGGGATGGTTGAATTATCTCAGGGAGCTGAAGGTCCCTAGGAACTCAATACTCTAGTATCATTATGAGATCTCCCCTTTAACTTTGATGCCTAACCCCTTCAGGAGGGATGATCAGTGGGTCCCCATAAATGCTATCCCCAGGCAGCTACTGAATCCAGATACAAATGAAGTCGAGGAGGAGTTAGCTCCTCACCCAGACGATGGTCGAAGAGCGCAAGTAACTGATTATCTTGCTCGGAGGACTAATCCTCATTAGGATCTATTTAATTCAACCAATATAACTCTTTGTAAATACAGTGAGGTAATAAAATAATTATTTTTTGGGCGATTTGTCGACTAAACATGTGTTATGTATTGTCCACTTCATTAATTTCTTATTTGATTATCTGGGGGTTTTCTTAGTCGACCAGATTTGATATGGGTAGAGTTATTTTATTGCATGAGTAACCTCCCAGTCCAGTATGCTTATAATATACCATTTTGCCCAACTTTACCTTTTAGTTCGTGTCGCTACACTCCCTTAGGCCTAAGTGTGGCAATGGAGAGGACACACCTAGTGTTGGATGTTCTATCTGAGCAGGTTTTTTGAGCCAAACATCGTTTGGTGACCAATTCGAGTTAGTCGAGCTGCCTAAGGGTCCCCTATAGGGCTTCATATATTGACAGGGGCAATGCTAAGAGGTTGTTAGTGTTAAATGATGAGAACCTAAGGAGGGTAATACCCTGCTTTTATGGGTTAAGAGAAGAGATTGTCACTTAGAAAAGGTGCACGAGTTATAAATTTTCTAAAAAAAATCAACACTTCATAGAATGCAACTGCCAAACAATCTTTTATTATTCAGAAAAGAATTGCAAATTTTAACATTATAATAAAAGATTAAAACAGAAAACTATAAGTAGAATTTCTTTAAATTAGTTACGTTCCAAGCTTGAGGTATCTCCCTGCCCTTCAGCATTTCTAAGTGATAGGCTCCTTACAGGTTGTCCCTTATCACCTTGAATGGCCCTTCCTAGTTTGGTCCAGATTTCCATCTGATGATTTTACTGCCCTGCCAAGAACTTTCCTTAGGATGTAGTCCCCAACCAAGATTGCTCTTGTATTGACCTTCTTATTGTAGTGCTTTGTTAGCTGTTGTTGATAGCCTGCTAGTTTCACTAGAGCCAGCTCTCTGCGTTCCTCAGTTAGGTCAAGTTCAGCGAGTAATGCTGCATCGTTCTGGCCTTGGTCGACCAGGGTGGACCTCATGGTGGGGAGGCCAGCTTCCAAGGGAATTATTGCCTCCATACCATATGTCAGTGCGAATGGGGTTTCCCCGATTGCTCTTCGTGGGGTAGTGCGATAAGCCTATAGGATGTGTGGTATCTCGCTCACACATGCCCCTTTGGCTCGCTCCAAACGCTTCTTCAATCCATCAATCACTATTTTATTGGAAGCTTCAGCTTGTTCGTTGCTCTGGGGGTATGCCACCGAGTTAAAATGGTGCCTGATCCCGTAGTCATTACAGAAACTCTGGAAGAGGGCACTTTTGAGCTGGGTTCTGTTGTCAGTGATGATGGTCCTAGGGATCTCTGAGCGGGTGATAATGTTCTTCCATACGAACCTCATCATAACCGTGTCTCTGATGTTCGCTAGTGGCTCTGCCTCTATCCATTTGGTGAAGTAGTCTGTCGCGACCAATAAATACTTGCGATTATCGACAGTGGTAGGAAGAGGGCCCACGATGTCCATTCCCCAATGAGCATGTAGTTGACATTTTTTTCACTTTCGAGCATATATCCCAGAATTCTTCTACATGTACGGCCACCAGTAGCCTTCCTTCATTGCTCGGAAAGCTAGCGACCTGCCCCCAATATGACTCCCGCAGATTCCCTTATGGAGCTCGTGCCGAACTTGCTCGACGTCCTTTAGGTGAACACATTGGAGGTAAGGACCGGTGAAAGATCTCTTATACAGTTTGCCTTCAGGAGATAAGTGAAAGCTAGCAGCTTTAACTCTTATCTGATGAGCGGCCTTCTTATCGTCGGGTAGGGCGCCATCTTTCAAATAATCCCTTAGGGGATCCATCCAACTGGGGTCTGGTTCAATCTGGAGAACATGACCTGTGTCTCGCAGCTCATCGCTCTGGTTAATGCTCGACTTGGTGAGAAAGTCGATCGGAATTATTCTCTTCAAGTCAAAATTAATCGCTGAGCTTAAGGCTGCTAGGGCGTTAGCATGACTGTTTTTCCTTTAGGAAACTGTTGGACGCTTACTTGTTCGAAGTTAAACATTAATTTCTTTACAGTGGCGAGGTAGGCTACCATTCTCTCATCCCTCGCACTGAAGTCTCCACTTATCTAATTGGAGACCGGTTGTGAGTCGCCAAACACCTAGAGTTGCTTTACCCCCAACGCCTATGCCTTCTGCAGGCCTGCTGAGGCTTTAAATCCAAGTTTGATTCCTTGCTCGAGGATTGTATCTTTTAGGGTAACCAGCACAATGCCCACTCCTGCCCCTTTGGAGTTGGAGGCTCCGTTAACGAACAATCGCCAAACACCTTGCGCCGAGTGATCTTCCTTTTGACCAACGGGTTGAAGTTGGTCATGAGGATGTTCTCCTATAAATTCAGCGATGAAGTCGGTGAGGACCTGCCCCTTGATTGCATTCCTTTGTTGAAACTAGATGTCAGATCTCCCGAGCTCGACTAACCACTTTGATAGTCTGTCGGATAGATTTGCTTTTTACAGGACTGCTTTAAGGGGGTGAGATGTAAGGACGATGATAGAGTAAGCTTCGAAGTAGTGCTTTAATTTCCTTGAGGCAACCACTAGTGCAAAAGCGATCTTTTCCAGTTGTAGGTATCGTTGTTCGACATCCAAAAGAGTCTTGCTCGCGTAGTAGACTGGGTGCTAGATTTCCGTTCTTTCGTATACCAGTGCAGAACTGACAGTGTGGATGGAAACTGCGAGGTATAGGTACAGGGAATCATTATCTTGAGGTATTACAAGTGAGGGTGGTGTGCTAAGATAAGATTTGAGCTCCTCTAATGCCTTCGAGCCATCCTGGTTCCACTCCACAGTTTTGCTTTTCTTCAATAACTGGAAGAACGGCTAGCACCTTTTAGATGACTTCGAGATGAACCGATTTAAGGCAGAGAGCATGCACGTGAGCTTCTTTACGTCTCTTATCATGCGTGGTGGTTGCACCCTTTTGATTGCATCAATCTGGTCCGAGTTGGCTTCAATGCCTCTCTCACTAACCAAGTACCTGAGAAATTTTCCTGACTGGACACCAAAGGAACAGTTACACCAAAGGAACACTTACTTGCGTTGAGCTTCATTTGATATTTCCTTAGAATTTCGAAGGTCCTCGATAGGTCTGAGAGGTGTCTTCTTTATTCCTTCTCTTGACGAGCATATTATTGATGTAGACCTCCATGGTATCTCCCATTTGTTCCTTAAACATTTTGGTGACCAACCGCTAGTAGGTTTCTCCTGCATTTTTTAGCCCAAAAGGCATAACTTTATAACAATACAATCCGATGGTGGTGATGAACGCTGTCTTATCTTGATCTGGTTCGTTCAGAGGGATCTGGTGGTACCCGGAATATGCATCCAGGAAGCTTATTCTTTCATGATTTGCTGTGGCGTCCACCAACTGGTTGATATTCGGGAGAGGGAAATTATCTTTAGGACATGCTCTATTGAGGTCGATGAAGTCAATATAGACTCTCCATTTTCCATTTCTTTTTGGTACCACTACTGGGTTGGACAACTACTTAGGGAATTGAACTTCCCGTATGGATCCTACATCAAGCAGCTTTTCCACTTCCTTCCATATAGCCTTGGCCTTCTCGAGTGCAGTTCGTCGTGCCATTTGCGCGATCGGTTTAAAAGTTGGGTCAACGTGCAACCAATGAAAAACCACATCGGGATTAATTCCGGGCAACTCGTAGGGTTCTCACACAAAATTGTCTAAGTTATTATGCAAAAGTACTGTCATTTCTTTCTTTTCTCGGTCTGTGAGGGAGGCTCCGATCAAGAACATCCTATATTTCTTTCTGCCACTGACGGCGACCTCCTCTAGGTTCTCAATGACCCGCTCAGAAGGGAGGAGCCTGGTCTACTCCACCCCAGATCTTCCATATTTTAGCTGCTATTTGGAAGGTATTAAACCTTCATTTTCTTTAACCTTCTCCTTGGCCTTCTCGACCTTCTTTTCCAATTTTGGGAGGATGGCTGCTATAAAGCACGTTTTCACCATCGCTTGATCTCCGTGGATCTCCATCACTCCTCGTTTAGTCACATACTTGAGTTTATGGGGGTAGATGGAGGGGAAGGACTTCATCGTATGTATCCACCCTCTGCCAAGGATGGCCTGGTAGGGAGAGTCAATATCGACCACCAAAAACTCGATCATCTTGGAGACACTTCCTGCCCTTATAAGTAGTGCAATCTTTCCCAAAGGGATGGTCACTTTACCAGCGAATCCGACTAGAGGGACAAAGGCTTCCTTTAAGTTGGTGATGCTTAACTTTAACTTTCTGAATAGGTCGAGATATATCACTTCGGATGAGCTACCCTATGTGACACCCCGCCTAATTAAATACCGGGCAATCACTCCTTTATTAAATTAAATCAAGGTAAACAGTTGGTTCATTCTCAGCATCACTGTCGATAGAAATACATTTTCCAATTTAACACCCTAAATAATTAAGCTAAGTGTCAAAACCATTTTCACACATGCTTTCCAATTTTTTATTTAAAGAAAAAGATTTATTTATTTTAAAAAAACATTTCTACAACTTAGAATCACATCACAGTAAACCAAATAATATAATGCATTCGTCAATCGAATGTCAACATAAGAAAACTAAAGTCACCAATACAAACTGAATAAAACCCATAGTAATAATACTGAAACAACTGATATACAAATGTCCCAATAACAACGGGATAATGGAGAGAGCTACACATGCTCAACTGGTGAAAGTACTAAGAGTAGATCCGAATGAATGAAGTCGTCTAATCCAGAGACCTGCAACTCCCACCTAAGCTGCGGCGCGTTCCTTCCAAGAGATCCTAATCAAGACGCCCCTGTGGCTGGGCACCTGTAATACATACATATATATACAAGAGAGAGAGAGAGAGAGAGAGAGAGAGAGAGAGAGAGAAAACGGGTCAGAGCCCGAAAGTGTGTTTGATTTTAAAATATGTTTAGCAAGTATTTAAATTGATACAGGCCAATGCAACAACATATTAGTGCGTCACTCTCTTGAGAAATACTCACCTCTCTTCTAATGTGCACACCTATCGCACTCACCTTCCCAACGGTTTATCTTAGCATTTTATTATACTAACCTTCCCAATAATTTAGCGTATCTACTTACTCGTAAGATTTCAAAACCAAACTATATTTTTGTTTACAAGGAATACTTTCAATTAGAAGCACAACTCTCTTTTTAGCTTTATTATTAATATACAAAGTTCCTCGGTGACATATTGTTTTTCACAAACAAGTATTTACTATAAGAGTCATCAACCATGTCCTACTTATCAAATCACAGTAGGCAGTTTCAAATTTCACAATCTCATATATATATTAACTACTCGTATAATATATATAAAATAACAGCACCCCTCATAAAACTATGGTGCGTGCATACTCTACTATCCAGAACCCCATATCACTCATATTAAGGGGAATACAATCGGAATCACTCTCGAATTGTATTAACATGAATACACAAATAATATTGAGTCGAAGCATAGATTCCAAGTCTCTAAGAGGATGGCACATACCTGCGTCTCTTAGGACCGTCTGAACTATCACCTCGATAGCCTGTACCAAGGACATCTATCTTCTAGGGTACAAGTCAATATCCCCCATAAAGGTCCCATCGAGATAAGACTTGTCCCAGCGCGGAAACCTCAGGGATAGCAAGTAGCGTGGGTATGATTTTCACATGCATAATATATGTACACACAATCATATAAATATACCACTTTATCGAATTAATATAGGTTCTTCCCATCACCCGTATTTATACCCTTTATCCTTAATTACACAGTTATGGAATTACATATAAGGTTTCATTCCTAACCTTAACTCGAAGGGTTTTCTCACTTATTACCTAACACTCGTGGGCTATATCCTCACAAATCTGAATTTCAGTAAGTGTCTTTATTAGGTTCCAACGTAACTCTCTTACGCACCTCATCCTTTAAATTCATAAATCTACCAACCTAAAGTAATTATCCCATAAATACCATTCTCGTTGAAGATTAAAGGTTCCAACATTTATTCATATAACCTACTGGTCCTCAATGTCTCCCAAATCAATTTATCAAGAATGCCCAAGAATTATATCACGACAATTAGAATTTAGCGCATTTAAAGAGGGAATTAGGAGTCTGCCAGGAGGGGTCGATCGATCGAATCTTGGGGCTCGATCGATCGAACCTTCGATCGATCGATGCTCTATGTTCGATCGATCAAGCAGGTCTGGGTAAAAATTCTGCAGAATTGCAGTTACGGGATTCATCAAAATTCTTCATCAATATCCATATTTTCCAACACTAATCGACCCAAAAAGTCTACTACTAACATACTAACATAATTCCAGATGTTTTTAACGTTCAGCACGCGTGTATACATCATTAATCATGGTTAAACAATCCAAAATCTCATCTAAACATCAAGAACCCTAAAGTTTTCATAACTATTATCCAATTCAGTTTTTCGCCAGAATTTCCTCCTCATATAACATCAAAATTCGTGGGTAATACATCTATAACATCAAGAGTTTCCAGCATAAGGTTTTAATACTCTCTACATGAAATTTCCTATCAAAATTTGGGGTTTTCTTACATGGATTACATTCCTAATTAATCCTAAACTAATATGAACATTGCACTAACGAAATACGCAAGTTAAACACTTGCCTGGGATTTTCAGAAGTCTGATTTCCTGTGGATTATGGTGTGGTTGCGTTCTCCTCCTCGCGATCTACGCGTTGGTGGTGACGGCGGTGCAAACGGAGGTGTTTTGGCCTTGAATCTCCTAGAAAGGTCTCTCCTCTCTTCTCCAATGGTCGTCCTAGGGTTCTGTATGTTCTAACCCTAAATGGATAACCTAACCAGCTGATAAAGGCTGCTAAAATTCGTGGGTTTAATTACCCTATTTTGGAAAAAGACCAAAATGCCCTCCCGGGTCACTAATTAGGCCTAAAAACACCCCGAGACCCGAACCAAACCCCCGGGTATACTTTTCTGACTATCTCAACCCTTCCGGACGCGTCGGCGCACTCAAAACGACCATACGGATAACTTATAAAATATTCACTTTTTATTTAACACAATTAGTCCCGATGTGACACGGGCACGTCCCGACTTAAATTTCCGAAATAGTCATTTAATTCACTTATGACATTCAATATAACCAATATAATATATTACTGTGCTCATTAGTAATATTGAACAAGTTTCCCATAATTACTAACTCTAGTCACGTTAATAATTATAACATAATTAATTTCCGGATTTTTATTAAATAACAGTCACATTAAATTCAATAAATTCCCAAATTAAATATAGCATAAAAATACGGGGTATTACATACTTCCCCCCTAATAACGGAATTTCGTCCCGAAATTCGGAAAATAAGGCATACCTGGTAAAAACAACTCTGGATATCTCTCGCGCATATCTACCTCACGCTCCCAAGTGGATTCCTCCACATTATGATGCTCCCACTGAACTCGCACAAGTGGAACTATTTTCGACCTCAATCTCCTCTCACTATAGTCTAGAATAGCCACTGGTCTCTCCTCGTAAGAGCTATCAGACTGTAGATCTATCTCATCTATCGCAATGTGAGCATAGGCCATATCATCCCGAAGATATCGTCTTAACGACGAGATGTGAAATACATCGTGGATGCGATGTAAATGTTCTGGCAATCCCACCTATATGCAACAGGCCCGATCCTCTCGATGATGGGAAATGGTCCCACATACCTCAGGGCCAATTTCCCTTTCTTCCCGAACCTCATCACTCCCTTCATAGGAGATACACGCAATAACACTTGATCTCCCACATTAAACTCCCGGAAGAACCGTTTCGCATCGGCGTAGCTCTTCTGCCTGTCCTGGGCTACCTGAATACGACTCCTGATTATCTCAATCCTTGCGGAGGTCTCCTGAATCACTTCTGGTCCTAGCAACTTGTTGTCCCCCACCTCGAGCCAACAAGTTGGAGAACGACAAGGCCTGCCATACAAAGCCTCAAATGGGGCCATACCAATCGTAAACTGATAAGAGTTATTATAAGCAAACTCTACCAGTGGAAGATGTTGTTCCCAACCTCCTCCGAAATCGAGAACACACATGCGTAGCATATCCTCTAACATCTGATTAGTACGCTCTGTCTGTCCATCTGTCTGTGGGTGGTAAGCTGAACTCAACCTCAACTCGGTACCCATAGCCTCCTGAAAACTTTCCCAGAAACGTGACACAAAAATCTTGTCTCTATCTGACACAATATTTAGGGGCACCCCGTGTAATCTGACAATCTCAGCAATGAACAATTGAGCATACTGACCCGTAGTATAATCTGTCCGCACTGGCAGAAAAAGAGCCACTTTGGTCAAACGGTCTATAATCACCCAGATAGAATCGTGGCCCCGCTGTGATGTAGGCAACCCTGTAATGAAATCCATGGAAATACTCTCCCACTTCCACGCGGGTACTTCCAATGGCTGAAGCAATCCTGACGGTTTCTGGTGGTCCACCTTCACTAGCTGGCAGGTAGAACATTTGGACACAAACTCGGCGATGTTCTTCTTCATCCCACTCCACCAGTATTGACGCCTCATGTCCTGGTACATTTTGTCACCTCCCGGATGTACTGCAAATCGGGACCCGTGAGAATGAGTCATCACTTCATGACGTAATTCCGCTCCTTCTGGAACCACTAATCTCCCATTAAACCGCAAACCTCCATCAGAACTAACAGAATAGGACTCAGCACCCTCGGCTAGAAGTCGCACAATCTGTTCCTGGCAAAACGTATCTGTGGTATGTGCCTGTATCACCCTCGTAACAATCTCGGGTGTGACTGACATCACGGATATGAAGGAACGTGCCACTGCGTCCTGGTGACCCAATTCCTTCCACTTTGCCTTCCAGACGTCCGCTACATCGTCTACCGGTCTACGGCTCAACGCATCAGCAACTACGTTGGCCTTCCCCGGATGATACTGTATATCGAACTGGTAGTCCTTCACAAACTCTAATCACCTGCGCTGACGCATATTCAGCTCTCGCTGAGTGAACAGGTACTGCAGTGACTTATGGTCTGTGAACAAACGGAATTTCTCGCCCAATAAGTAGTGCCTCCAAATTCTCAATGCAAAGACGACCGCTGCTAACTCCAAGTCGTGGGTGGGGTAATTCTTCTCATGCGGCTTAAGCTTGCAGGAATCAAAAGCTATAACCTTCTCTTCTTATTGAAGTACTCCCCCAAGTCCCCGTAAGGACGCATCGGTATAAACCAGATACTCCACACCCGATTTTGGTAAGGCAAGGACTAGTGCTGAAGTAAGCTTGTCTTTCAGCTCGTCGAAAGCCAGCTGACAAGCGTCGTCCCAAACATACGGTACCCCTTTGCGAGTCAGATTCATCAATGGACCCGCTATTTTGGAGAATCCTCGAATGAATCTCCTGTAGTATCCGGCTAATCCCAAGAAACTACGCACTTCTGTCGGTGTCGTGAGCTGTCCCCACTCCCTCACCGCTGATACTTTGCTCGGATCAACTGCAATCCCCTGTTCAGAAACGACATGGCCCAAGAACTGTACTTCTTGCAGCTAGAATCCACACTTCTCGTACTTAGCATACAACTGATGCTCTCGTAGAGTCTGAAGTACCTGCCTCAAGTGCTCGGCATGCTCCTCCTCGGAGTGTGAATATATCAAGATATCATCTATGAAGACGATGACGAACTGATCCAGGAACTCTCTGAATACTCGGTTCATCAACTCCATGAAAACGGCTGGGGCATTTTTGAGTCCGAACGGCATCACCCGGAACTCATAGGACCCATATCTCGACAAGAAAGCAGTCTTTGAAACATCCTGCTCTCTAATACGTAAGTGATGGTACCCCGACCTCAGATCTATCTTCGAAAAGAAAATTGCTCCCCTCAACTGGTCTAACAGATCATCGATTCGAGGTAACGGATACTTATTCCGTATCGTGACCTTGTTCAATTCACGATAGTCCACACACAATCTTAGTGAACCATCTCTTTTCTTCACAAACAAGACTGGAGCGCCCCAAGGTGAGGTACTCCTATGGATGAAGCCCTGACCTAACAGCTGCTCTATCTGATCTCGTAGCTCTCGCATCTCTGCCGGAGCCATACGGTACGGTGCGCGTGCTATAGGTCTCGTATCTGGCAGTAAATCTATAACAAAGTCTATCTCACGACTGGGCGGTAGGCCTGGTATCTCCTGAAACACATCGGAATACTCTCTGACAACAGGGATCGAATCTAAGGGAATAACAACCTCCTTAGAGGTATCCTCCTCTATGTAGTACAAATGAGCGGTCGAACCTCCCTCTGGGCGAGGCATCGCCACTACAAACATCTCTTGCCCCGGAATGGCAAAAACATCTCTGGGATATAGTGATTGAGCGTCGTACTATGTAGTTAGCTCGCGTACTATCGAGAGATATCCAGAGTTGTTTTTACCAGGTATGCCTTATTTTCCGAATTTCGGGACGAAATTCCGTTATTAGGGTGGAAGTATGTAATACTCCGTATTTTTATGCTATATTAATTAGAGAATTTATTAAAATTTAATGTGAGTTAATTATTTAATAAAAATCCGGAAATTAATTATGTTATAATTATTAACGTGACGAGAGTTAGTAATTATGGGAAACTTGTTGAATATTACTAATGAGCATAGTAATAATATTATATTGGTTATATTGGATGTCATAAGTGTATTAAATGACTATTTCGAAAATTTAAGTCGGGACGTGCCCGTGTCACGTCAGAACAAATTTTGTTAAATAAAAAGTGAATATTTTATAAGTTGTTCGTATGGACGTTTTGAGTGCGCCAACGCGTCCGAAAGGGTCGAGATAGTCAGAAAATTATACTCGGGGGTTTAGTTTGGGTCTCGGGGCATTTTTAGGCCTAATTAGTACCCCGGGAGGGCATTTTAGTCATTTTACAAAATTGGGTAATTAAACCCACGAATTTCAGCCAACCTATATCAGCCATTAGGTCAGCCTCTTAGGGTTAGAACATTCAAAAATCATATGACGGCCATTGGAGAAGAGAGGAGAGAGCTCCAAGGCAATTCAAGGCCAAAAAGCCACCGGATTGCACCGCCACCACCACCACCACCGCGTAGATCGCGAGGAGGAGAACGTAACCACACCATAATCCACAGGAAATCAGACTTCTGAAAATCCCAGGCAAGTGTTTAACTTGCGTATTTCATTAGTGCAGTGTTCATATTAGTTTAGGATTAATTAGGAATGTAATCCATGTAAGAAATCCCCAAATTTTGATAGGAAATTGCATGTAGAGAAGATTAAAACCTTATGCTGGAAACTCTTGATGTTATAGATGTATTACCCACGAATTTTGATGTTATATGAGGAAGAAATTCTGGAGAAAAACTGAATTGGATAATAGTTATGAAAACTTTAGGGTTCTTGATGTTTAGATGAGATTTTGGATTGTTTAACCATGATTAATGATGTATACACGCATGCTGAACGTTAAAAACATCTGGAATTATGTTAGTAAGTTAGTAGTAGACTTTTTGGGTCGATTAGTGTTGGAAAATATGGATATTGATGAAGAATTTTGATGAATCCCGTAACTGCAATTCTGCAGAATTTTTACCCAGACCTGCTTGATCGATCGATCGAACATAGAGCATCGATCGATCGAAGGTTCGATCGATCGAGCCCCAAGCTTCGATCGATCGACCCCTCCTGGCAGACTCCTATTTCCCTTGTTTAAATAGTTAACGTAAGTTATCGTGAAATTATCTTTGGGCATTCTAAATAAAATAAATTGGGAGACATTGAGGATCAGTAGGGTATATGGATAAATGTTAGTACCTTTAATCTTCAAAGAAAATGGTATTTATGGGATATTTACTTTAGGGTGGTAGATTTATGAATTTAAAGGATGAGGTACGTAAGAGAGTTACGTTGGAATCTAATAAAGTCACTTACTGAATTTCAGAATTTGGAAGATATAACCCATGAGTGTTAAGTAATAAGTGAGAAAATCCTTCGAATTAAGGTTAGGAATGAAACCTTATACGTAATTCTATAAATGTGAAATTAAGGATAAACGGTATATTTACGGGTGATGGGAAGAACCTATATTAATTCGATAAAGTGGTATATTTATATGATTGTGTGTACATATATTATGCATGTGAAAATCATACCCACGCTACTTGTTATCCCTGAGGTTTCCGCGCTGGGACAAGTCTTATCTCGTTGGGACCTTTATGGGGGATATTGACTTGTACCCTAGAAGATAGATGTCCTTGGTACAGGCTATCGATGTGATAGTTCAGACGGTCCTAAGAGACGCCGGTATGTGCCACCCTCTTAGAGACTTGGAATCTATGCTTCGCCTCAATATTGTTTGTGTATTTATGTTAATACAATTCGAGAGTGATTCTGAATGTATTCCCCTTAAAATGAGTGATATGGGGCTTTGGATAGTGGAAGTATGCACGCACCATAGTTTTATTCGGGGTGTTGTTATATATATATATTATGCGAGTAGTTAATATATATATATGAGATTATGATATTTGAAACTGTCTAGTGAGATTTGATAAGTAGAGCATGGTTGTTGACTCAAATTATTAAATACTTGTTTTGAGAAAGTATAAAATGTCACGGGAACTTTATTATTTTTATGAAGTTAAAAATAGAGAATTTTGGGCTACTTGTTGGAACACCTTTTAAAGTGGATATCGTGTATTATAAATCTTACGAGTAATTTAAGTTAAGTTAAAGCTGTTAGAAAGACTAGTATGTTAGACGCTAAAACAAACCGTTAGGGAGGTTAGTGCGATAGGTGTGCACATTAGTAGAGAGGTGAGTATTTCTCAAGAGAGAGACGCACTAATATGTTGTTGCATTGGCCTGTATCAATTTAAATACTTGCTTAACGTATTTTAAAATCAAACACACTTTCGGGCTCTGACCCGTTTCTTTTTCTCTCTCTCTCTTGTATATATATATATATATATATATATATATATATATATATATATATATATATATATATATATATATATATATTTTCAGGTGCCCAGCCACAGGGGCGTCTGGCTTAGGATCTCTTGAAAAGAACGAGCTGCAGCTTAGGTGGGAGTTGCAGGTCACTTGAGTAGACGGCTTTTGTTATTGATTCCACTCTTAGTACTCTCATTTATTGGGCACGTGTCGCCCTTTTTATCATCTCATTTGTTGTTGGGACATTTATATTTCAGTCATTTCCAGTATTGTTCTGTGGGATTTATTTCAGTATGGACTTGTGATTTTAGTTTTATTATGTTGACATTCGATTGACGAATGTATGTTATTATTTAGTTCATCGTGGTGTGATTCTTAATTGTAGAAATGTTGTTTTAAATAAATAAATCTTTTCTCTAATTAAAATTTGGAAAGTTTGTATGAAAAATGTTTTTGACACTTAGCTTAATTATTTAAGGTGTTAAATTGGAAAATTTATTTTTATCGACAGTGATGCTGAGAATGAACCAACTGTTAACCTTGATTTAATTTAATAAAGGAGTGATCGCCCGGTATTTAATTAGGCGGGGTGTCACAGTGGAATCAATAACAGAAGCCGTCTACTCAAGTGACCTGCAACTCCCACCTAAGCTGCAGCTCGTTCTTCTCAAGAAATCCTAATCAAGACGCCCCTGTGGCTGGGCACCTGTAATACATACATATATATACAAGAGAGAGAGAGAGAGAGAGAGAGAGAGAGAGAAAACGGGTCAGAGCCCGAAAGTGTGTTTGATTTTAAAATATGTTTATCAAGTATTTAAATTGATACAGGCCAATGCAACAACATATTAGTGCGTCACTCTCTTGAGAAATACTCACCTATCTTCTAATGTGCACACCTATCGCACTAACCTTCCCAACGGTTTATCTTAGCATTTTATTATACTAACCTTCCCAATAATTTAGCATATCTACTTACTCGTAAGATTTCAAAACCAAACTATATTTTTGTTTACAAGGAATACTTTCAATTAGAAGCACAACTCTCTTTTTAACTTTATTATTAATATACAAAGTTCCTCGGTGACATATTGTTTTTCACAAACAAGTATTTACTATAATAGTCATCAATCATGTCCTACTTATCAAATCACAGTAGGCAGTTTCAAATTTCAAAATCTCATATATATATTAACTACTCGTATAATATATATAAAATAACAACACCCCTCATAAAACTATGGTGCGTGCATACTCTACTATCCAGAACCCCATATCACTCATATTAAGGGGAATACAATCGGAATCACTCTCGAATTGTATTAACATGAATACACAAACAATATTGAGGCGAATCATAGATTCCAAGTCTCTAAGAGGATGGCACATACCTGCGTCTCTTAGGATCGTCTGAACTATCACCTCGATAGCCTGTACCAAGGACATCTATCTTCTAGGGTACAAGTCAATATCCCCCATAAAGGTCCCATCGAGATAAGACTTGTCCCAGCGCGGAAACCTCAGGGATAGCAAGTAGCGTGGGTATGATTTTCACATGCATAATATATGTACACACAATCATATAAATATACCACTTTATCGAATTAATATAGGTTCTTCTCATCACCCGTAATTATACCCTTTATCCTTAATTACACAGTTATGGAATTACATATAAGGTTTCATTCCTAACCTTAACTCGAAGGGTTTTCTCACTTATTACCTAACACTCGTGGGCTATATCCTCACAAATCTGAATTTCAGTAAGTGTCTTTATTAGGTTCCAACGTAACTCTCTTACGCACCTCACCCTTTAAATTCATAAATCTACCAACCTAAAGTAATTATCCTATAAATACCATTCTCGTTGAAGATTAAAGGTTCCAACATTTATTCATATACCCTATTGGTCCTCAATGTCTCCCAAATCAATTTATCAAGAATGCCCAAGAATTATATCACGACAATTAGAATTTAACGCATTTAAAGAGGGAATTAGGAGTCTACCAGGAGGGGTCGATCGATCGAAGCTTGGGGTTCGATCGATCGAACCTTCGATCGATCGATGCTCTATGTTCGATCGATCGATCAAGCAGGTCTGGGTAAAAATTCTGCAGAATTGCAGTTACGGGATTCATCAAAATTCTTCATCAACATCCATATTTTCCAACACTAATTGACCCAAAAAGTCTACTACTAACATAATTCTAGATGTTTTTAACGTTCAGCATGCGTGTATACATCATTAATCATGGTTAAACAATCCAAAATCTCATCTAAACATCAAGAACCCTAAAGTTTTCATAACTATTATCCAATTCAGTTTTTCTCCAGAATTTCTTCCTCATATAACATCAAAATTCGTGGGTAATACATCTATAACATCAAGAGTTTCCAGCATAAGGTTTTAATACTCTCTACATGCAATTTCCTATCAAAATTTGGGGTTTTCTTACATGGATTACATTCCTAATTAATCCTAAACTAATTTGAACATTGCACTAACGAAATATGCAAGTTAAACACTTTCCTGGGATTTTCAGAAGTCTGATTTCCTGTGGATTATGGTGTGGTTGCGTTCTCCTCCTCGCGATCTACGCGTTGGTGGTGACGGCGGTGCAAACGGAGGTGTTTTGGCCTTGAATCTCCTAGAAAGGTCTCTTCTCTCTTCTCCAATGGCCGTCCTAGGGTTCTGTATGTTCTAACCCTAAATGGATAACCTAACCAGCTGATAAAGGCTGCTAAAATTCGTGGGTTTAATTACCCTATTTTGGAAAAAGACCAAAATGCCCTCCCGGGTCACTAATTAGGCCTAAAAACACCCTGAGACCCGAACCAAACCCCCGGGTACACTTTTCTGACTATCTCAACCCTTTCGGACGCGTCGGCGCACTCAAAACGACCATACGGTCAACTTATAAAATATTCACTTTTTATTTAACACAATTAGTCCCGATGTGACACGGGCACGTCCCGACTTAAATTTCCAAAATAGTCATTTAATTCACTTATGACATTCAATATAACCAATATAATATATTACTATGCTCATTAGTAATATTCAACAAGTTTCCCATAATTACTAACTCTAGTCACGTTAATAATTATAACACAATTAATTTTCGGATTTTTAATAAATAACAGTCACATTAAATTTAATAAATCCCCAAATTAAATATAGCATAAAAATACGGGGTATTACACCCTGGTCGACGAGCAACCTGTCGACATCGAAGTTAGCTATCCTGAGTGTAATGATCAAGGCATCATGATATGGGGTCTCTACTCCCACTAGGTCTTCATCAGTGAACACAATGTGTTTGTTATAGTCTACATCATCTGCTCACCGACGCTTTCCTGCCTTTGTTTTGGCTGGATCAATTTGAAAAGCTTGCATTACTACCGTAATCTTTTTAACTTCCATCCGAGTCGGGTTTCCTTGAATCTGCTTTAGGTCCAATGCTCCATGAATCACTGAGAACTCATGGACAGCATCCTCCTCGAGCACATTGTCGGGCCTTGTGTCTCCATTGGCAATGACCTTCCCCGCTTTCTTCTCTATAAATTCGTTCAGGTGCCCAGTCTGGGCTAATTCTTCAAGGTGAGACTTGAGAGCTTTGCAGTGCTCAGTTTTGTGCCCACCTTCCTTGTGAAAAGCGCATCTTAGCGCATTGTTCCTCTTTGAGGGATCTCCTCCCACCTTTCTGGGCCACTTAACGAATGGCTCGTCCTAGATCTTTGCTAGGATCTTATAGATTGGTTCTTTAAAGATAGTGTTCACCGCCTGAAATGCTTTTGAAGCATCATTTTTGTTCCCGCTCTTGGAGCCACTCTTGCCCCCATTATTTCTTCCTTTCTTCTGGTTCTCATCTTTATCATTTCCCTTTGCAATGAACTTAGCTCGACCATTCTCCCCTGCACTGAATAATAATGTTAATTTAGGATTTTTGGGATACTCTAATTTTGACAATTTTTCCTATTTTAGCCTTCAACTTGAAATCGGGGAACGGTGGGGCTTTTGGGATACCTTTCAAAACATTGTGAGATACATTTTGGGTTACCAGTAGTCTAATGATAGGACTGGGTCTTAGTCATAAGTGGAATGAATTAAGTCTAAGGTTAATTGATGCGATTTGTAATGTAATATATTCGTGGAAACGAGAATGAGTCACGGTGAAGGTGAGTGAACATATGTCTTAAACCAATAGGGTATGAGTAAATTACTTATTGAAATACTTTAAAGAATAATTGGCACACTTTGAGTAGTAGGGGATACTCGAGAATATACGACGAGAAGTATAATCGAAGTTTAACAATACGTAGAATATTTGAGAGTTATATATACTACGTACGGGATATATATTATAGGTTGCGTGTACACATATAATGATGTTATATATATATATATATATAGGTTGTGTGAATTATTATGTGTGAACATACCCAGGCTACTTGCTATCAAGGGAGCTTCCTCGCCGTGGACAGTCCTATCCTGATAAGCCCACTAGGGGGGTGACTTGTACCTCAAAACATAGAACTTAGGGATTGAGCACAACTTGTGTGAATAAGAATGTGACTGGCAATTTGGGTGCATTAGGTCTGTGCGTAGCCCAAAGGCTTAGAACTATGTATGCCTCCAAATTGTGTGAATTGTGAATGTATGGTTCGAGAGTGATTCTGAACCCGATGTCTTTTACTTAGTACATGATGTACCGAAACTTGATTGCAGAGTATGCCCACATCGCATGTCTCCACCTAGGGATGTCGTATTCGTTTATATTACAAGTATGGTTTATATATCCATATAATAAGATGGCATGGTTTTTGAAATGTCTAAGAACAATAACGGTTCAGATTTAGCCACATCATCCAAAGAAAATTGAGGGCCAAGATTATTTATCTTTTTGTAAATTTTAAATTTTAAAAATTTTCATTTCCCCCTTTTAATTTTTGTCTCGCGTATTTCATTTCCTAAGATTTTATCCACGTTGATTTCTCTCTCTACTCTCACTATCCGGACTCCAACATTTATTTCTTGATCTCTTTTTCTCTCTCCACTCCTACATACGAAAGGTATGCAATTATCTCTCTCTCTCTCTTTATATTTCCCTCTCAGTTCCCTCTCACATGTGATTCGGTTATGGTTTTCTCACTTTACTCTTCCCCCTTAATTCACTAAACAACCCACTTAGATATTTCTGGTTTCTCTCTTTCTCCACCCGTCACAACAAGACCCTCTCAAACCCTGATTTATTTTTTCGGATCTTATTTGTTGTATTTTTTATTTTACATATCTAACTTTTTTATATCACTTATTTTTCAGATCTAATGAAAACCTTCATATATCAGGTATACTTTATATTTTCTATCTTTCTTTTTACTTCTCTCTCAAGTTCAAATCAATTTTAGGGATTTTAGGTTTTGATTTTTGGGGTTAAATTAGTTATAGCGTTAACTTCATATGTTTGAAGGTTCAAACTAAACTTCGGTGATTTACCATTATTACATCTCTCAGGTGTTCAAGTTGTTCTCCGTTTATCTAATTTGGTATTTATATATTGTTTTGTAGGTATTTGGTTCCGTAAATAAGGTATACTTGATCTCCATGTTCTCCATGTATCACTTTCATTTTTTATGGTGGTTTTAATTGGTTCTATTTTTTGAGTTTTATTTCTTCACAGATGTCTTTAGCTGCTTAGGCACTATTTGATAAATATGAAGCTTTAATAATGGTTTAGGGTTATATTAGAAATATTTGTGTAGATTGAAGTTTACACTATCTAATTCAATGTAGTTTGTAATACTTTTTTATTTTTTTCATTATTCTTTGCTATTTTCTTTACCTTATGTACCCTTAGAGAAAGTTGTGTTTAAGGTGTTTCTTTTCCCCATGCCTTTTGCTATATATGTACTACCTCCCTCTCTAAACCCCACATTATGTTAAAATTGGTATTAGGTTTTTGGCATTCAGTCTTTCTAGGTTTAACTTTGTTTTTTATTCAGTTTTTTTAGGTTCAAATTGGCTTCTGTTTATTATTTATTTTTTAATAATATTTTTAATTATTTTGAACCTTTACTTATAATTAATAATATAGGCAGAGTTTTCTATTGTTGTATCCCCGTTTAGACAACGTGTTTAATTTGGGTTATTAATGACAACTAATTTTGTTATGTTTAATTAGCCTTTTCTTCTTTTGAAGCTATGGTTTTTCCAGTTGATTTTATGGCATGATTAAAATTTTCTCTTGGAAATGACATTTTTTCATTTGGAATTTAGACTTTTGCTTATTTAGTTTTCATCTCTTTAGTTCTCGACTATATTCAGTCATACTATAGTAGGTGATGGATCATTAAAGTCGGATACTTACAACTAATTACAAACATTTGTAATGAATAAGAATATGCATCGGAGTTGTCTTATAGGTAAGAATATGCATAATTGGAATTGGTCACATTTCTTGCAACATGAAGATCACGGTTGAAGAATGGAGGTATAATCAAATCATGCAAACTTTTTGAGGGTTTGATTCTATTTGTGATATCTTATTCAAGGTATGTTCTTATTTTCTCTATGGGCAAATCATTTTTATTATCTTTGGGTTTTTGGAATGTTATATAATCTATTTCTTATATTTTCATTTTCTCTAAATAGTCAAAATTTGTAAATAATAGGAAATTATAAATTCTATGGCTTAACACTGGTTTCAAATTTTGTCTTCAGATCTCTCAAACTTCAGTCCCATTGAGGTATATAGATATGGCACAAGCTCAAGGAGAAGCAGAGAGAACAAAGTCATGTCTTAGAGTTGCAAGTTGTTATGCATATTTTGAGATGGTTCAAAACAGAAAGAAACTTCCACTCTCATTGCAGGAAAGTTTAGTATCTGCATTTCAAAAAATCCTAGTTTCATCCTTCCCAGAAGTTCTTGGAGGCAAAGTGATTGAAATTCTAGCAGACACATGAGTTGGCGATGCTATTGAGATTTTATCCGAATCAAGCATCCTCTTTTCCCCAGTGAGAAATCCTAATGCCGAAAATAGTATGGACTCGCAAGACAGGTACATATAAATCATAGATTACTCAGTTGTCATTCTGTAGGCGATGGAGACGACAGAGGTTACTGTAACTGCCATGTCATATGGCTTAGCAACGACTACTGGTTTAGAAGCACATACAGCTGGGGTCCTAGGAGTACTAGCGTTGGGTGCATCGGGTCCTGCCGCGATTGTTAGGCTAGCCGTTGCTGCGGTTGGTGCAGTAGTGGTTAGTGGTGTGGTGGCAGATGCAACGATGGGGAAAGGCGCTCCTACTGTTTCTGATAAGTTAGGCGAGGATTTCTACAAAGTTATCCTTCTAGAAGAACCTTTCAAGTCAACCACAGTGAGGTCAATCCTTAAAAACTACCGTTGGACACCTTGCATTCCAGTTGCATCAGATAGTTCTATGTTGAGTATCCTATTGCTGCTGTCAAAATATAGGCTAAGTGTTGTACCTGTATTTGAACCGAGCAATCCGTCTATAGCAAACTTCATAACTCAATCAGCAGTTATACATGAAGAGATTGGTTCGATTACATTTCTGATACACATTCTTGCTTCAAATTCTGTTCATAGGATCTATGTTGTAGTTGATGAAGGCAATGAAATTATCGGTGTGATTACACTCAGAGATGTGATTTCTTGATTCATCTTTGAGTCCCCTAACTTTCTCGATAACTACTTTGGATCTGCAGCTGAGAAAAAGGTTGAATAAGTAATGTTTTTGAATCCTAAAAATGTAAAATCACATTAATGATTGGGATTCACTCAAAAAAAATAAAGGGTTATGATGAAACCCCAAATTTCATTATCCCGCTCAAAACTTTGAGATGTCGAAAGTCAGTATCCCGCTCTAACTTTTACTTTATTTCAAACTAATCACATATCCCAAAGTTCACCCAGTGCCACACCGTAAATCATATACACGAATCTCTCTCTCCCCCCAATCTGATTTTCCACTCTTATGTCTCTTACCTGTACTATTCTCCCACGTGATTCTTCTCACGTACATGGATTGTAAGAAATAAGAACAAGAGGTATACTCACAAGGGTCCTTTCTCTCGGCCTCTATTAAGATTTTTTCTCTTATATGGGGTTTCAAGTGATACCTCAATCTTTATGTTGGTAAGTTTTATTCCCCATCCCCAAATTTTAGGGGTTTTGTTACAGGTTTTAAATTAATTTATAGATTTTTTAGCTGTTATTTAGGTATGTTAATCTTCTACTCCTTGGATATTCTGCTTAATCTTTCTTTAGGAGGCGGGGTTTAGAATTATTGTTGGATTTCTGTCAGATTTGAGGTAATTATAAATACTGATATATTTCTAGATTTATTGTGGTTATAACTTTTATGATTTTCTTTTTCCAGATTTGGGTCATTAACTATGTTTCGAGTGTTGCAGATAATCATTCATCGTATATCTCATTGGAGGTTTAATCTCCTTCCATCTTTCAGGTATTTTTCTCAACTATAAGATTTAGATAGAGTTGGCAGTGCACCAGCTAAATTGGTATGGTTATAATGTTTTTTTTATTGTGATGATTCCATTCTTTCAGATTATTTTTCATAGCCTTTGTTACAATAATGGTTATAATGTTAATTGACAAGTGTTAAAAACAATAATGCTACTTGGTATAGATAAGAGAAATTGGATTACTTTTGTATCTTGGATTATTGATGTTTATAGTTTGTGTTTAATTTTGTTTAGTATGTATTAATTTGAAGTTTATTTTTGTTTTGTCGGTTTTAACTTTTTGGTTCTGCGTGCTTAACTCTATAATATGGTTTTAGTTCTACAGATTAAAGCCCCACCCTGAGGTCTAATATTCATATATGTTATATTTCTCCTCTGTTTTGGGGGTAATGTGTGTTGGAATGGTATTTTTCAGTATCTACATTCAATTATGTATTATATTGTTCAAATATTGCACACTTATTTGTCCACGACATATGCATACCACCAAATATGAAACCCTCTATCACATATCTGCTGATCACACCTTTTTTGGGTGGTGGAAAATCACAAATAGGAAAATCACAAATAGATTTTCTTACCCTTGCACTTTTTTGGGGGTATTTTCAAAATTTGACATTTACCTTTAACTATTTGATCATTTGAAATTAGCATTTTTCTATTTTCCTTTTCATTATAGTTCTCTATTTATCATCTTGCAAAAGATTCTACAGTCACGGTCTTATTGTATTCTTTCTTTTTAATATGGATATTATACAATGAAAGTCAAAAACCTCGGTTTCTCGGTTCAGATTTACTTAAATTTTGTTGTAATTTATTATTTATTTGATATATTGGGTTCTAAAATATAAGGTTAAAAATTCTGCAAGTTCCTAGACCTACAGTTCCTCAAATTTTCACATAAAACACTTTGGTATTCTGAAATTTTATTTTATATGTTGTTCTATCCGTTTAGCTCCAGTGTACAGTTAGCTATTAGTATTCGATTTGTATTCGATTCAACTTTTAAATGAGATGTTATAAATTTATGATATGTAATGGTTAAGACAATAAAAGGTTTGGTTCATCATGATTATGTGCCTTACTTGATCATTGTGTTTTGGTCAATAAAATATGAAACCACGATGCCCAATTTCATATTTCCTTTTGTATATATGCTGATCCAAAGAACTAGTTACAGGTAGCTGTTAAAGTAGTTTTTGATTCGTAAGACAAAACTTGGCCAATATGTGTCAAAGCATCAACCAGATAATTGGGTTTGGGAACATGAGTGAGTTTCACTGATTTGTGTTGGATTTGTTAATCTGATATGATAAGGTATTGTTCAATACAGTTTGTTGGTTTCTACTACAATTGATGGTGGCTTTAATTGTTATATCATTGATGGTGGATTTTGAAGTATTTAATAATGATGGCTTTTGATATAAACAGTTTTTTTTTAATCTTTTTAGTTGTGTTTGAACTCCGTTTTTGAACCTTGGGATTTGCCAAGGAGAATACAAACACTGTTTGTGAGTGGTATTAAATCATGTATCCTTGTGTGATTGTTTTGTATGTATGTTTTGCAGCTTGGCAGGAGTTATACCATTTTTTTTTGTTGGAGAATTATTTACTTAGCCATGGAGACATCCCTCACGGAGTCTAAAATTGAACACATCACTACAATAAAAATATTTTTATTGTACTTCTTTCATCTGTTCAAATCCCACTCCCAAATCACTGTGCTTCTGTACTTTTTCCATTTATTTATTATAAATGATCCTCATTTCAGTTTTAATGGTATTTTTTCCATTTATTTATTTAACCAAAATTTTATTTGTTAAGCGGGTTTGATAGTCCTATAAACAAAACATATTATGAACAATTATTTTTAAAATTACACGTTTTTAATGGTGAACGAAATTTTTTTCGTTTTGCGAAACCAAAATTTTTATTAAAAAAGTGAAAAATACTCTGTTAAAATAATAAATAAATTACAATTTTTTTAGTAGCACATATTTTTTATAAAAAAAGTAAGTCTAATAATGCAGATTTTTTGCAATAAAAACACAATTTTTTTAAATTAAAAGGAGCTGCAGCAGCAGTTGCTCCCCACGCCTAACAAACGCAGGTGGTACTTTTTTTATGCCCTTAATGGAGTGTAGAGAAAGATGGGTCAAAAAGTGCACTTTTACATGGGTGCTGATAATACATTGGGTCCTTATTTATATATATTGCTATGCTGTTCGGCTTCTTATTTATCTGTATGAGTGTATGTATGTGTGTCTTTTTGTAGGTAAAGTAACTGCCTTTTTCATATTTTTCAAGTGTCGCCTCGAGTATAAAAGAACAAAAGCGAGGTAAAAGAAGACAACAAAATAATTGTTTTAATGTTTTCAAAAGTTGTACGGTAGTTGAAAGCATTTTTAATTATTTTTTTTATTTAAAAACTATGTGTTATTTTAAACTGCCTATGTTTAAACAAACTATATTGACTGTTTTTTAAACATGAAAGTTTTAAAATCGTCTTATAAAATGTTATATTATTATAAAAAAAATATGTTATTAAATTGTTTATAAATTGTGTCTAAGAGAATAAAATTTCAGACCATGGCATCCGCACGGGTTACGTACGAGGTTGTGTACTTTTGTAAGTTTTTGGAGTTCAACATGTTACAATGTTATAATAAATATTATATTATTTTGTTGGTTTTTGAAGTTAAATAAGTTATGTTAAACTTAGTGGGTGGTATTGGTTTCAAGATTGCAAAGTAATCCTATGTTTTTACAGTCAACTAATGTTGTTCTATACAATTTTAATTTTTTAAACAGGGTGGATAGTTCTATAATAAAAGGAAATTTTCCCTAAATTTTTAAAAAACAGTTTTTAAAAATTACATTTTGTCTGTTGGAGAGTGAAAATTTTTCCGTTTTGTGTTTACGTACTATAGAAATTTTGACCATTTTGTGATTACGTACTTTTAAAATTTTCATCGTTTTGCGACTACGTACTTTGATATGGTATTGTGCCTCATAGTTTTGATATGGTATTGTGCCTAACAGTTTTGATATGATATAAAGATGTTTTGTTGGGGAACAATATTTTTGTTGTTTTGCGATTATGTACTTTCGAAATTTTTGTTGTTTTGCGATTACGTATTTTGAAAATTTTCGTCGTGCCTTCAGGCACGGGTATCCGCTAGTGTATATATATACGTGTAATTTATCCTACTAAATGTGTACTAGTAGATAAGATGGATAGTGATATCTAAAGTAATCTAAGCATGTGGAAACTTAACAATTAAATTGGTAACTCCTAATGAATAAAAGCACTTGTAAATTTAGTAATGTATTATCTGGGCAATACGAGTGGGCATGACAAATTATTAGATGGGACGAGACATAATTAAGACTAGTTAGGTGGGGTAACATAACTAGGTTGGTTTAGAAGTATACGTTAGGCGTTCACAATAATCGAGAGTGTGACACCCCGCCTAATTAAACATCGGGTGATCAGGCCTTTATTAAATTAAAACAGGTTTCTTAAATGGTTCATTCTTAGCATCAATGTCGAAAACTTTTTAATTACTAATCCCCTAAGTAAAAATTAGGCCGGTGCCAAATTTTATTTTTCTTAAAACAGATAAATCAACCATACGGAACAAAGTATAAAAATAAGCATGTACTATAACCCAATCAACAAAGTGCAAGTACAAAAGAATAAGAGTAATACCGAATAAACCATCGGCTAAAATCCTAAAATAATAGTAGAAGAACCACTAGTCTGAAACTAAACATCTGAGACTGATACCGGACCACAAGTCCATACAAAGAATTCCTTGAATTATTGTATAGGGCGACCTACTTCCGTTCCTTCTCGTCCACTAGTTATTTCGAGTCCATCCGCGTTCCATTAGGTTCCGTTCCGCAAGCAGACATACAATTGGCAGAAGCCAACGAAGGAAGCCGTCCGTTAGGCTAGACCAATAGGGAGAGAAGAGAGGGAGAAGGAGCAGCATATGATAATAGAATATATAGTATAGGTAGGTCGGTGGGTAGAACAAGCGAGTAGTCCAAAGTAAACAGATTAGAGTACGAACCAAAGGCCCCTCGTCTTCAAGGAACTAAGTAGCTCGACCATATCCTGCACTAGATTTGAATGAGAGATATCGTCTAATCAAAATCCTGTAAGCATCCACTGTGCTACAGCTTCCAGTCCCTGGAAAGAAATCATCATACATGGCATCCCTGTGGTTGGACACCTAAAAGGATTTGAAAATATTTTATAGCAAGAGTTAGTACTCAAAACATTTTGAAAATATTTAACAAGAGTTTATCACAAAATAAAATGCGGTTATTGATTACACATGTTAGGTTCCCGTACACTCTCTTGAGATTACTCATCCCTCATCTTTTGTGCACACCTAACGTTCTACACTTAGCCTACCTAACCATATCTTCCAAGCTAACTAGGACTAAGTAATCATCTGAACTTATCTATACTTAAGTTCTCGTAACGCCCACATAGTACATCCATTTCATTAACATCTCGCGAAGGTTAATTAATACTCAAGTAACATTTCACCTATGTTATGCTTCAAAACTTCTCATTTAGTTTCTCTACTAAATTTCTACAATTATCACAATTTCTATCTTCCCACTTTTGTAATTAAGTTTCACTACTTAAATTACTAAATAGATATTCTCTAACTAACGTTACGTTTCGTAATTAAGTTTCACTACTTAACTTACTAGTTCGGTATGTATCTTTAAATGCATAATATATATCAATCTACTAATACACGGAAGTAGAATATCATCAAGTATATATTTCACACACAATATATACTAAATATCAGTCATTACTATTTTGTCCTTTTCACATGCGTAAAGGACTCTTAGTTCGGAATGATTCATCGACCCCAAGTAAGAATTGGTTCGGAATGATACATCGACCCCAATTATTTATATACACAAATTCTGGCTCGGACTCTTTCATCACGCCACCAGTTCAAAGGTTTGGTTCGGCATTTTACATCGACCCCAAACATATAATAACCCTATGTTAGTTTGGAATATCTCATCGACCCTAAAATAATTAATTTAGGTATACTTCTCTCGACCTAAAAGATCATATAATTCAGTAGGTACACGCCCGACCTATTAATTATGTTCGTATGTAATATTTTAAATCTCTTATATCTACCGTACAATATTCGCTTTACGATTTATCTCATTAATCGCATTTATTTGAGTATTCACACAACTCTAAGGGTCCTAGTTACCCCTCACATATAATTTCAGTAGTTATTACTTACCCTACTCGTCTATTGCTTGAATTGACTTTACCTCGCCTCGTAACTCAATTCCGAGTTCCCCCGATACTCTACTAAATCGGATTATTCTCGTCGGTCCATAATCCAAGTCCTACACCCAATGGCCTTATCGGACCTCGACAATATACCTACTGGTCTTATTCTCACTCCCATATAAGTATAATATAAATCCTAGGATACTCATTCATTCCCGGAAATCAAAGAAACCTTAAACACGAAAAATTCAGGAAAAATAGCTTACGTCGATCGATCGACTAAAGGGTTCGATTGATCGACCTAGTCGATCGATCAGCATTCGAGATCGATCGACATTCGAGATCGATCGATCGATCGAGCAGGGACAGACACAGTTCGTCTTCTTCGTTAACCTCTTCCTCTATTAACAAATCTCCCAACTTCATTATAGTCCACCAAACTTCTACCTAATGATCCTAACATGTTTCCACATATACTAGGAAAATTTCTAACGTGTCAAATACATCAAAACCCCAATTCCTTTAAAGAAATAGTGAATTAAATCAAGAATTTCTTAAAACCCTAGTTATGGTGTTCTTCCCATGTATGCATTCAAAACCCATATTTTATTCCGAAATAATCATCAAGTCTACTCTGAATATTAATCCTCTACATATGTTAAATCATTCTACATGCGATTCCTATCCCAATATGTATAAATATCATTATTCTCCTATCAAGATATTGATTTAACAAAACTACTCAAAAACTCTACACATGGGTATTATAACTTTATAATTTTTGCAATAAACAACTTGCCTTGACAGAGGGAATCTGATTTCGTGGAGTTGATGATGGATTGATGCTTCTCTTCTTCAATCCTTCCTCCTTTGGCTCCTAGGGTGCAAGATCCAAACCCAACCTTCTCAAAAGCATCTTCTAAGCCTTGAGAATGGTTTTCTCCTTCTCTCTAATGATATTGGTTTTTCCATGGGTTTTCTAACCCTAACCCCTATTTCATACAGCTGATAAAAGGCTCTCAAATTCGTAGGTCTCCATACCCTCTCATGTTAAAAGACCAAAATGCCCCCGAACGATCTCGGTTTAGTCCAAAATTACCCCGAGACTCAACTAGTACCCCCGGGTATACTATTTTGACCAATTTGACCCTTCTAGACTCATCTGTGACCTCTAAATTATCATTTGAGTCACTTAAAAATATAACTCATTCTCACCCCAACACGGTCTACACGCGTTAAGTAACTATTTACCACTTGCACTAAGTAAATATAATGAGGCAATATAAATTGGTATCTATCTCTCGATTAATATTCCATAATTACAATTTTTAATATATCTCATTAAATTATTCCTCTTACGTAATTTAAATTAAGCTGTATTTTCTCATTTAATTCTCCAATTTAATTAAATAGAATATTCGAAAATACGGGGTATTACATACTTCCCCCTTACAAAGGAATTTCGTCCTCGAAATTAAGATGAGGTTGGTATTAAGACTAAGGACCTTAAACATCACTGCATCCTCTAATACCCAAAATCAAATCATATCATCCTAACGGACTCCCCAAGTACATGCCTTGCTTCATTATAAACTCTTATCGCATGTTACCCATGCCGCATATATCATAATTAAGTCTCACTATTTAATTTCTCCATAGATTTTCCCAATCTAACGTTAACTCTTTAAATTAAGTTTCTCCTTACTTAATTTACCCTTTTCATATATATCTCTATATATAACATTTATGTGTCTACTATCACTCATAAGTAGAATATTATAAGGTATATATTTCGCACACAATATATACTATAAGGAAAATTGGTCGGGAAAAATCACCGGCCCCAATAATCCTATCATTTACATTGGTCCGGAAATCCCTCAACCCCAAGGTAAATGTAATGCATATGTTGGTTCAGACTTTCCTTCGATACCAAATTTATCATCGATTTGGTTCGGAAAATCATCGACCCCAAATCGATCCTTCATGTATTAGTCAGGAACATCATCGACCCCAATACATAATTTAAGCATACTTATTATCGCACATAAGTAGGAAATCATAAGGTATATATATCTTACACATAACATATACTATCAACACTTATTTTATAATCACACCCCTTTTATAACACTTTTGGGGTTATTGGCTTGGAATCCCACCTCGATCACCAATAGTGATTGGTTATATTGTCTCAGAATCACACTTCGAGCACAATATTAGTATATATATCTCATCGCACATGAGTAGACAATTTGTGAGCCATATATTTCACACTTCATATATTCTAAAATGTCATACCCCAATAGAATGTCCTCATATCACGCGTTAAGAACTAAGAGTTTGGAATTTCTCCTCGAGCCACACCTCAAAGTATATGTATTGTTCGTAATAGGTATCCACGAACCTAATCCTTATGTACAGTCCATATAGGCACTCACACTACCTATAAATATGCTCATATAGGTATACATTTAACCTATGAATTGATCAGTGGGCTTCTCCAAAATTCCACAATCGTAAGGGCGTATTATCATCCTTTCTCACTAACATTGAGTCGTAGGCGACACAACATACTCAAAATAAAACTTTATCTCTATTCCTCCCGGACCATCTCTCACAGGGTGGAATTTTAGGATTTCATCCTGATTCACAACCATGTAGAGCGGCACCGTGCACTTGTGCACTCTTCCTTTTCAACTACATACTAATACATCCCGGTCACCCCATTCTGCTACCCCAACGAAATGTTGGCTTAATTATGATGTTCACATCCCATCATATTTTATAAGTCTGTCTCCTCCTTCCGTCATTGGAAACATAAGTTCACTACCACATTCCGATTGCTCATTTCGAGTCTATCTTTCTCTATCGACTAGTGGTGCGTCTGAAGACAATCTCATTATATCTCTTCCTTAACACCGCTTCCCACTTACGTCATCTTTCCTCAAGTGATACTCTATTCCCCTTTCTCTCCGGGTATATTATACTTTACAATTCGTGCACTCTTCGTAATTGGCGCACTTTTGGGGTTGGTTACTTTATAATAATCAACATTTTATCATAAGTCACTCTCAACACTCAGTCAAGTAGCACCTTGCGTTACTTCTTCACAAAAGTTAGGTCTCCCATATCAAGAGATAACCTTTGAACGGATTCCCGCTGATTCTTATCCCATAGGGTGTGCTGGCTCTCTCAGCACATAAGCTTGGATCATCGTCTATCTCTCACAACGTTCAATCCATTTCTTCGATATGACTTTCCTCATAACTTCCCCACCGGCGTACTTAAAAATAATTTTCCGCATCCCTCTATCTCGGATGTCTAAGAAATCCAATTGACTAGGGCGCCCATGCACCTTTTTCTCCGTGCACATTTGCAAAAACATTGCAAATGTTGCACCCGTAACATGCTTTTCCTCAACTCTAGCCTAGTTTACACGATGTTACTACAATCTTGCGGGTATTCTCAATCCCCTATATCCCAAAAATGAAATCCTTGCCCACAAAGTCCCACTTATCCCTTCGTGGTGAAGTATGTCTTTCAGTGTTCCTCCACAACACTACCGGCTCCACTGATGCCTTAGCTTCTAACAACGTCTCTTCTCCTGACGTGCATAAAAATTTTAGTCGCATCTCCTTTCACAACCGAACTTAAACAAGGGACTTCTACCCATGCATTCTTACTGAGCATTGTCGGAACAACACATAGTCGGGATACTCAAATTCCATTCCTCGACCATATGTGCAACTATACTCAAATATTTCTCAAGGAGTCAAGTGGCACTGCGCTTATACTATTACTAAGTCCTTAGCACTAATTACAACAGCGAACTCGATCTTTCCGCTCAGCGGTCATACGACATACCTTGACTCACATCATTTAGGTTCCTACACACCGGAATCAATTACTATGAGTCATCCATAATCTCTGAAGTCTCCCACATATTGATGAATAAGGACAACTAGTTTTAAGAACTAAGAGTTTGGAATTTCTCCTCGAGCCACACCTCAAAGTATATGTATTGTTCGTAATAGGTACCCACGAACCTAATCCTTATGTACAGTCCATATACGCACTCACACTACCTATAAATAGGCTCATATAAGTATACATTTAACCTATGAATTGATCAGTGGGCTTCTCCAAAATTCCACAATCGTAAGGGCGTATTATTATCCTTTCTCACTAACATTGAGTCGTAGGCGACACAACATACTCAAAATAAAACTTTATCTCTATTCCTCCCTGACCATCTCTCACAGGGTGGAATTTTAGGATTTCATCCTGATTCACAGCCATGTAGAGCGGCACCGTGCACTTGTGCACTCTTCCTTTTCAACTACCACATTTCGGTTGCTCATTTCGAGTCCATCTTTCCCTATCAACTAGTGGTGCGTTTGGAGACAATCTCACTATGTCTCTTCCTCAGCACCTCTTCCCACTTACGTCATCTTTCCTCAAGTGGTACTCTATTCCCCTTTCTCTCCGGGTATATTATACTTTACAATTTGTGCACTCTTCGTAATTGGCGCACTTTTAGGGTTGGTTACTTTATAAGAATCAACATTTTAATAACGCGTAAGTCACTCTCAACACTCAGTTAAGTAGCACCTTGCATCACTTCTTCACAACAGTTAGGCCTCCCAAATCAAGAGATCATTTTTGAACGGCTTCCCACCGACTTTTATCCCCTAGGGTGTGTTGGCTCTCTCAGCACATATAAGCTTGGATCATCGTTTATCTCCCATGACGTTCAATCCATCTCATCGATACGACTTGCCTCATAACTTTCCCACCGGCGCACTTTTCAAATATAATTTTTTTGCATCCCTCTATCTCGGATGACTAAGAAAGCCAATTGACTAGGGCGCCCATACACCCTTTTCTCCGTGTACATTTGCAAAAACATTACAAACGTTGCACTCGTAACATGTTTTTCCTCAACTCTAGCCTTGTCTTCACGGTGTGACTACAATTTTTCTGGTATTCTCAATCCCCTATAGACCAAGAATCAAATTCTTGCCCACAATCCCTTCGTGGTGAACTAAGCCTTTTAGTGTTTCTCCACAACACTACAAGTTCCACTGATGCCCTAGTATCTAACAACGTCTCTTCTCCTGACGTGCATAAAAATATTATCGCATCCCCTTTCGCAACCGAACTTAAACAAGGGATTTCTCTCCATGCATTCTTACTGAGCATTATTGGAACAACACATAGTCGAGATACTCAAATTCCATTCCTCGACAATATGTGTGACTATACTCCAATATCTCTAAAGGAGTCAAGTGGCACTGCACTTATACTATCACTAAGTCCTTAGCACTAATCATAATAACGATCTCGATCTCTTCGCTCAGCTGTCATACGATATACCTTGAATCACATCATTAAAGTCCCTATACACCGGGATCAATCACTATGAGACATTCATAATCTCTGAAGTCTCCAACATACTGATGAATATTACAAGCTCGACCCTCTTTCAGGTGAGGCATCATCAAATACCTCATTCACTTGAGGCTAAAACTCATGTACTTTCTTGCCCATCGTACTGGTGGTTCAAATGGTTCCCGGACATAATACGCTTGTCCTTACAGAAATGAAAAACTTATCGGAGTTATTATTCCCTTAACTAACTTTGGACAAGATCAACACGCGTGGTCTTACGTCCCACATAAGACATCTTTTCATAAATCCCCTTATTCCAGGCTAGACCGACTGGTTTAGGGTATTCCTCCTCTCGGATTTGGCAGCCTTGATTTTTAACACTATCATCATGGTTCCCTTAGTTTCGCTGACCAAGGAATGCACTATTAGACTTAACACTCCCGACTTAGGATCAAATCAATGAATCCCTTAGTGGGTTTCCACTTATGGCTTGCACTAGCCCCATTACATTCAGTCTTACTCTTTGATTAAATCCTTAAACTCTTTTAGCTCCACCCACCTAGGAGCATTTACCTCAACCTTGTAAGAAGCACCATATTGCCTTCATACACATAAGTCGTCCAAGAAGAGTTTTACCAAAATTGCGAATGACAACTCGAGAGTCCATTCTCTCAAGGGATCTTTTTCCCTTGTACCTATCTCATCGGGTACAAGTTCACTTCAACAGATAAATTTCTTTCTCACAGTTGGCCTCTACCAGGCTTTCACGTGATGGGTTCAGAAATCTCAATTCACTTCGCTTCTGAACCATCATTGGAGAAATTTGTGGTTAATACGTAAGGTCCCTCTATTTGTATACTGACCCTCGGTCCGAATGTGGTGACTGGTACCCCCACCACGTTGCCTCAAAAAAAATTACTCAAATCTTCACTTCTGAGTATTTTATGACACCCCGCCTAATTAAACACTGGGTGATCAGTCCTTTATTAAATTATAATCAAGGTGAACGGTTGGTTCATTCTTAGCATCACCATCCTAAAAATAACTTTTCCAATTAAACACCCTAAATAATTAAGCTAAGTGTCAAAACCATTTTAGACATTACTTTCCAAATTTTATTTTAAAATCCAACATGTAAAACTTTACAAAATTCATAGTTAAAGAATCATACAACAACTATTATGGAACATATAATCCAAACAATTAAACATCCAACTGATTGATTCCAACATTTAAAACATAAAGGAAAAACATCCTGACAATAATAAATCCCAAAGTGTAAATACTGGAAATAAACGAATCACAATATCCAATAAAACAACTGAATAATGAAAAAAGGCGACACATGCCCAACTGGATAAAATAATGCTAGGAGTGGAATCAAAAAAATGAGATCGTCTAAGCAAGAGGCCTTCAACTCCCACCTAAGCTGCAGCGCGTTCCTTCCAAAGGATCATATACAAGACGCCCCTATGGCTGGGTACCTGTAATATATACATATATATACAAGAGAGGAGAGACAACAGTAAACGGGTCAGAGCCCGATGGTAAAACAGTTTAAAATTTTGTTTGGCAAGTATTTAAAATGTTTACTGGCTAATGCAACAACATATTAGTAACGACACTCTCTTGAGAACGTCTCACCTCTCTTCTAGTGTGCACACCTATCGCACTAATCTTCCCAACAGTTTAACTTATCTTATCTTAAGTTGCTCGTGAGATCTCAAACCGAAAAATTCAAATGTTTAAGAGGTTAAATTTTTATTTAAAAGCAAAGTTCTCAATTAAACCTTATATAATAATAAAGTTTCTCAGTAATATATCATGCTTTTCAAACACTTATACCCAAATTGAATTAATTATTCATTTCTTACTTACCATAGACACAGTAGGTAGTTCCCAAATTCCAGATTTAAATATATATATATATATATATATATTAAATACTCATATAATATGTATATTCTAACGGCACCCCACATAACAATTATGGTGCGGGCATACTCTACTATCCAGTCCCCATATCACTCGTACTAAGGGAAATACAAATTCGGAATCACTCTCGAACTTTATTAACACAAATCACACACAATATTGAGGCGAAGCATAGTTTCCAAGTCTCTAAGAGGTCAGCACATACCCTCACGTCTCTTAGGACCGTCTGACTATCGATTCGATAGCCTGTACCAAGGATTCCTATCTTTTAGGGTATGAGTCAATATCCCCCATAAAGGTCCCATCGAGATAAGACTGTCCCAGCGCGGTAACCTCAGAGATAGCACGTAGCACAGGCATGGTTTTTACACACATATAAAATATATGATCAATCATAGGGGCATATAGATATATATAACTATTCACATTCATAAGTTAGGTACGCCCACGGCCCAACATTATACTATTCCATTCTTAGTACATTTTTATTCGATTATTTCTTATAACGAACTTATTAATTTTTATTTTCGAAATTTAATTTATTCCAACTCACTTCTCATCTCTCGAAGTATATTCCTTAGCTAAGTACAAATTCAGTAGGCCCTCTCTTACCTTCTAATCCAACTCGTAGACATTTCGATTATTAAGTCTACACACATTAAATTTCTTAGGTATGAATCTTTCCCGTTTACCCTTCATTTTTCCATTTCATTAAAGTTCCACTAAACGGGGTTTACCTTGACCCTACTGGTCCTTTTTATGTTTCATTATGTTCTAATAACATTAGTCAAGATTTATTACGCATTTAATCGGATTAAATCAACGTAAGGAAAAATCTAGTTTTTCCCAGGAGGGGTCGATCGATCGATAGAAAGGGGTCGATTGATCGAACCGTCGATCGATCGAATCTCTTTGCTCGATTGATCGATCAAGCAGGTATGGCGAAAACTGCAGAATACCAGTTACGGGAATTATCATCCAAAATAATCCAAATCCAAGTTTTTAACTCCCAAACTCCCATAAATTTATACCACAATCATTATAAACCCAAATGAACAACATTCTACGTAAGGCATGCGAGTTTTCATCAAGTGTCATGGATTAAAAGGGCCAAAATTTATATAATTCTCATGAACCCTAAAAATTTCTTTAACTTAATTCTTCTCATTCTTTTTCCAGAATTTCTACTTCTAACCCAATGTAAATTCATGGTTCAACCTCTACATGTGAAGGGAATTTCCATAAATGATGTTTATATCTCTACAACATGCGATTTCTAACCTCCAACATAGGTTTTCTTTCATAAAAACTCATCCTAATCAATCCTATACTAATATTAATGAGGCATTAACTAAATTAAGCAAGATAAATACTTGCCTGGGAATTTTTGTTTCTGATTTTTGGATGAAATCAGTGTGGTGGTGATCCTTGTTGCGCGATCTAACGTTTGGCGGTGACGGCGGTGCAAACGGAGGGGTTCTTGGCCTAGAACTCCTTGGTATGCTCTTCCTTTCCTTCTCCAATGGCCGTCTTTTGTTTTTGGTTGTGTTAACCCTAGAAGACAACCCTAAGCATCTGATATAACCTAGAAAATTCGTAGGTTTCCAAGCCCAAAAATACAAAATGCCTAAAATGCCCTCCCTGGGTGTTAATTAAGCCTAAAAACTCCCCGAGACCCAAACTAAATCCCCGGGTACATTATTTTGACTATCTCGACCCTTCCGGACACTTTGGCACACTCGAAATGACCATACGGGTGACTTATAATTTATTCACTTTTATTAATCAAAATTTAGTCCCAACACAACACGGGCACATCCCGACTTAAATTTCCAAAATTGTCATTTTATTCACTCGTGACATTTAATAGAACCAATTTTATATATTACTTTGCTCATTAGTAATATTCAACAAGTTTCCAATAATTACTAACTCTCGTCACCTTAGTAATTAAAAATAATTAATTTTTGGATTTATATTAAATTAATAACTCACATCAAATTTAATAAATCCCCAAATTTATAAAGCATAAAAATACGGGGTATTATATACTTCCCCACTAATAACGAAATTTTGTCCCGAAATTTGGAAAATAAGGCATACCTGGTAAGAATAAATCTGGGTAGTTCTCGCGCATATCTGCCTCGCGCTCCCAGGTGGATTCTTCCACATTATGATGCTCCCACTGGACCCGTACAAGTGAAACTACCTTCGACCTCAATCTCCTTTTGCTATGGTCTAGGATAGCCATTGGTCTTTCCTCGTAAGAGCTGTCGGGCTGTAAGTCAATCTCCTCAATCGCGATATGGGTATGGGCCATGTCATCCCGAAGGTATCGTCTCAACGACGAGATGTGGAATACATCGTGAATGCGATGTAAATGCTCTGGCAGCCCCAATCTGTATACTACTGGCCCAATCCTCTCGATGATGGGAAATGGTCCCACGTATCTCGGGGCCAATTTCCCTTTCTTCCTGAATCTCATCACTCCTTTCATAGGAGATACACGTAGTAATACTTGGTCCCCCACGTTAAAGTCTCGGAAGAACCGTTTTGCATCGACGTAGCTTTTCAGTCCTGGGCTACCCGAATGCGACTCCTGATAATCTCAATCCTCACGAAGGTTTCCTGAATCACCTCTGGTCCGAGCAACTTGCTATCCCCCACCTCTAGCCAACACGTTGGGGAACGACAAGGTCTGCCATACAAAGCCTCGAATGGAGCTATGCCAATCGTGAACTGATAAGAGTTATTATAAGCGAACTCTACCAGTGGAAGATGTGGCTCCCAACCTCCTCCAAAATCAAGGACACACATGCGTAGCATATCCTCCAACATCTGATTAGTACACTATGTTTTTCCATCTATCTGTGGATGATAAGTTGAACTCAACCTCAACTCTGTACCCATGGCCTCCTGAAAGCTCTCCCAGAAACGTGATATGAAGATCTTATCACTATCTGACACAATATTCAGGGGCACCCCATGTAATCTGACAATCTCAGCAATGAACAACTGAGCATACTGACCCGTGGTATAGTCTGTCTGTACCGACAGGAAATGAGCCACCTTGGTCAAACGATCCATAATCACCCAGATGGAGTCGTGGCCCCGTTGTGATGTAGACAACCCAGTAAGAAAATCCATATAAATACTCTCCCACTTCCACGCGGGTATTTCCAATGGATGAAGCAACCCTGATGGTTTTTGGTGGTCCACCTTCACCAGCTGGCAGGTAGAACACTTGGACACGAAATCAGCAATGTCCTTTTTCATCCCACTCCACTAGTATTGCCGCCTCATATCCTGGTACATCTTATCTCCCCCAGGATGCACCGCAAATCGGGACCCGTGAGACTGGGTCATCACTGCATGACATAAGCCTGCTCCTTCTGGGACCACCAATCTCCCATTAAACCTCAAACCTCCATCAGAACTAACATAATAGGACTCAGCACCCTCAGCTAAAAGTCGTACAATCTGCTCCTAGAAAAATGGGTCTACAGTCTGTGCCTGTATTACCCTCGTAATAATCTCGGGTGTCACTGTCATGATAGATATGAAAGAACGGGCTACTGCATCCTGGTGACCCAATTCTTTCCACTTCGCTTTCCAGATATCTGCTACATCGTCTATCGGCCTACGGCTCAATGCATCGCAACTACCTTGGCCTTCCCCGGATGGTACTGTATGTCGAACTGATAGTCCTTCACAAACTCTAACCACCTGCGCTGATGCATATTCAGCTCTCACTGAGTGAACAGGTACTGCAGTGACTTGTGGTCTGTGAACAAGCAAAATTTTGCCCCAATAAATAGTGTCTCCATATCCTCAATGCAAAAACGACCGCTGCTAACTCTAGGTCGTGTATGGGGTAATTCTTCTCGTGCAGCTTAAGCTTACGGGAGGCAAAAGCTATAGCCTTCTCCTTCTGCTGAAGTACTCCCCCGAGTCCCCGTAAAGAGGCGTCGGTGTAGACCAGATACTCCACGCCCGGCTTAGGTAAAGCAAGGACCGGTGCTGAAGTAAGCTTGTCTTTCATCTCGTCGAAAGCCAATTGACAAGCATCATCCCAAACGTATGGTACCCCCTTGCGAGTCAGGTTCATCAATGGACCCGCTATTTTAGAGAACCCCGGAATGAATCTCCTGTAGTATCCGACTAATCCCAAGAAACTACGCACTTTCGTCGTTGTCGTGGGCTGTCCCCACTCTCTTATCGCTGACACTTTACTCGGGTCAACTGCTATCCCTCATTCAGAAACAACATATCCCAAGAACTGCACTTCCCGTAACCAGAACCCGCACTTCTCGTACTTATCATACAGCTGATGCTCTCATAGAGTCTGAAGAACTTATCTCAAGTGCTCGACATGCTCTTTCTCGGTGTGTGAATATATCAAGATGTCATCTATGAAGATGATGACAAACTGCTCCAATAACTCTCTGAACACTCGGTTCATCAAGTCCATGAATACGGTGGAGCATTTGTGAGTCCAAATGGCATCACGCTGAACTCATAGAACTCATATCTCGTCAAGAAAATAGTCTTTGAAACATCCTGCTCCCTAATACGTAGCTGATGGTACCCTGACCTCAGATGTATCTTTGAAAAGAAATTTACTCCCCTCAGCTGGTCGAACAGATCATCGATTCGAGGCACTAGATACTTGTTCTGTATCGTGACTTGTTCAGTTCTCGATAGTCCACACATAGCCTCAATGAACCATCTCTCTTTTTCACAAACAACACTGGAGCGCCCCAAGGTGAGGTACTCCTACGAATGAAACCTTGGCCTAACAGATGCTCTATCTGATCCCACAACTCACGCATTTTTATTGGAGCCATATGGTATGGAGCACGTGCTATCGATCGAGTATCCGGTAATAAATCTATGATAAAATCTATCTCTCGACTGGGGGGTAGGCCTGGTATCTCCTGAATACATCAGAATACTCACGAACAACTGGGATCGAGTCTAATGGAATCACGACCTCCTTAGAGGTATCCTCCTCTATGTAATATAAATGAGCAGTCGAGCCTCCCTTTGGGTGAGGCATCGCCACTACAAATATCTCTTGCCCCGGAATGGCAAAGACAATACTCCCACTGAAATAATCTATCATGGCTCTGTAAGCTGCGAGCCAATCCATACCAATAATAACATCGTGCTCATGCATATCTAAGACTAACATGTCTGCTGGTAATACCAAGTTACCAATCTCTACTCCTACACCCCGGCATATAAAGAAAATTAACAAACCATTTCCTAGTGGTGAATCTACACACGTTACAGTGCTCTATGCTGTGGCTAATAACCCTAAAGCCTTCGCAAAATGGGTAGCTATAAAACAGTGTGTCGCTCCAGTATCAAATAAAATCCGACCCGTAGTACCATGGATAGGAAGCATACCCTCAATCGCGGGTGGTGCCTGTGGAGCTGCTGCCTGGTGGACGTTATAGCACGTCTGTACTGTAACTGCTCCTGCTGCACTGGAGCGGCTGGAATGGCTGGTAGGGCTGGTACCTGAGCTGGTGCTGGGAGGGCAGTTGGAAAAAGTGGCCTCTGTGGTTCATTACAGGTACCCTACTGCTGTGGGACCCTATCACCCTCTGGACAATCTTGGCGCTTGTGGCCATTTTTACCACACCCGAAGCATAGGCCCTTAAAATTTCCTCCCCTTTGTCCCTGCTGATTACGGACCTACTGGCCATTACCACCCCGCCATTGGCCCTGATGGCCTTGTTGTTGTCCCTGCGGCTGACGATGTTGGCCCTGCTGGCCCTGCTGATTAGGCTGGCCCTGCTGACCCTGCCTAAATCCCCCAAATCTCTGCCTGGAATCACCTGATCGGAACCGCTTGGCAGGGTCCCCCTGATGAGAACTCTGCTCATGCTGACGAGTCTGCCCCTGAGATGTCGGTGCTCCACTAGCACCACTACCCCCTGTCCTGCCTTGTTGGCCGGATTCTCCTGCTCGCTTGCTTCCCTATCGATGGAAGCGGTGATCCTGGTAGTGTAGCAAAGCAGCATTGAGTACATCTGTGTAGGTACTCAGAGACAGATTTCCTATAAGGTGCTGAGGGATCCTCCAAGCTAACCCGTCCATAAATAATAGTATCTTCTTACCCTCAGTGGGTGCCTCATCTGGCACTATAGTGAGAAGTCTTGTGAACTCCTCTTCATACTCAGCAACAGTAGAATTTTCCTGCTTCAAGTTCAGTAACTTTTGCCTCATCTCAGTTTGCACGGCGGATGGAAAATATTTGCGGTCAAATCGCTCCCAGAATGACTGAATCGGGATAACATCCCTCTCCTCCAAGGTGGTGGTAGACTCCCACCACTGCAAAGCGTCCCCCAGTAGATTAAAGGAAGCTAACAACTGTTTATGTACGTCTGTGCACTCATACATACGCAGATGCCTCTGGATATCTTTCTTCCACTGGCAGACAATGATGATATCTGAACTACCCGAGAACTCAGGGGGATGCGCCTTCTGAAAGGCATACCTAACCCGCTCCCATACAAATGAAAGCTGTGAAGGTACTGGCGCCACTACCTGAGCTTGGGGTGGAGCCTATTTTACTACCGCTAGCGCGGCATTCACCGCCTGAGCAACGACGGCGGATACCTCATTTTCGTTCATTGTTCCCTGAACCGGAGCTACTGGTTGCTCGGCTTGGGCACGTCTATCCTTTGGTGCACATCTCGGAGGCATCTGAAATGTGAAGAAATTTATTAGTCTACAGTTATAATCAAATCTCAAATAGCTGAAGACGTAATCATAAAAGCAAGAATACAACAATCCTAAAATAGGGCTCTATAACAAGAACGCTAAGCTGAAAGCGAAATAAGCCATACAGATTCTAAGGACACTAGAACCTGATGCTCTGATACCACCTGAGGCACCCCGCCTAATTAAACACCGGGTGATCAGTCCTTTATTAAATTATAATCAAGGTGAACGGTTGGTTCATTCTTAGCATCACTGTCATAAAAATAACTTTTCCATTATTCAGTTGTTTTATTGGATATTGTGATTCGTTTATTTCCAGTATTTACACTTTGGGATTTATTATTGTCAGGATGTTTTTCCTTTAAGTTTTAAATGTTGGAATCAATCAGTTAGATGTTTAATTGTTTGTATTATATGTTACAGAATAGTTGTTGTATGATTCTTTAACTATGAATTTTGTAAAGTTTTAAATGTTGGATTTTAAAATAAAATTTGGAAAGTAATGTCTAAAATGGTTTTGACACTTAGCTTAATTATTTAGGGTGTTTAATTGGAAAAGTTATTTTTAGGATGGTGATGCTAAGAATGAACCAACCATTCACCTTGATTATAATTTAATAAAGGAATGATCACCCGGTGTTTAATTCGGTGGGGTGTCACATATTTTTACTCTATCCTAAATGCCAAAACCTTTGTACATTCTACTTACACTGGTTAACATGCACAGTCGCCGTTTTATCAAATTTTTCATTGGTCGTTCTCTTCCAAGATCTTTCAGACCTTCTCCCATTATCACTGCGTTGGGCGGGTTTAAATTAGCCTCACCCTTTCCCTTCGCGGTACTTAGAAAAATGTCTGATATGCCCCAAAATTTCTTGTAGCATCTACTTCTATTACACACTAGGAGTGACCTCGACAACGTTCATCTCTCCTATGATTACCATCCTCGAACAACCCATGCTTCATGCCGAGCTCCTCCCTCCTGCAGTCCTTTCAACGCCAATGCTAGTCCTACCGCCATGTTCGACGTACCATGCCCAATCGAACTCTTATATATAACACTACATATACTAAATAGCAGGAGAATGTAAACTACGTACGAAGAGGAGTACAAAAATCCTAAGATAGGGATCTATATCAATAAAACGATACGCTGAAAATGTAGTAAGCCGTACAGATCCTATGGACACTAGAACCTGATGCTCTGATACTATCTGTGACACCCCGCTTAATTAAACATCGGGTGATCAGGCCTTTATTAAATTAAAACAGGTTCCTTAAATGGTTCATTCTTAGCATCACTGTCAAAAAAAAATTTAATTACTAATCCCCTAAGTAAAAATTAGACCGGTGCCAAATTTTATCTTTCTTAAAACAGATAAATCAACCATACGGAACAAAGTATAAAAATAACCATGTACTATAACCCAATCAACAAATATGAGTACAAAAGAATAAGAGTAATACCGAATAAACCATCGGCTAAAATCCCAAAATAATAGTAGAGCAACCACTAATCCGAAACTAAACATCTGAGACTGATAACGAACCACAAGTCCATACAAAGAATAGTGTGAGATCCTGCACTAGATCTGAATGAGAGATATAGTCTAATCAAAATCCTGTAAGCATCCACTGTGCTACAGCTTTGAGTCCCTGGAATGAAATCATCATACATGGCGTCCCTGTGGCTGGACACCTAAAACCTTTTGAAAATATTTCATAGCAAGAGTTAGTACTCAAAACATTTTGAAAATATTTAACAAGCGTTTATCACAAAATAAAATGCGGTTATTGATTACACATGTTAGGTTCTCGTACACTCTCTTGAGTTTACTCACCCCTCATCTTTTGTGCACACCTAACATTCTACACTTATCCTACCTAGCCATATCTTCCAAGCTAACTAGGACTAAGTAATCATCTGAACTTATCTATACTTAAGTTCTCGTATCGCCCACACAGTACATCCATTTCATTAACATCTCGCGAAGGTTAATTAATACTCAAGTAACATTTCACCTATGTTATGCTTCAAAACTTCTCATTTAGTTTCACTACAAAATTTCTACAATTATCACAATTTCTATCTTCACACTTTTGTAATTAAGTTTCACTACTTAAATTACTAAATAGATATTCTCTATCTAACGTTACGTTTCGTAATTAAGTTTCACTACTTAACTTACTAGTTCGGTATGTATCTTTAAATACATAATATATATCAATCTACTAATACACAGAAGTAGAATATCATCAAGTATATATTTCACACACAATATATACTAAATATCAGTCATTAATATTTTGTCCTTTTCACACACGTAAAGGACTCTTGGTTCGGAATGATTCATCGACCCCAAGTAAGAATTGGTTCGGAATGATACATCGACCCTAATTATTTATAAACACAAATTCTGGCTCGGACTCTTTCATCACGCCACCAGTTTAAAGGTTTGGTTCGGCATTTTACATCGACCCCAAACATATAATAACCCTATTTTAGTTCGGAATATCTCATCGACCCTAACATAGTTAATTTAGGTATACTTCTCTCGACCTAAAAGATCATATAATTCAGTAGGTACACGCCCGACCTATTAATTATGTTAGTATGTAATATTTTAAATCTCTTATATCTACCGTACAATATTCGCTTTACGATTTATCTCATTAATCGCATTTATTTGAGTATTCACACAACTCTAAGGGTCCTAGTTACCCCTCACATATAATTTCAGTAGTTATTACTTACCCTACTGGTCTATTGCTTGAATTGACTTTACCTCGCCTCGTAACTCAATTCCGAGTTCCCCCGATACTCTACTAAATCGGATTATTCTCGTCGGTCCATAATCCAAGTCCTACACCCAACGGCCTTATCGTACCTCGACAATATACCTACTAGTCTTATTCTCACTCCCATATAAGTATAATATAAATCCTAGGATACTCATTCATTCCCGAAAATCAAAGAAACCTTAAACACAAAAAATTCGGGAAAAATAGCTTACATCGATCGATCGACTACTGGGTTCAATCAATCGACCTAGTCGATCGATCGACATTCGAGATCGATCGATCGATCGAGCAGGGACAGATGCAGTTCGTCTTCTTCGTTAACCTCTTCCTCCATTAACAAACCTCCCAACTTCATTATAGTCCACCAAACTTCGACCCAATTATCCTAACATGTTTCCACATATACTAGGAAAATTTCTAACGGGTCAAATACATCAAAACCCAATTCCTTTAAAGAAATAGTGAATTAAATCCAGAAGTTCTTAAAACCCTAGTTATGGTGTTATTCCCATATATGCATTCAAAACCCAGATTTTATTCCGAAATAATCATCAAGTCTACTCTGAATATTAATCCTCTACATATTTTAAATCATTCTACATGCGATTCCTATACCAACATGTATAAATATCATTATTCTCCTATCAAGATATTGATTTAACAAAACTACTCAAAAACCCTACACATGGGTATTATAAATTTATAATTTTTCCAATAAACAACTTGCCTTGATAGAGGGAATCTAATTTCATGGAGTTAATGATGGATTGATACTTCTCTTCTTCAATCCTTCCTCCTTTGGCTCCTAGGGTGCAAGATCCAAATCCAACCTTCTCAAAAGCATCTTCTAAGCCATGAGAATGGTTTTCTCCTTCTCTCTAATGGTATTGGTGTTTACATGGGTTTTCAAACCCTAGCCCCTCTTTCATACGGCTGATAAAAGGCTCTCAAATTCGTAGGTCTCCATACCCTCTCATGTTAAAAGACCAAAACGACGCCGAACGGTCTCGGTTTAGTCTAAAATTACCCCGAGAATCAACTAGTACCCCCGGGAATACTATTTTGACTAATTTGACCCTTTCGGACTCATCTGTGACCTCTAAATTATCATTTGAGTCACTTAAAAATATTACTCGTTCTCACACCAATACGGTCTACACGCGTTGAGTAACTATTTACCACTCGCACTAAGTAAATATAATGAGGCAATATAAATCGGTATCTATCTCTCGATTAATATTCCATAATTACAATTTTTAATAAATCTCATTAAATTACTCCTCTTACGTAATTTAAATTAAGCAGTATTTTCTCATTTAATTCTCCAATTTAATTAAATAGAATATTCAGAAGTACAGGGTATTACAGAGAGGTGAGGATCTCAAGTAAGAGCACGTGAAGTTAACATCTATATAATACCTGATCTTATTTCATTTTAAATACTTGCAGATATTTTGAAATTATTTTACTCGAGTTTTAACCCGTTTCAAATCTGTTTTTGTAAAAACCTTTTAGGTGCCCAGCCACATGGACGCCAGGATAGGAGATCCTTCATATTTGACGTGCTACAGCTGCTTTAGATATTACAAGACCTTTGTAGTAGATTTCTCCACATTTATCAGTTCCTTCCTATTATTCATTTTCATCAGTCGAACATGTCGCGCATCACTAGGTAGTGGTTATTTCAGAGACATTGCTCTTTTATTTATTTCCAGTTTTGGATTTGGGATTTATATTATGGATGATTGTATTTGGATTTCAGTCTGGAGTATTTATTCCATGCACATTTTTTTCATCTCGTGGTTTTATCATTATTACTATGTTTACTGGAATGTTGTTTGTGATTTATTAGTTTAATTTATTTCCTGTTAATAAAAATATTAAATTTTAACATCGAGCCATTAGGGTATTAGTAAAATAAATTGGTTTTCGACAGTGATGCTAAGAATGAAACCATTAATGATTTTTGTTTAATTTAATAATGGACTGATCACCCAGGATTAAAACAGACGGGGTGTTACAGATGGTATTAGAGCATCAAGTTTTAGTGTCCTTTGGATCTGTACAAACTTGTTACATTTCTAGCGTAGCATTCTTTGATATAGAGACCAGCTATTAGGATTATTGCATTCATGATTACGCATTTACGTCTTCATCCATTTTGTGATATATTGAGTTGTGGACTTATGGAAATTCTCTTTTGTTTTAGATTCCTCCCAGGCGTGAACCATGAGCCACCCCAGATGCACAGCCCGAGCCATAACCATCTCAGGCACGAGGGACTAGGAATACTGCTAAGGTTGTCGTCATTGTTGCACAGGTAATTAATGCGGCTTTGCCTTTTGCTCAGTAGGCACCACAGGTTCCACCTCAGCCTCGAGTTATGGTTCCACACTATGCTTGGTAGCGAGTTAGAGATGCTTTTCAAAAGGCTCATCCTCCTGAGTTTCAGGGGAGCTCCGATGAGTTGCGACGTGCCAAATTGCCAATGAAAGAATGATATCCAATGGAATTTACGAATGTATGAGTGCACTGATGTACAGAGATGGATACTAGCTATCTTTAAGCTAGTGGGGGTAACCTTGTAGTGGTAGGAGTTCATTACCACCACACAAGAGAGAGGCACCATGACGATTCAGGAGCTCTGGGCGCTATTCGACCGCAAGTACTTCCCATCTGCCATTTAGACAGAGATGAGGCATATATTCTTAAACGTTTCTCAGGAAGGGAGGATAGTGACGGAGTACGAGGAGAAATTTACTAGGTTTTCAAATTTTATTCCCGATGAGGTGAGCATGGAGGATAAGGGGATACTGTTGTTTGTGGATGGTCTTACCTGGAGAATCTAAAAGCATTTTTCGGATAATCCCGCTTTGAAGACGTATACAGATGTGTTAAATGCCACTTTATTGCACTATCAATACCACCGCCTCCACTTGAAAGGAATTAAGCTCTCAGGAGAGTCCAGCCAGCAGGACTGGACAGGGGTTAGCAGTGCTAGTGGGGTATAATTGACTCAGACTCAGATGAGACAGGGTGAAAAGGGTTCCCATTAGCGGGATGCTATTAAGAGTTTCTGATCTCGAGATTTTAGGCAGGGGCAAGGTGTATTTAAGCATGGGCACTAGGGTCAGCAAGGCCATCAACATTTTCAGCAGGGCCAGCAGGGCTAAATGGGAGGTGGAAATGGCCAGCGAGGCCAGAGGGGAGGAAATTTCACAGGCAGATGTTTCATATGTGGCAAGAATGGCCACAAGCGTCAGGATTGCCCTGATAAGGGAAGAGTTCCACAGCAGCTAGTCACTTGACAGGAGCTCTAGAGGCCCCTTTTTCTCGCCGTCATCCCAGCACCAGCACCAACACTGCCTGCCATACCAATCGTTTCAAAAGCCCAACCTCAGCAGGGACAGTTACAGTACGAACGTGTGTACAACGTCAACCAGGACACAGTTCCACAAGCTCCACCCGTAATTCAGGGTATGTTTCTTATACATGGGACTTCGAGGCGTATTTTATTTGAGATCGTGGCTTCGCACTCGTTCATAGCTACTTGATTTTCACGAGCCGCAGGATTGTTAGACATGGTCGATAGTACATTCACATGTGTAGACTCATCACTGGCTAGCGGGGCATTAATCTTCTTTATTTATCGGTGTGTGAGTATAGGTATTGGGAGACTTATTTTACCCGCTAATATGCTCATATTAGATTTGTTAGAGTATGACACCATTATTGTCATGGATTGGCTAGCAGCGTATAGGGCCATGATTGACTGTTACAGTTAAGGCCATAAATCGGGTTGGGTGAACTGGTCTTGGGCTTGCACACGCTCGGCCCGAACTCACTTACTCATGCTCAAGCCCGAGCTTGACCTAAACTAATTTTTGCTACCAAAGCCCTGGCTCGGCTCACAAATATTGCGGGCTTCGGGCCCGATTTCAATTTTTTGTTAAAAAAGTTTGAATTAGTATTTTTTTTCTTGTATTTTCATCATGGACAAAATGTACACACTAAAATCTAATTGATATTTCATAAAATAAAATATATAATTATGAAATATATTAAATTAAAGCATGGTAAATAAGAGTGAAAAGCTACAAATGTCTATTAAATTTCATGCATTTAGTATTATTTGATCACTAACAAAGGCCTATTATGACTTGGACAATTACTAAATGAAATACCCATAATGAGATTAACAATAAAATCACAAAATTGAAAATCACATGTAATTTAATGGATTATGCCAAATGAAACTTTAAAAAAAAGTAATAAATAAAACAAAAGAACGAAACTTGATTAAACAATGTTAACATAAATATGTTATATTATATAAATTATTTATTTATTTATATATAAATTTGAAGTTCGGGCTTCGGACCCAATTCAGGCTTGGCAATGTTTGGCTCAACCTCGGCCCGAAATTCATTCGGGCTTAAAATTTTGGCTCAAGCTCGGTTCAGCTCAAACTCAAATAAAGCTCGGCTCGAAAATAGCGGGCTTCGTTGGTTCAATTTACAGGCCTAGTTACATTAGGAACATAGTCTTTGCGATTTCAGGCCAAGAGATGTTTTAGGGGCGATGCTTCTTCCCAAAGGGGGATCATCCACTCATTTATACTATATAGATAAGGAGACCTCTAAAGAGGTAGTGATTTCCCTAGATTAGATTTCGATTATATGTGAGTTTTCATAAGTGTTTTAGGAGATACTTGGATTGCTGCCTAGCCATGAGATTAAGTTTGTCATTGATTTAGCATCGGGTACTCGGTTAATAGCTCGTGCGCCTTATCCTATGCCTCCTATGGAGATGAGGGAGCTACGAGACCAGATCACGCAGGCTTTGGGGCAGGGCTTTGTTCGTAGTAGTACCTCGCCTTGTGGTGCCATAGTGTTGTTTGTAAAGAAGAGGAATGGATCTCTACGCCTGTGTGTGGATTATCGGGAATTGAATAAAGTCACGATATGAAATAAATATCCGTTGCCTAGAATGGATGATTTATTCGACCAACTTAGAGGAGTAGCCTACTTCTCTAAGATATATTTGAGATCCGAGTATCACGAATTGCTCATCCGGGAGAAAGATGTATCTAAGATGTCCTCTCTGGCGAGAAATAGGTCTTATGAGTTTCGAGTTATGCCGTTTGGGCTAACCAACGCACCAGTTGTGTTTATGGACTTGATGAATAGGGTGTTTAGAGAGTTTTTAGATCAGTATGTCATTGTCTTCATTGATGGCATCCAGATTTATTCTCAGATGGAGGAGAAGCATGCAGAGCATCTGCGTAGGGTTTTCTGCAGACTTTGCTGGAGCATCAATTGAGAAATATAGGTTATGGCTAAGCGAGGTACAATTATTGGGTCATGTTATATCTGACATGGGAATATCAATGGATGCCAGTAAGGTATCAGTGGTGAGGGAGTGGGGACAACCCACAACACCGATGGAGGTGCACAGTTTCTTGGGGTTAGACCTGTCAACGGGTCGTGTACGGGTCGGGTTAGTGGGTGAAAACACCCTTAACCCGTACACGACTCGTTAAGACTAACGGGTCCGATAATAATACCCAAACACGACCCATTAATATTAACGGGTACATGACGCGAACCGTTAGCACCCGTTAATATTAACGGGTCTAAACGGGTAATTAGTTGGGTGACACTATATTACCCGTTAATACCAATTATCTAACCGTTACACACTTCTACATTAGATGTATTATATTATGTTATGTATTATATTATATTTAAAAAATCTGCATTATATTATGCATTATATTTTAAAAATCTGCATTATATTATACATTATATTTAAAAAAATATGCATTATATTATACATTATGTTATGTATTATATTATGCATAAAAAATTTGCATTCTAAAAAATCTGCATTATATTTAAAAATCTGCATTAGATGTATAATAATAAAAGTCAACATTATACAAAAGATAAGAAACTAAGCTTCCAACTGAAATTGCCAAAAAGAAAAGACATACAATTGACTTGTGTCAATATTACAAAACTTTGGTGGCTTGCTGCTGCAAACTATACAACTAATATGTGCCAAATGCCAATACTCTTGCTGAAAAATATACAATTGATATGTGTCAATATTGCATTGCATGTTTACAAAACGTTGCTTCTAATGCTGCTGCATTGCATGTGTGCAAAAAGTGGTGACTTGCTTGCTGCTAATGATACATGTGTAATGTACAAAACAATATATAAATATAATTAGTATAGATTAACTACAAATAATAAATTATATAAAAAGAGGTATTGATAGAGCTTACTAGTAAAGCTACTCTTCAACAACTATAGTGCTGGAGAATTGTCTTGCATTTGTACAAAAAGTGGTGACTTGCTGCTAATGATACATGTGCAGTGTATAAAGCAATATATAAATATAATTAGTATAGATGAACTACAAATAATAAATTATATAAAAAGTGTAAGGACATTTTTGTCCATTATCAATTGTATGTCGTACGCCATTACACCATTGAAGATATTCAAGATTGCATCTACATCAACGGATCCGAATAAGCATCTTCATTCATGGAATCAATTTTCTGGACAGTCGGACCGGTCCGCCTGTTTTAAAAAGGAATCGGTCCACCCCGGACCGATCTGCCCCTATATCGGACCGATCCTCTTTGCACTAAACCAGTAGACCCTGGATCGAATGCGAACCGAAGAAGATCCTTGATAAAATGAATCGGTCCGACCTCAGATCGATCTGCATCCATACCGGACCGGTCCGCTTGGGATAAATTCGAACAGATCGTGCAGATCGTGCAGAGATTTTTCATGACCAGTTTTTCCTTTATAAACCAACTCCGGGGAGGTGTTTAGTAGATATATACAGACGATTTTCAGAGTCCAAAAAATATCTAAGTCTTCATCTTTATGAGTTCCGAGACTCATGTTTCAATTCACACAAATTTCCAAACCCTTGTGAATATGTTTGCAACCCAAGAACGCAATCGTGTGTCTACTCATACCCTTGTGGAGAATACCGCCCTTCTTCTTCATTGCTGCCCTCCTGGAAAGGGAAATTTCCAGCCATCGACTACCAATCCGACACCTGCGGGTAACTCTGTGTCACTGTATTTTCATTGTAATCCGAGAAATTGTATGTTACAATATTATAATGAAAATAAATGGTTTTGCCCCTTTGGGGGATTTTTCCTCACATGTGTGTGTTTGAATGTTTTTGCATGTTTCATCTAGTTCAACCACATATAGCTGCATGTTTAGGACTTAACTGATAAAATTGAGTTTGATTAAATAATATCTCCATTTGGACTTACGCGCACTCTTTCAAATTGGTATCAGAGCCAATTACACAATTTTACCATGTAATTTTTTGCAAATTTTTTCTAATATATCAATTTTTGAAAACGAGTGTGTTCATAATGGAGAAATTATATAATAAAATGCCAGTTTTTTATGGAACAAACTATGCATACTGGAAAGCCCACATGAGATCTGCATTAAAAGCCATTGATGAACGTGTCTGGATCTTGGTTGAAAGAGGGTGGACACCTCCCTCCGTAACTGTTGATAATGTGATGAGTTTAAAACCTGTCACTTCTTGGACTGAAGAAGAATTTAAATGGTCGTCATTCAATTCTAAAGGGTTAAGTTCCATCTTTGGATCCATCACACCTGATGAGTTCCCACGTATAATGACGTGCACCACGTCAAAAGAGGCATGGGATGTTTTGCAACTTACCCATGAAGGTACGAATGCTGTGAAAGAATCTAAACTTCAAAATTTAACAACTCAATTTAAGACCATCACCATGCATGAAACTAAATGTTTTGATGATTTTTATGCTAGACTTTCTGACATTGTTAATACTAGCTTTAACCTTGGTGAACATATTCCTAATGCTAGAGTTGTTAAAAAGATTCTTCGTTCTCTGCCTAAGCGTTTTATCCCTAAAGTCACTGTGCTAAACTCTATGGGTAATTTAAATAAGCTAAAATTGGAGGAACTTGTAGGCGACTTGCAAACATATGAAATTGATATGTTTCCTAAAACTGGTAAGCCTAAAGATAAGGGAATTGCACTTAATGCCCAAGAGAGAAAGAGTGAAGGGTCGGTAAGAAAGAGGGGAGAGTCGTCTATAAAAAGAGAGACAAATACGTCAGATTCTGAGTGCGATTTTGACTTAGATGATTTGGCTCTTTTTGCTAAAAATTTCAAAAGAATTCTCAAATTCAAGAAAAATGGTAATTTTAAAGATAAAAAGAAGTTTGAGAAAAATAAGTTTGAAAAGAAAAATGAAAAAGGTTTTAAAGATCCTCCTAAGAAAGAAAGTGAGAGATGCTTTAAGTGCGACGGTAGGGGTCATAGAGCTTTTGAGTGTGCAACTAGGATAAATAGAGAAAAGGGCAAAGCTGTCCTTAATGCTACTCTTAGTGACGACAGTGAGGTCGAGTCGGTGGATTCCGAAGATGAGTCACCACATGATTATAACTTCACTGCATTCATGGCTAGTCATGTGAGCACTTCTAGTTCTCCTCACGACGATGAGGATGTTGCATCACAGAGACACCTTGATAGTGAGATCGATGTGAGTGAGGGGGAGGATGATACAAGTGAGAGCGAGAGTGATCTTCAACGCGCCTACGTCGAGCTATATTCTAAGTCCTTTAAAAGTAAAAAGAGTAACAAAGCGTTAGTTCTTAGGATCACCGCATTAGAGGAAGATTTAGGAAAAGCGAGAGAGAGAGTGAGAGATTCATCCACCTGCACTACCTTAAGAGAGAGAGAGAGTCTGCCTGTGTTGAGAAAGAGAGTTTGTTTAGAGAAAGAGAGAGGGGACTTGACTAAACAAGTGGCTAGTCTTACGAGTGAGCTCCATTCCTCCGTGGAGACTCGGAATAAACTTGAAGCCGTTGTTGACCAGATTATTCATGATCTTGAGAGAGCACGAGAAGTCAAGGTACAAATCGAGGATAGATCTGGGAAGATGGGAAAGATGCTCCTCGGGCCCGCTTTAGGTTTTGGTGATCGGAAGGAAATTGGTTATGATGGTGCCTCCACGTCCCAAATTGCACCAGGACCAATCCCTGAGTTTACTACTACTCCTTATGGTCATCGCCAAAATCCACGAAAGAGAGTTCGACCAAGAAAAGCAAACCAAGGTCCGCCTAAGACTGTGTTCTTTTGTACATATTGCAAAAGAAAAGGCCACATGAGGGAGTTTTTCTATAGTTTGGGTCGAACACGACGTACTTCTTCTCCATCACGTCATACTGATGAGTTTGCCAGTCTGAGAGAGCGTGTTGAGTTTTTAGCCGCCACATCTCAGAGTTTGATGGAGGAATTCCGACGGATGTCTTTGCCGTCAGTGAATGCTTCTCATATTCCTGCTAAAACCAACAACAACAAGGGTAAACAAAATATTACCACTTGTTGGGTGCCTAAGAAAGATAAGAAATCCCTTGTTGTTCATGTTGCTCTCAAAGCACATAATACCTCACAGTGGTATTTTGATAGTGGGTGCTCCAGACACATGACAGGTGATGTCTCATTTTTTTACCTACCTAGAGGAATATAAGGAAGGTAGAGTCACCTTTGGAGATGGGAGCAAGTTTAGCATTGTAGGACGAGGTACTGTAGAGTTACCAGGATTTCCCAATCTAGATAATGTTTTGTACGTCAAAGGTTTGAAAGCAAACCTTCTCAGCATTAGCCAGTTGTGCGATGCTGACTTTGCCGTAAAGTTCGATCGGGACACGTGTAAGGTCTATGATCAATCCGGTAAACTTTTAGTGCAAGGGGTGAGGACAAAGGATAATTGTTATGGGGTTGAGCCCACATCCTCACTTGTCTGCAACAGCGCCACGATCATTCCTATGGATCTTTGGCACCAACATCTAGGTTACATGAACGTTAGAGACTTAACTCGATTAGCTAAAAAGGACCTAGTACGTGGCTTACCATCTCTTGGAAAGTCAACTTTAACGATTTGTGGACCCTGTTAGTTGAGAAAACAAATTCGTAGCCCCCATAGGAAGTTTCATTCCATTACCACCTCTCGTATTCTTGAGCTGATTCACATGGATCTTATGGGTCCTACTCGTATTAAGAGTTTGGGTGGTAAGAGGTATATCCTCGTGATGGTAGACGATTTCTCCAGATATTCTATTGTAGGTTTTCTAAGGGAGAAATTCGATATTGTAGAGTTTTTAACGACCAGGTGTCGTATCCTACAAAATCAACACGGAGTCACTATTAATAGGATCCGTAGTGATAACGGAAAAGAATTTAAGGAAGCAAAGGTAGATCTTTACTGTAATAGCCTTGGGATCAAACATGAGTTTTTTACTGTGAAGACTTCTCAGCAAAATGGGATTAATGAGAGGAAGAATATGACGATCCAAGAAATGGCTAGATATATGCTTCTAGGTCGTAGTGTGTCTAGAAGATTTGGGGCAGAGGCAGTGTCTACTGCATGCCACACGGTGAATAGGGTTTACTTACGTCCAGACACTCTTAAGACGCCTTATGAATTGTGGACTGGCAAAAACCCAACCTTGCATATTTTCGTGTTTTGGGGAGTAAATGCTACATCCTACGGGATCGAGAGCAATTAGGAAAGTTTGACTCTCGAAGCGACGAGGGAATTTTGCTAGGATATTCATCAAATAGTAGAGCATACCGGGTTTTTAATTTGAATATCTCTAAGGTTATGGAATCAATAAACGTCACCGTGCAAGATGACGAACCTCCGACGGTTATTGATCCTAACCTTCAATGTGAGGGTGAGGACTTTTCTGGCAGTGATTTACTTGTACCTCTCCCACACTCTGTGAACCCTACTCCTGTATTAGGGGACACACCTGCTTGGGTTCGCAAGAGTCATGACCCTTCTGCCATTGTTGGTGATCCCACTCTAGGGGTCAAGACTCGTGCTCAGCTAGAGTACGTCGTTAGCCACTTTTGCTACACGTCCAAAGTCGAGCCCAAGAATCACAAAGAAGCACTAAAGGATGAACAATGGATATCTGCTATGCAGGATGAGTTGCTTCAGTTTAAAAAGAATAATGTCTGGGAACTAGTCCCCCGACCTAGTGAGACTAATGTAATAGGTACCCGGTGGATATTCAAGAATAAAATGGATGAAAATGGTACCATAATTAGAAACAAGGTTAGGTTGGTCGCTCAAGGATACACACAGATAGAGGGTGTAGACTTTGGGGAGACATTTTCTCCTGTTGCGAGGCTTGAGTCCATCCGCTTACTACTCGCCTACGCATGTCATCTGCGCTTTAAGTTATATCAGATGGATGTCAAGAGTGCCTTTCTAAATGGCATTCTACAGGAGGAAGTTTATGTGGAACAACCAAAAGGGTTTGAAGACCCTAAGCACCCTGAGCACATTTATTATCTGAGGAAAGCCTTGTATGGTTTGAAGCAAGCACCCCGTGCTTGGTACGAAAGGCTTACTTCCTATCTCTTAGCTCGTGGCTTCAAGAGAGGGGGAGTTGATATGACGATGTTCGTCAGGAGAGATGACGGTGCTATTTTGGTTTCCCAGGTCTATGTGGACGACATAGTCTTTGGATCCACTTGCTCCCAACATGCTCATCACTTTGAGGAGGAGATGAAAAGTGAGTTTAAGATGATCATGGTTAGTGAGTTTACTTTCTTCCTTGGTCTCGAGGTTCATCATCTGGAGGATGGTATGTTCATCTCTCAATCCAAGTATGCACGAGACCTAGTGAAAAAATTTGGTTTAGACTCCGCTAAGCATGCACGTACACCTATGAGTACTTCTATCAAGCTTAGTAAGGACACTTCAGGTAAGGACGTAGAGCAAACATTGTATCGGAGTATGATAGGTAGTCTTCTCTACTTAACTGTCAGTCATCCCGACATAGCCTTTAGTGTTGGAGTCTGTGGCGATATCAGGTGTCCCCAAAAGAGTCACACTTACTCGCTTTAAAACGTATTATCAAATACGTGAGTGGGACTCTCTCATATGGTATTTAGTATTCCTTTGATACCAATGACCGTTTGTCTACCTATTCAGATACTGATTGGGCTGGGGATGTAGATGGTTATAGGAGCACTTCTGATGGGTGTTTCTATTTTGGTTCTGCTCTTGTCTCCTGGCTGAGCAAGAAGTAAAATTCCATCTCTTTGTCCACTGCGGAGGCCGAGTACATCGTCGTCGGGAGTTGTTGCACGCAACTCTTGTGGATGAAGTAAATGTTAGAGGATTATGGGATTTCACAGGACACCATGACTATTTCCTGTGACAACACGAGTGCGATACACATATCCCGCAATCCAGTCCAGCATTCGCGCACAAAGCACATCAGGATACGCGAGCACTTTATACGTTAGTTAGTTGAGGAGAAAGTAGTATCCTTGAGTTTCGTACCCACCGACAGTCAGTTAGCCGATATTTTCACAAAACCTTTAGATGCCCTTAGATTTGAGAGTCTTAAGAAGTCTTTGGGGATTTGCACTGTTGACTGAGGGGTTGGTCTTTGACTAGGATAGGATGTTTTTTCATGTTCATATCATATGCTTCCTATTGCTAGTTTGTTTTATATATACTATTGTTTTGTTGTATAGCTGTTTATTTATTATTCGTTTAAAAAATCCAAAAAGATTTTTGTTTTATAAAAATTTTAGAAAATCTCAAAAAGATTTTTTTATTTTTATTTTTTTGCACCTTTTATGGATGAGCATTTAAGATAACCAAGTCATCTTCATTTCATTTATCCATGTGACTGTTTGATAGAGATTTGAGACGCTACAACATTTCATCCATGGGCTTTACATTGTTTGGAGTCTTTGAGATGTGATTAGCGATATCTCACTACATGTTTGACTCCTATCTCCCTTATTTCACACATGCACGGATATATTTGATTATTGTACTTGTCTATCACATATTGGCTTGAGTGTTTTCATCTCAATTCTGTCTATACAACTAACAATATGCGATAAAACTTGACATGATTGGAATGCATGTAAAAACCATTTTGGTGAGACTATGTGTTTATTTAAAAATAGGGAAGGGTTGCAAAAGGTTCATTTAGCCTTTGCGATTTTAAGCCACCGTTCAAAAGGACCTAAAAATGGAGGAATTTTATTATTCGGGGTCCCAAGAGGTTAAAAGAGCCCGAAAAAATTTAAAAGCAATATATGCCAGTATGGGCCATTAGGTTTCATCATAAATTGTCCAAAGTTTGAGAATTTAGATCGCCTCTATTCAAAATATATATCTGAGGGTGTTTGGTTGGAGAATATAAACGGGTTTGCACTTCCTTCAAAGTCCTAAAAAGCATGAAATAATTTTGGGCGTTATTGATGTGAAAATCACTTTGAGCTTTGATTTGATGATTTGATTGAGTCAATGTCTCATATTACCACCTTTTTTACACAAAAGGAAGATTTTGAGTTCATTCGTTAGGAGTATCCGATATTCATCGTGCACATATGTCATGTTTGTATGCATTGATTTTCCAATCGAATTTGTTCACACCCATTCATTTACGCTATCATCGACTTGGTTGCTTTGTATTCGTTCATAGTGTGTTTCTTTGTTTATATATTTTGTGTGAAAAATTTTGAAAAATTCAAAAATAGAAAGTTTATTATCTTTTGACAGTCTCCATGTTCATCTATTTCTAACTCTCATATATGTCTATTTGGGGACATCATAAAAAGGGGGAGAAAGAATTATCATAGTATGGGGGAGTTTTTGAGTTTGAGGATTTATTTTAAATTGGTATCTATGTTTAGCTCATTTCAAACTCGATATGTCACTTGGTATTTGCTTTGTCTCATGTGTGTAGGTACTACTTTGATGATCTCTGAATTGCACACCCCTAATGAGAAAAGCGTTGAGATTCTTGAAGATTCTAAGAGCAAACGATTAAGACTTATTCATTTGTATCGTTCCAGTTTTGGGTTCATGGAAGGGTAGATTTATATAGGCATTTTGATATTTGATAATTCGGATGTTTGTTTTTATGTATGTACCGCCATAGACATAGGGGGAGATTTGTAAGAACATTTATGTCCATTATCAATTGTATGTTGTATGTCGTTACACCATTGAAGATATTCAAGATTGCATCTACATCAACGGATCCGAATAAGCATCTTCATTCATGGAATCAATTTTCTGGACAGCTGGACCGGTCCGCCTGTTTTAAAAAGGAATCGGTCCGCCCCGGACCGATCCTCTTTGAACTAAACCAGTAGACCCCGGATCGAATGCGAACCGAATAAGATCCTTGATAAAATGAATCGGTCTGTCCTCGGACCGATTCGCATCCATACCGGACCGGTCCGCCTTGGATAAATTCGAACAGATCGTGCAGAGATTTTTCAGGCCCATTTTTTCCTTTATAAACCAACTCCAAGGAGGTGTTTAGTAGACATATACAGACGATTTTCAGAGTCCAAAAAATCTCTAAGTCTTCATCTTTGTGAGTTCCAAGACTCATGTTTCAATTCACATAAATTTCCAAATCTTTGTGAATCTGTTTGCAACCCAAGAACACAATAGTGTGTTTTCTCATACCCTTGTGGAGAAGACCGTCCTTCTTCTTCATTGCTGCCCTCCTGGAAAGGGAAATTTCCAGCCGCCGACTACAGATCCGACACCTGCGGGTAACTCTGTGTCACTGTATTTTCATTGTAATCCGAGAAATCATATGTTACAATATTATAATGAAAATAAATGGTTTTGCCCCTTTGGGGAATTTTTCTTCACATGTGTGTGTTTGAATGTTTTTGCATGTTTCATCATCCAGTTCAACCACATATAGCTTCATGTTTAGGACTTAACTGATAAAACTGAGTTTGATTAAATAATATCTCTATTTGGACGCATGCGCACTCTTTCAAAAAGAGGTACTGATAGAGCTTACTAGTAAAGCTACTCTTCAACAACTATAGTGTTGGATGATTGGCTTGCATGTGTAAAAAAAGTGGTGACATGCTGCTAATGATACTTGTGTGGTGTACAAAACAATATATAAATATAATTAGAATAGATGAACTACAAATACTAAATTATATAAAAATAGGTGTTGATAGAGCTTACTAGTAAAGCTACTCTTCAACAACTATAATGTTAGAGTATTGGCTTGATTGTGTACAAAAAGTGATGACATGCTACTAATAATACATGTGTAATGTACAAAACAATATAAAAATATAATTAGTATTGATGAACTACAGATACTAAATTATATAAAAACAGATACTGATAGAGCTTACTAGTAAAGCTACTCTTCAACAACTATATTGTAGGAGGATTGGCTTGATTTAGGAGTGCGACTTATGTGCAAGTTGAAAATATCCTACGTAAGGTTATTCACATCAGTGTCTTCCTCTTTACCAATAGCTGGATCAGAAAAGTTAAATAAGCAGTTTATTATTTTAGAAATGATGTGAATAGAAAAAAATAATCTAAATGAACTTATCAACTACCACTTTTGCCAAAAATCCAATCTCGAGTACAAAGCAGTGCTTGGACAGTTTTCGAAAAAAGAGAGCTACGATATTGATCGAGAACTCTACTGCTAATACTAAACGCAGATTCAGGAGCAAAAGTCGAGATGGTAATTGATAATATATCACGAGCCATAAGAGAAAGTATAGGATCATGAACTTTTTTCCCCTTCCACCATGCAAGAATATCCAAGTCTTGTTTCCTATTTAAGTTTTCTTCATCAAAATACTAGTGCAATTCATTCTTTTTATCAGAGGCAGAGACTTTTTATAACAATTGTCAAAATCCTATAATTTTTAAAGACAAATTTAGGCAATTAAAATCAAATATTAAAATCAGCAATTAAAATAATAAGTATATACCTGAAATACAGAATCCCCACACTCATTTGTCGGATCAGAAGTATCATAAACCAATTCATTTGAACCAACAAGTTGAGAGTAATTTAGGGTATACACATCAAAAAGATCAAATACGGTCACTCACACATTTATACTTGTACGAATCACTACCGTGTAACCTTATATATGCTCACTCTACAAACTGAAGTTTTAACCGCAGATCCAGTGAGGCAGCAATAGCAATAATAATACTAACCAAACTGGTCCCTCTCACTAGAATGAGAGAACCGAACCGATGAAACATATTATGAACCAATCCTTCATTCTGTATTAAGCTGATCGGTTCGCCCCATTAAAAAAGACAGAACTGAGCCGGTTCAGCGCGACGGATTTTCTATTCTTTATTCTAAAAATTATAGTTGTGCATGGTTCAAACACTTAATAAAACGTGAGGGTTATATCTTATTGTAACACCAGACATTAGGGAGGAGGTTTTAACATAGCTTTGGGTGATTCTTGAAGGCAAGAACTTTAAGATTCATCTTGTTCAACAATTATTCATCTTTGGCAGTAAATTCAAGGTTTTTCTTCAATACAAATATAGTTCCTTTATTTCTTTCAATTTCTCTCATCTTTTTGGTTTGTGAATCATTTATTACTTAGTTACAAGTCGCTTTTACTTGTTTGATCACACTTTTAGCATAAGAATAATTTCATGCAACGTAGATTTCATGTTTAGTCATATTTACACCATGTTCGTCTAAGTTTTTAGCGGGTTGGGGTACATGAACCCAACCTAGGTAACACATATGGATTTAAAAATGAATAAAAAGTAATCCCTAATTCAAAGGTTTGAAGTTTATCAAGATAAAGATTATAGGCCTTTTAATTCCGTCTACCCTAGGTAACCAGAATGTTTAAGGGTGAAAATGGCGTTTTGATAACTTCTCATCCTCGTCAAATATAATTTTTGATTTGATATTGTGCGGCATTAAGTCCTCATATGTCGAATGCTTAGATAGTATTTGATGTCTCTTTAAATGAAGAATTATCTTTTTGAAGCTTTTATGTTTTATGTAAACATCGACGGTTCGGGGGAGTGTACCCTAACTCCATTTTCTCTCATATAGTTAAAGTTTAACCTAATTCATTTTGCACGCTTAGGTAGTTATTAATTTAATTCATATTGCATTAGTTGATAGGTATAGTCACCAACTCATCACCTTTTCCTTTCTTTATCACAGTCATAATAGGGTTAAGCGTCTTTCCTATCCATCGTCGCGATTCTTCATCCTATTCCCTGTGTTCAATACGTGTTTACGGGATTATTACTTGAGCAATTGGCTTACACTTAAGTCGATAGAAGCACTCACTAGAAACACTTTTAAAGTCGTGTAAATATTTTGGCTCCGTTGCTGGGGATTTGGTAGACTTGCAGGTTAGGTTGATTTAATCCAAAATCTGACTCTAATTCTTAAAAAGCCAAAAAAGTCATAAAATCAAAAATCCAAAAAAAATTCAGAAAAGTAAAAAGTAAAAAAATATATAGCATCTCTAAAGTGATTTCATGAAAAATTCACAGCAAACTCCTCAAGCCACTCCTACTAGCATTCACGAGAATCCGGTAGTAAATAGTCCACTCTTAACGCTCCTCAAGTTTGGGTTCCACCTTCTACACCACCCAATGCAATTATAACCCACACTTCTAGGGCGTCGAATGAGGACTTCGAATCATTTGGAGAGAGATTCATGTCGGATAATGCTAGTTTTGGTATGGGTGAGGGTGAGATGTCGTATCGTCCCATGAGAGAGATCTTATATCCCGAGTGAACCGTCACTCCGGGATGCATTCTACTTCGGTATAATGCGGGACAATTTCACTTTCACAATTGGATGATCCAGATTCTTCCCACCTTTCACGGTATGGATTCAAAAAAGCCTTACCTCCACATCTGTGAGTTCGAAGAGGTGTGCGACACGTTTAGCGATCAATCTTGCACTCAAGACATCATTCGCCTAAAAAAATTCCTTTATCTTTAAAGGATAAAGCTAAGACCTGGTTATGGTCTTTATCACCGAACTCAATTGGATCAGGAAGAGAAATGCAATCTAAGTTTCTTCTGAAATTATTCCCCCAACATCGAACGAACTCCATTAAAGCTCAAATTCAAACGTTTAAACAACAAGAAAATAAGCCATTTGATCGATGTTGGGAGCTTTTCCAAAAGTTAGTTAACACTTTCCCACATCATGGTTTTGAGAAGTATCGTCTCATATCTTTCTTCCACCAAGGACTAAGCATAGCTTCTAAACAACTCGTGGAGAAAATGTGAGAGGGAGAATTTTTTTGGGGAACAATGCAGAGGCCCATCTTAGGTATGGCACTGAGACTACCCAAATGTGGGGTACATTCGATCCTAATTCCTAAACCCAAGCTCGATGAATGCCCACTACTCCTTCTGCATTCGAACTTTATCATTTGGAAAAAGAAGTCGATATGTAACTTTAAATAAACTAACTTGCTAAAAAGTGGACGACGTGTTCGACTTACGGGCAGGAGAGATACCCGGATCCAATCAAGCAATGAGAGGGAGGGTGTGTGCAATTTATGAGGTTGGTCATTCAACAGAGGAAGGCCCGACGATACCCGCTTGCAAAGTTATTCTTTAAGAGCAAGTGGGAGCGATAGGAAATTTTAAGGATAATTTTAATGCCCCTCACAGTAATTCTGACAACCCTTCGTGGAGGAACCATACTAGTTTTAATTATCGGCAATAACATGCTGCGTTGAATTCTAATTCACACGTTGCCCCTTCTCCACCACCACCTCCGCACTTTCAACAAGCACTAACCCCCGCACCGTCTATCAACCCACCGAGGAGAAATTTTTAGGATACGATAAATCAATTCATACAAACCCAACAAGTAACCAATGCTCAAAACACCCGAATTTTTGTAGAGATAAATGCGAACATTTCTAAGTTACAAGCATCATTAAGTATCCAAGAGAAGGGTAAGTTTTCGTCCCAATGCCAAAAAGCTCCCCAAGGTCAATCTAGTGTTAGCTTTACATCCAATGACCATGAAGACCAATGTAGTACAATTACCATTCTACATAGTGGAAGCGTTGTTGATTTGTCACCTCCTCCATACAATGAGCAAAATGACAAGGAGATTTCACCCGGCACAAAAAAGGTTGAAGATGTCCACTTGAAAAAAAGTGGTAATAAAGACACAGTCAGCCCAAGGAGGTTGTGAAACCTCCCATTGCTACTCCATACCCTCAACAGTTAGAATCTCACTCCAAGGAGACCTCTCATGATGATGTTTTAGACGTATTTAAGCAAGTAATGATTAATTTACCTTTTATCAAAAACAAAAAGCAAATTGTCGCGTATGCTAAGTTTCTTAAGGACTTACTCACGGTGAAACGTAGGCTAAAGGTAAAGAAAAATGTGTCTTTCACACAGAACGTCAGTTCTGTACTGTTTACCAATCTTTCACAAAAATTTAAAGATCCAGGTGCACCGACCATTTCTTGCATCATGGGGAAGAATCAAATTGAGAGAGTGCTAATAGATTTAGGGGCGAGTGTTAACATTCTCCCCTATTTGATCTATAAGAAATTAGACTTATGGGACCTTAAGCCCACAACGATGACTCTCCAACTCGCAGATCGTTCCATAAAAATACCTCGAGGGGTCGTTGAGGATGTGATTGTCCAAGTTGACACTTTTTACTTATCGTTGGATTTTTCCATCTGGGACAAGGAGCCCTTAGCTTTACCGAGTAATCATGTTCCTGTCATCCTTGGCCCGCATTCTTAGCTACGGCTAATGCATTTGTTAATACACATAATGGGAAAATGCATCTCACGTTCGAGAAAATGACTCTCGAAACAAATATCTTCAACATCACCAAGCCTGAGGGTTATGAGGGCGGATCGCGAGAGAAAGATCTTATGGAAGAGACACTACACGATCACCAGAGGAATCACATGAGAGAGTCGTTAGGGATATGCAGTGTTACATCAAGTGAGAGCGATAATTGTAACATTGAGCTAGAGGATCAGAAGACGTGTTTAGTGACTGATATGGAGAGCGAGAGAGATCACATAGTTGAGTGCGCGAGAGAGAATTTGGAGATTGAGCGAGTGACAGGGAACTTAGAAAGTAATCAAGAGATAGGGGTAGGAGATATGAGCTTAGAAGATTATAAAAAAGAAGTTGGGCCAGTGGATGAGAGCCTTCCTGTCGAAGATTAATCATTATTAGACTCGTGTAGTCACGTCGAAGAGAGTGAAGGGAGAGCGAAGTGAGAGATAGGATAGATGAGGTCCTTCGTCGTGACCATCCACCTCTGCCACTTGAGTCCTCGAATGCGATTGAGGAGAGGACTTAAGTCTCGTCTGATTTAGAGCCCAACCCATGCATTCCCAAAGTTCATAGAGATCTAGGTTTAACGTGTCCCTCCAATTTCGACTGAGATGTTATCTCCAAGTCAGGACAATTCTATTGCAATTTGATTGGGAACCACGAGGATCTTACTCACTTCAGTCATCACGAGCCTCAAGGTGACCCACTTATCTATAAGATTGGTCCCAACGTGTTTCGACTATTGGTTTACGATGTGGGGACGGGGGAGACGAGGAGAGCATCGAACCCCATATAGGATGAGTTTTTAAGAGAGAGAGATAGGTCATCGCACCCCCGATGCGTATGGGGTAGTTTTTGTTGTATTTTTGAGTCGTGTGTTGGAGTTATATAGTGCCTTATTGCATTTTAATCTTTGTTCATTTTATTTTCGCAATTATTCTTTTTCTTCTTTAGATTTTAGTCCTTTTGATTGAGGACAATGCAAAAGTCAAAGTTATGAGGGTGATAAGTGTGTCTTTTAAAAACTTCACAAATTTTTTAAAATTCCCCAAAAAATAGAAAATTTAAAAAAAATAAAAAAAAATGACATATTTTGAAAAGTCAAAAATATTTTTCTTCAAAATATATAAATATTGGAATTTAAATTTTTCGAAAAATGTCACAAAATTTTGGTTGAAGTCTCAAATTGTCAAAAATCAAATGCACTAAGCCGAAATTGACGACTTAATGAATAAGTGTGGAGATTAATTAACTCAGTGAGATTTCGAGCCTTTCAATTTTTCCGAGTAATTAAATCAATCCGAGTTAATGGTTAACTCAAAAGTTTGTTTCAGTTTTTTTATAAGTAGTTGAGGATATCAATTCCTTTATATTGATCGGTTAAGGGAAACGTGTGAAATTTTGTCTTGAAAGACGCGCTAAAATATCTCTAAACTAAATTCATCTCGAAACGCATAAGGTAAAACAATTAGTAATTCGAACAATGAAGTAGTCCCTCGTTTGTCACCTAAAAATATTAGCCATAAAAAATTATGAAAAATTATCCCTTTGCACCCAACTTTGAGCCGAATAGAATTTTTCCTTTTCATTTGTTTACCCGAAAACCCATTTAGCCCGGAGTTGTGAAAATAGAATAATTAACAACATATCAATGGTGCAATAAAAAGGGACAAGAAAAAAAATAGAATAAATGCTTAACAAAAATAGCAAGAAAAGAAAAATGTGAAAAATAGAAAAAAAGAAAAAATAAGAGAAAAATGAGCAAAAGCTCGAAAAAGCACTAACGGACATCGTAAGAAGATTTTGCAATTTCGAATTTTTCAATCATTCCCATTTTGTCCAATACACCTTATGGCCCGAGAAAGTACTAACCGAGTTCGAATTTCAAAATTAAGTATCGCGTGGAGAGCTAAGACACGAAAAGATAAGATGAGAGACTAATTGGTGTGAATAACAGACAATGTTTCCCGTTCTCTAATGACCGTATTCCGATGATGAGGTCTTTTCACCATTAATAATTTCGTCTTTCAAAATTGTGTGCGTGAAATTGTGTCCATTATATTTACTCTTATAAATGACGAACACCGAGAGAAAATAACCACATTCTGAGTGATTCATTTGTGAGAGCATACGTGAGAAATTGAATCAAAATGAATTTTAGGGTAACATAATGATTAATCGGTGGAAGTTAGCGATTTAATTTTCGATTTTGCAAACACACACTACGAATTGAGACTCTTGAATATAAATTTATGGTGGCCATTTTTGGGAAGTTTAAATTGTATAATTTTTAAGTATTTTGATTTATCTTTGAGTCGAAAATGAATTTTGTGGGTATATTCACTGCAAACCCTCACGAGACGCCACTAGTTCTACTAGTGTAACCTAGGGGTTTTAAGGCTTGTTGCATGCGCTAAATAAAATTGCTTGCCCACGAAAGAGGTATTCTACCCTAATAACATGTTTGTTAAGTATTGGACCGTGCTTTAATTCTTTTATGCTCGGGATGATCAAAGTTCTAAGTTAGGGGGTTTAATTAGGCATAAATTCTTCATATTTAATCCCGTAATTTATAGGCTTTTATCATCTCGTGCGATGTAAATTAAGTTAATTTATCTCATATCATGACTACTGACATCTTATATATAGTGCATCAAGTTTCGTATATTTCTCTTACATTTTGCAGGTATTTTATATAAGTGAAGAAAAGAGAAAACTCAAAATCAAGAAAGAAAGAAAAGAAGAAAACTCAAGGAAAGTCGAAGATCTTGAATCCACAGGCACTTAGGAAGAAACAACATCCAAATCCGAGTCCTAGTTGAAAACTTATGAAGCTTCAAAATTGAGAAAAAGTCAAGGAAGAGAAAAACAAAGAAAAATCCCAACGAACCGAACCAATAGCCATTGAACCGAACCGGTACCTCTCACTAGAATGGGCGAACCAGATCGATAAAATAGATTACGAACCAACCCTGCATTATGTATTAAGCAGACCGATTTGCCCCATTAAAGAAGACAAAACTAATCAGTTCGGCGCGACGGATTTTCTATTCTTTATTCTAAAGATTAGAGTTGTGCATGGTTCAAACACTTAATAAAACATGAGGGTTATATCTTATTGTATCACTAGACATTAAGGAGGAGGTTCTTACATAATTTTGAGATATTCTTGAAGGCAAAAACCTTAAGATTCATCTTGTTCAACAATTATTCATCTTTTAGAATTAAATTCAAGGTTTTTCTTCAATACAATATAGTTCCTTTACTGCTTTCAATTTCTCTCATCTTTTTGGTTTGTGAATCATTTATTTCTTATTTACAAGTATCTTTTACATTTTTTATCACACTTTTAGCGTAAGAATGATCTCATGCAACGTAGATTTCATGTTTAGTCGTATTTACACCATGTCCGGCAAACGTTTTAGCGGGTTGGGGTACATGAACCCAAACTAGGTAAAACATATGGATTTAAAAGTGAATAAAAAGTAATCCCTCATTCAAAGGTTTGAAATTTATCAAGATAAAGATTGTAGGCCTTTTAATTTCGTTTGCCTAGGTAACCAGAATGTTTAAGGGTGCAATTGGCATTTTGATAACTTCTTATCCTCATCAAATACAATTTTTTATTTGATATTGTGTTGCATTAAGTCCTCATATGTTGAATTCTTATAGAGTATTTGATGTCTCTTTGAATGAATAATTATCATTTTGAAGATTTTACGTTCTATGTAAACACCGACGGTTTGGGGGAGTGTGCCCTAACTCCATTTTCTCTCATATAGTTAAAGTTTAACTTTGTTAATTTTGGATGCTTAGTTAGTTCTTAATTTATTTCATATTGCATTAGTTGATAGGTATAGTAACCAACTGATCACCCTTTTATTTCCTTTTCAGAGTCATTCTAGGGTTAAGCGTCTTTCCTATCCATCATCACGATTCTTCGTCCTAGTCCCTGTTTTGGATACCCATTTACCAGATTATTACTTGACCGACCAACTTACACCTGAGTCAATAGATGCACGCACTAGAAAAACTTTTGAAATATCATCATCATGTTAGCACTATAAATTTTGAGACATTACCCGTTTGGGGAGATATTTCGCATATTCCCGGATTATAAGTCACTACAGTACTTGTTTACTCAAAGAGAGCTGAATATGCATCAGCGTAGGTGGCTAAAATTTGTGAAAGATTATGAGCTTTATATCTAATATCACCCAGGGAAGGCCAACATGGTGGCACTCGCATTTAGCTACGGGCCAGTGGGGGCTGTAGCTGAATCTTAGAAGGCGAAATGGAAGGAGATGGGACACCAGGATTCAGTTGCTAAGTCATTCATATCAGTTATGATCGTTCCACCTCAGATTGTCACGAGGGTTATACAGGCCCAGGCAGCGGATTCGTTTTGTTAGGATCGAATTCGACAGTTTCAAGCCGAGTGAGTAGAGTATTAATCAGTGAGTTCAGATGGAGGCTTACGCTTCAACGAGAGATTAATTATCCCAAAAGGAAAGGACTTGCGACACGCGGTGATGGTAGAGTCGCACGGGTCACGATTTGTGGTGCATCCTGGAGGGAATAAAATGTACCAATATATAAGACGAAAGTTTTGGTGGAGTGGGATGAAGAGGGACATTATTGAGTTTGTCTCGAGGTGTACCACTTATCAGCTGGTTAAGGTGAGCCATCAGAAATTGATAGGGGTTATACAACTGTTAGACATTTCGATGTAGAAATGGGAGAGCATTTCCACAAATTTCATCACCGGTTTGTCGACGTCACAAAGGGGTCACAATTCTATTTGGGTGATAGTGAATCGGTTGACCAAGGTAGCCCACTTTCTACCAGTCCGGACGGATTATACTACAGGACAGTATGCCCAGATTTTCATCATCGAGATACTAAGATTGCAAGTGGTGCCACTTGATATTATTTTCGATGGGGATAAAATCTTTGTGTCTCATTTTGGGGAGAGTTTTCAGGAGGCCATGGGTAGCAAGTTGTGATTGAGTATGGTCACTCACCCGTAGACGGACGGTCAGATAGAGAGGACGAATCAGATGTTGGAAGATATGATATGGATGTGTATCCTTAATTTTAGGGGGGTTGGGAGTCGTATCTTCTACTAGTGGAGTTTACGTATAATAACTCCTATCAGTTAATGATTAGCATGGCACCATTCGAGGTGTTATATGATAGACCTTGTCACTCACCCGCTTGTTGGTTGGAGGTGGGGGATAACAAGCTTCTCAGACCAGAGTTGATTCAAGATACTTTGGTCAAAATTGAGTTGATTCGGAGCCGTATATGGCTAGTGCAGGATAGGTAGAAGAGTTATGCCGATACCAAGCGATTCTTCCTAGAGTTTAATGTGAGGGTCTCGGTGTTAATATGTGTATCTCCTATGAAGGGGATAATGAGGTTCAGGAAGAAAGGAAAGTTGGCACCAAGGTATGTTAGGCCATTCCCTATCATTGAGTGAATTGGTCCAGTTGCATATTAACTCAAGTTACCGGAGCACTTGCATCGGATTCATGATCTATTTCACATTTCTTCGCTGAGGCAATGTCTCCGAGAAGAATTAGCTCACACTTATATTGCATTGGAGTAGATTGATTTGTAACCCGATATTGTATAGAAGGATAGGCCTGTTGCTATCCTAGACCATAGTGAGAGGAGATTGACGCCAAAGGTAGTTCCACCTGTACATGTTCAGTGGGGGCATTATAATACCGACGAGTCTACTTAGGAGCACGAGGATGAGATGCAAGACAAATATCCATAGTTGTTCATACCAGGTATTTTTTTTTTTAATTTCAGGACGAAATTCTGTTATTAGGGGGGAAGTATGTAACACCCCGTATTTTTAATTATTTTTATATTGGGATTACTTAAATTAAAAATGGAAAATCAATATGGGTTAAAAAAAACTATTAATTAGCGAGACAAGGGTTAATATTTATTTATATTGAAAATTACTTAGTGAATGAGTAATAAATTTACAAGAATGTATTATGATTGCCGTGAATGAGAAATACGGTAACTACGATAATTTGGTCCGAACGCGCGTGTAAGTCGTGTTGGGACTCAAAATTATGACTTAAAATATAATTTAATTATGGGTCATCCAAATGATCATTTCGAGTGCACCAATGTGTCTGGAAGGGTCGAAATAGTGAGTAAAGTGTACTCGGAGTTTAGATTAGGTCACGAGGCATTTTAGGCCAAACCGGCACCCCGTAGGGGTATTTTAGTCTTTTGATTATTTTAGGAAAAGAGACCTACGAAAATTGAATATTTATATCATCTGTTATATGAGGGAGTTAGGGTAGAAGTTACAAACAATACACAGAGGCCATTAGAGGAGGAAGAGAGGGAATTTCAAGGCCATCCCACACCATTCTTACACCACCACCACCACCGTTTTGTAGATCGAGAGGAAAGGAAAGCAATCCCACCGCCATTCTACAGAAATTCAGACCTGCTAATCGAGGCAAGTATTTATCTTGATAATTTTGAGCACATATACCATCCATGTTAGTTTAAGATGATTAATCTCATGAATATATGAATATTGATATTAATTGGGAAGATTTTATGCATGTTCTTGGGTAGGAAATCATGTTAGGTTTAATACCTTTATGCATGTAAAATGAATTTTATGAATTAATGATATTAACATATGAAGAAATTTGGGTTATTGTTGGTGTTCTTGAATAATAATGTTAATCTAGGGGTTTTGGGATCCTCTAATTTTGCCATTTTTTTCCTATTTTAGCCTTGAACTTGAAATTGGTGAATGGAGGAGCTTTTGGGATACCTTTAAAACATTGTGAGAGACATTTTGGGTTACCAGTAGTCTAATGATAGGACTGGGTCTTAGTCATAAGTGGAATGAATTAAGTCTAAGGTTAATTGATGCGATTTGTAATGTAATGTATTCGTGGAAACGAGAATGAGTCACGGTGAAGGTGAGTGAACATATATCTTAGACCAGTAGGGTATGAGTAAATTACCTACTAAAATACTTTAAATAATTTGGCACATTTCGAGTAGTAGGTGATACTCGGGAATATACGATGAGAAGTATAATCGAAGTTTAACAATACGTAGAATATTTTAGAGTTATATATACTACGCACAGGATATATATTATAGGTTACGTGTACACCTATACTGATGTTATATATGTATATATATATATATATATATATATATATATATATATATAGGTTTTGTGAATACCTATTGTGTGAATTATTATGTGTGAACATACCCAGGCTACTTGCAATCACGAGAGGTTCCAAGTCGTGGACAATCTTATCCAGATAAGCCCATTATGGGGGGTGACTTGTACCTCAAAACATAGAATTTAGGGATTGAGCACAACTTGTGTTAATAAGAATGTGACCGGTTATTTGGGTACATTAGGTATGTGCGTAGCCCAAAGGCTTAGAACTATGTTCGCCTCTAAATTGTGTGAATTTTGAATGTATGTTTCGAGAGTGATTCCGAACCCTATGTCCTTTACTTGGTACATGATGTACTAGGGCTTGATAGCAGAGTATGCCCGCATCGCATATCTCCACCAAGGGATGTTGTATTTGTTTATATTACAAGTGTGGTGTTTATATATACGTGTAATTTATCCTACTAAGTGTGTACTAGTAGATAAGATGGATAGTGATATCTAAAGTAATCTAAGCATGTGGAAACTTAACAATTAAATTGGTAATTCCTAATGAATAAAAGCACTTGTAAATTTAGTAACATATTGTATGGGCAATAGGAGTGGGCACGACAAATTATTATATGGGACGAGACTTAATTAATACTAGTTAGGTGGGGTATCATAAATAGGTTGGTTTATAAGTATACGTTAGGCGTTCACAATAGTCGAGAGGCGAGGATATCAAGTGAGAGCACGTGAAGTTAACATATATATAATATCTGATTTTATTTCATTTTAAATACTTGCAAATATTTTCAAATTGTTTTACTCGGGCTCTAACTCGTTTCAAATCTGTTTTTGTAAAAAACATTTAGGTGCCCAGCAGCAGGGACGCCAAGCTTAGGAGCTCCTTCATATTTGACATGCTACAGCTGCTTTGGATATTACATGAGCTTGGTAGTAGATGCCTCCGCATTTATTAGTTCCTTCTTATTATTCAGTTTTATCAGTCAGACATGTCGCCCATCTCTAGGTAGTGGTTATTTCAGAGACATTGTATTTTTATTTATTTCCAGTTTTGGATTTGGGATTTATATTATGGATGATTGTATTTGGAGTGCAGTCTGAAGGAATGCCACTTTTATAGGAGCCTTATACCTAGGTTTTTAACCCCTCTCATACGTTATCACCTCATGTACCTGTTGTTCCATATCCACCATTATTTCCCCTCCCTGTCGAATCCCCTCTACCCAACAATTGTCGTTTTCTCCCTCAATGAGACCTCAAAAACTCCTCAACCCATGTTGTCACTTCATACACTCATCCTCCCGCCTCTAATTTCACCCTATTTTGAATCTTAAACCATTTTCACTTTTATTCTTGCCCACTGAAGTTCTAACCCTTGGTATAAGGGTTATTTTCAAATATATTTTCGAGGATATCAAGTTGCCCTCTAGAAATACCGCTAAGGCTCGAGTGTTGAAAATGTTTAAAAGGGAGAAAATAAAACTTCAATCTATATTAAATTCAGGTTCTGGGAGAATTTGTTTAACTTCCAATTTGTGGACATCCGTGGCTACTGATGGGTACCTCACCCTTATGGCCCACTTTGTTGATAACGATTGGAAGTTGAATAAAAGAATACTGATTTTTTGTCTAATGCCCCCTCCACACACCGGCGTGGCATTATCAGAAAAAATCTACGCTTTGTTGAATGAATGGGAAATTGATAAGAAGTTGTTTTCTGTCACACTAGGTAATGATTCAAGTAACGATTCATTCATTGAGATTCTAAAGAATCAACTAAATTTAAAAGGTGCACTTGTAATGAATGGTTAATTCTTTTACATGCGTTATTGTGCACATATTATGAATCTTATAATCCAAAATGGACTCAAGGAAATTGATGAAGCAAGGGTTAAACTTAGGGAGAGTATGAAATACATTAAAGGTTCGGCTCAAAGAAAATATAAATTCTATGATTGCGTTTCTCAAGTTTCTTTGGAGTGTAAAAGGGGGTTGCGACAAGATGTTCCGACTGGATGGAACTCAACATATTTAATACTTGAAAATGCCATATTCTATCGGCATGATTTTATCCATTTATAGTTGAGTGATTCCAACTATAAACATTGTCCAACCCAAGAAGAGTGAGAAAAGGTAACAAAACAGTATAAGTTTTTGAGCTTATTTTATGAAGTAACTTGCTTATTTTCCAGAACAAAATATCCCACGGCCAACCTCTTCTTCCCTTTAGTTTTTATCATCCAAATTAAGTTGAAAGATGCAATGGAAGGGTCCGATAGTTTTATGCATAGAATGGGGGGACACATGAACTTAAATTTTGAAAAATATTGGTCTGAATATAGTGTTATTCTTTCTATTGCTGTCTCGTTGGATCCACGGTTCAAACTTCAGTTTGTAGAGTGGGCATATACAAGGTTACACAGTAGTGATTCGTACGAGTATAAATATGTGAGTGACACCGTATTTGATCTTTTTTATGTGTATAGCCTAAATTACTCTCATCTTGTTGGTTCAAATGGATTGGTTTCTGATACTTCTGAACCAACAAATGAGTGTGGGGATTCTGTATTTCAAGTATATACTGATTATTTTAATTGCTATTTTAATTGCTTAACTTTGTCTTTAAAAATTATAGGATTTTGACAATTGTTATAAAAAATTCTCTGCCTCTGATAAAAAGAATGAATTGCACAAGTACTTTGATGAAGAAAACTTAAATAGGAAACAAGAGTTGGATATTCTTACATGGTGGGAGGGAGAACAAGTTCGTTATCCTATACTTTCTCTTATGGCTAGTGATATATTATCAATTCCCATCTCCACTGTCGCTTCTGAGTCTACGTTTAATATTGGCGGTAGAGTTCTCGATCAATATCGTATCTCTCTTTTGCCAAAAACTGTCCAAGCAATGCTTTGTACTCGAGATTGGATTTTTGGCAAAAGTGGTATTTGCTAAGTTCATTTAGATTATTTTTTTCTCTTCACATCATTTCTAAAATAATAAACTGCTTATTTAACTTTTCTTATCCAGCTATTGGTAAATAGGAAGACGCTGATGTGAATGGCCTTACGGAGGGTATTTCAACTTGCACATAAGTCGCACTCCTAAATCAAGCCAATCCTTCTACAGTATAGTTGTTGAAGAGTAGCTTTACTAGTAAGCTTTATCAGTACCTGTTTTTATATAATTTAGTATTTGTAGTTCATCTATACTAATTATATTTATATATTGTTGTGTACACTACATAGGTATCATTAGCAGCATGTCACTACTTTTTGTACACGTGCAAGCCAATCCTCCAACACTATAGTTGTTGAAGAGTAGCTTTACCACTACACCAAAAACATCAATCTAGCACGGTTTAAAACTGTGCCAGATCAAATCTGGCACTATTTTGAACTGTGCCAGAATCAGGTGTTCCAAAATGGCCATTTTTTTTTCACAGTTTAAAAGTGAGCCAGATTTGACCAAACAGGAACACCTCTGGCACACTTTTAAACTGTACCAGAATTTGATATTTCTGGCGCACTTTTGGCACAGTTTTGAACTTTACGAGATTGAGCACATTTTGATAAACTTTTGGCACAATCCAAATCGTGCCAAAATTTGATACACTTCTGGCACAGTTTTGAACTGTGCCAAATTTTTGGATAAGGGAAAAAAATAATTATTTGAAAACAAGAAAATTCACAAATTGCAAATCTTGCACGTTGTTCATAAACTAATGTACATACAAACTTCAAATTATTACATGTCTTTAGTAGTTCACAGACCAAAAAAAATTGGGCAGAGTTTCCTCTATTTTCTGGACATTCTAAAACCTGTGTAATATAAAGCCCGCACGGCCACAAAATATAAAGAAAAAACTTACAAAAATCCGCACGGCCATAAAAGTTAACAATAAAACCGCAAAACCCCGCACGGCCATAACACAAAAAAATAGAATCGTGAATATTAACAACATTAAATAAATAAACCCCTTGTTGTAAACCATTGACTTTTCCATGTATCCCACGTGAATAAATACTAATGATAAAATGTTATCCTGTAAAAAAAATAGGATATAAAAGAGAGACGATATTAGTAACCAAATAATTTATAAAAAAAAGCTTACTCAAATTAAAAAAATTACATATAGGAGTTGCAATTATTATTATATTCTAAAATTGAAAATCTTACGCAAGTTATGACTTCCTGATCAGTTCCTACGAGTTGCATTGGTCTCATGTGAGATGTTAGTGCTTCTTATGGGATCGTTTGGGGGATGGTTTGGGTTTTCACCCTTCAACGGCTTATTTCTAAATCTAATCCATATATTATCAAATTATCATCATATTATCAAACCGAGAGGCCCGTGACTACGCGGTCAGTTCCTACGAGTTACATTGGTTCCGTGTGAGGTGTTATTGCCTCTTACGGGGTCGTTTAGGGGCATATTTGGGTTTCCACCCTTCAATACCTTGTTTCTAAGCCTAGTCTATATATTTTCAAAGTATCATTATATTCTTAAACCGAGAGGCCCGTGACTACGCGGTTAGTTCCTACAAGTTACATTGGTCTCGTGCGAGGTGTTCGTGTCTCTTACAGGCCCTTTTGGGAGTTGGTTTGGGTTTTCACTCTCAAACGACTTGTTTTTAAGGCTAATCTAAATATTTTCAAATTATCGTCATATTCTCAAACCAAGAGACCCGCGACTACGCGGTCAGTTCCTACAAGTTGCATATGTCCCTTGCGAGGTGTTCGTGCCTCTTATGGGGCCATTTGGGGGCTGGTTTGGGTTTTCACCGTTTAATGGCTTGTTTTTAAGCCTAATCTATATGTTTTCAAATTATCATCATATTCTCAAACCAAAAGACGCGTGACTACGCAGTCAGTTCCTACAAGTTACATTAGTCCCGTGCGAGGTGTTCATGCCTCTTACGAGGACATTTGGGACTGGTTTGGATTTTTATCCTTTAACTGCTTGTTTTTAAGACAAATTTAGATATTTTTAAATTATCATCATATTCTCAAATCGGGAGACCCGTGACTACGCAGTCAGTTCCTACAAGTTACATTAGTCCCGTGCGAGGTGTCCATGCCTCTTACGAGGACATTTGGGGTTGGTTTGGATTTTTATCCTTTAACTGCTTATTTTTAAGCCAAATTTAGATATTTTTAAATTATCGTAATATTCTCAAATCGGGAGGTCTGTGACTATGCGGTCAGTTCCTACAAGTTACATTCGTCCCGTGCGAGGTGTTCGTGCCTCTTACGAGGCCGTCTGGCAGCTGTTTTGGGTTTTCACCCTCAAACGGCTTGTTTTTAAGTTTAATCTATATATATCCAAATTATCATCATATTCTCAAATCGGGATACCCGTGACTACGCGATCAGTCCCTACAAGTTACATTGGTCCCGTGCGAGGTGTATGTGCCTCTTACAGGACCGTTTGGGAGCTGTTTTGGGTTTTCACCATTTAACGACTTATTTTTAAGCCTAATCTAGATATTTTTAAATTATCGTCATAATCTCAAACCGAAAGACTCGCAACTACGCGGTCAGTTCCTACAAGTTACATATGTCCCGCGCGAGGTGTTCGTGCCTCTTATGGAGCCGTTTGGGGACTGGTTTGGATTTTCACCTTTTAACTACTTGTTTTTAAGCCTAATTTAGATATTTTCAAATTATTATCATATTCTCAAATCGGGAGACCCGTGACTACGCTGTCAGTTTGAAAGGACATTTTTGTCCATTAAAAATGTATATGTCGTACGTCGTTACACCGTTGAAGAAATTCAAGATTCATACATTCATCAACGGATCCGAATATCAAAAGAAGAAGAGGAATCAAAGTCTGACAGACCGGACTGGTCCGCCTGCAATAAAAGAATCGATCTGGCTAATCGGATCGGTCCGCCTCAGACCCGGACCGATCCGTCTACTGAAGGCCAGTATACCCCGGACCGCAAGCGAACCGATGAATCCTGGAATAAAAGAACCGATCCGGTCAATCGAACCGATCCGCCTCAGACCCGGATCGTTCCGCCTGGGATAAATTCGGCCAGATCTGTTCGAGATTTTTTAGGCTCAAAGTTTTCTTATTTAAGCTAACTTCGGGGAGTTATTTTCCAAGACTTACATACACGATTTTCAGAGTCCTAAATACTCTAAGTCTTCACCTTTTTGATGTGCCAAACATCTTTTTGATTCACACACAAAAATCCCAATTACTTTTGTGAATCTTTTGGAACCCTAGAACACAAGCTTTGCTATTGTTCAATATTTGTGGGGAGATCTTTGCAACCGAGGGTTGCGTGTCATTGATGAGGGAGTCTCTACAAAGTTTTATGGCTGCGTGTCATTGAGGAGAGTTGCGGTTCTTCCTTCGTTGTTTGGGCTGCGAGTCCTTGGAGGGTGCTGCGTGTATTCTCTTGCTGAGTTCAAGACTGCGTGTCTTTGTGGGTTGGCTGCGCGTTGATCCATTACAGATTTCTCTATGTAATTGTAAGTTGCGGCTTGTATATTCATAGTGAAATAAAGGTTTTACCCGGAAGGTTTTTTTTCCTGAAATCTGTGTCTCAACATATTTTTATGTCACGTGATTTATTTATTTATGGGTTGACACGCGCACCTTAGATGCATGTTTAGGGGCTGAAATTAAATGAGTGTGCTATATTAGAAAGTTACGAAGTTAATCAATTATCACACGTAATTCTCGCGTTCTCAAATTGGTATCAGAGCGGGTTGCGCTAATTTATCGCGTATTCCTATTTTTCGCAAAATCGTGTGATATTGAATTTTTTTTTTTTTTTTAAATTAGTTTTGTGAAAAATCGCAATTTTTTCAATGGAACGCTCGTTTAATGAGGAGCCTATTTTTGAAAAAGTTCACGACCATGCTGAAAATTTAAAAAGTTTGAATTTGAAACTTTGCAAAAGAATTAAAGTTTTGGAAAAAGAAAATTCTCGTTTTAAATCCGCGATGGATCTTGTGCAAACGGTTCAAAATCAAAGAGATTTTTATCGTGAAAAATTTGTTTCCTTGGACCATGACTTTGTTTCTTTAAAATTGTCCAAGAAGGAGTGTGATGATAGGGTCCAAGTTTTAGAAAACGAATTAGAGGACCTTAAAAATTCAATGGTTTGTGTTTGTGCCAAAGATGAAAAAATATTTTAATCAATGAATTTGTGGCATGTGAATAGACTCTTAGGGAAAAGTTTGCTTTAATTGAGGGGGAGAGGGATACCCTTTTAGAAATTGTTGAAAATTTGAAAAAGCAATCCCTGTCTTGGGAAGAGTCTAATTTGTTGCTTGAATCAAATATTTTGAAGATGAAAAATGATTTAAACGATTCAAGTAGGTTTGATTGTGATGGTAATGGCTCATCATGTTCTCATGCTTCTAGTGCTAAAGCCAAAACCATTATTTATTTTAGAGGGTCAATTAATCCCAAGGACATTAGAAAAGATCACACTTTAGGTAACATTCCTTCTGTTTACACATGTTCACATTGTGGTAGGAAAGGTCACCTTAGGAGATTTTGTTTTGATCTTGGAAGAAGTCCTAGGATGTCGAAGTCTAGTGTTACCTTAGTTCCTAAATCACCCACAAGTTGTTTCACATCTATTTGGGTTATGAAATCACTTTTGGATACACTAGATTTTAGACAAGTTGATTCTCGTTTGCTTGCACATGATTCTTCTCTTGCCATATCATATAGATGATTGTGTTCGCATGTGTGTCATACGCTAGTTTTTTTTTTTTTTTTGGTTTCATGATATTTATGTTTACTAGCGTTGTGACATGTAATTTTTGAAGAATTTTGAAAAATACAAAAAGATTTTATTTTGATAAAATTTTGAAAAAAAAAATCCAAAAAGATTTTTGTTTTTTGTTTGCACCGTTTATGGATGAACACTTTGGATGACAAAGTCACAACATCATTTCATTTTTTTCATGTGACTATTTGATAGTGTTTTGAGACAATAGGTAAATTCATCCTTGTGCTTTATAATGTTTGGAGTCATTAAGATGTAATTGAGTGTTTCTTCCTACATGTTTGACTCATTTTTCCTTTATTGTACACATGCACGAATTTGTTTGATTATTGTGCTTGTCTTATCACATGTTGGTTGTGTGTTTTCACTTCAATCCTGTCCTTAAAACGAACCAAGCGCGATAAAATTTTGATAAGGATATTGTGCATATAAAAACCGTTTTGTGAGTTTGTGTGCTTTGTTTTAAAATGGGGAAGGGCTGCGAAAGGTTCATTTTGCCTTTGCGAATACTAAGCCACCGTTAAATTGGACCTAAAAATGGAGGAATTTTATTATCCAAGGTCCAAAGAGGTTAAAAGACCCCGAAAAAATTGAAAGGCAATAAAAAGATATTCATGCCAAAAAGGGGCCATTTAGGTTTTTGCACCAATTCTCCGAAGTTTGAGAATTTAGTTTATACACCTCTAAAAGAATATATATATGAGGGAGTTTGGTTGGAGAATTAAAACGGGTTTGCACGTCCTTGAAATTCTTGAAAATGCGCTATATAGTTTTGGACGTTATTGGTGTGTAAATCATTTGACTTTGATTTGTTGATTTGCATAAGATGATGTCATCTAAATTCAACAAACTTTTACACCTAAGGATACCTTTGATGTTCATTCGTTAGGAGTACACGTATGCATCGTGCACATATGATTGATTGAGTTGATTTACCTATCAAATGTGTTCACACCCATTCATTCCGTTTCCATGACTTGGTTGTTTGAGTCTAAATCCATGGTGTGATTTTTGTATCATATTTTTTTTCAAATGGTATCTATTTTTTTTGTACGAAAAATTAAAAAAAAAATCAAAAATAGTTTGTGTATTTCTTTTGTATGCCGTGACACCCCGATTTTGCTTGATTGATTCATTCTTCTTATTTGTCTATTTGGGGACATCATAAAAAGGGGGAGAAAGAATTATCTTATTATGGTGGAGATTTGAAAGTTTGAGTTTGCTCAGTTTGGTCATAAATTGGTATATATGTTTATCTCATTTCAAACTCGATATGTCACTTGGTATTTTGCTTATTCTCATGTGTGTAGGTACTACATGGATTATCATTGGATTGCACACCCTGATGATGGATTGCACACCCTGATGAGAAAAGTGTTGAGATTCCTGAAGAATTGACGAGCAATCGCTGTAGTCTTATTCAATTGTATCTTTCCAATTTTGGGTTCATGGAAGGGTAGATTTGTATAGGCATTTTTAATTTTTTAATAATTCGGATGTTTGTTTTTATGTATGTACCGGCATAGACATAAGGAGAGATTTGTAAGGACATTTTTGTCCATTAACAATTTATATGTCGTACGCCGTTACACCGTTGAAGAAATTCAAGATTCATACATTCATCAACGGATCCGAATATCAAAAGAAGAAGAGGAATCAAAGTCTGACAGACCGGACCGATTCGCCTGCAATAAAAGAACCGATCCGGCTAACCGGACCGGTCCGCCTCAGACCCGGACCGATCCGTCTGCTGAAAGCCGGTATACCCCGGACCGCAAGCGAACCGATGAAGCCCGGAATAAAAGCACCGATCCGGTCAATCGAACCGATCCGCCTCAGACCCGGATCGGTCCGCCTGGGATAAATTCGGCCAGATCTGTTCGAGATTTTTTAGGCTCAAAGTTTTCTTATTTAATCCAACTTCGGGGAGTTGTTTTCCAAGACTTACATACACGATTTTCAGAGTCCTAAATACTCTAAGTCTTCACCTTTTTGATGTGCCAAACATCTTTTTAATTCACACACAAAAATCCCAATTACTTTTGTGAATCTTTTGGAACCCTAGAACACAAGTTTTGCTACTGTTCAATCTTTGTGGGGAGATATTTGCAATCGAGGGCTGCGTGTCATTAATGAGGGAGTCTCTACAAAGTTTTATGGCTGCGTGTCATTGAGGAGAGCTGCGGTTCTTCTTTCGTTGTTTGGGCTGCGAGTCCTTGGAGGGTGCTGCGTGTATTCTCTTACTGAGTTCAAGACTGCGTGTCTTTGTGGGTTGGCTGCGCGTTGATCCATTGCCGATTTCTCTATGTAATTGTAAGTTGCGGCTTGTATATTCATAGTGAAATAAAGGTTTTACCCGAAAGGGGTTTTTTCCTGAAATCTGTTTCTCAGCATATTTTTGTGTCACTTGATTTATTTATTTATGGGTTGACACGCGCACCTTAGATGCATGTTTAGGGGCTGAAATTAAATAAGTGTGCTATATTAGAAAGTTGTGAAGTTAATCAATTATCACACGTAATTCTCGCGTTCTCACAGTTCCTACAAGTTACATTGGTCCCGTGCGAGGTGTCCGTGCCTCTTACGGGGCCGTTTGGCTGGTGGTTTGGGTTTTCACCCTCAAACGGCTTGTTTTTAAGCCTAATCTAGATGTTTTCAAATTATCATCATATTCTCAAACCGAGAGACCCATGACTATGCGGTCAGTTCCTATAAGTTACATTGGTCCCGTACGAGATGTTCGTGCCTCTTACGGGGCCATTTGGGGACTGGTTTGGGTTTTCACCCTTCAATGGCTTATTTCTAAGCCTGATCCATATATTATAAAATTATCATCATATTCTCAAATCGTGAGGCCCGTGACTACACGATCAGTTCCCGTGCGAGGTGTTCGTGCCTCTTACGAGGCCGTTTCGCGGCTAGTTTGGGTTTTCGCCCTCAAACGGCTTATTTTTCAGCATAATTTTGATATTTCCACATTATCATCATATTCTCAAATCGGGATACCCGTGACTATGCGGTCAGTTACTACAAGTTATATTGGTTCCGTGCGAGGTGTATGTGCCTCTTACGGGGCCGTTTGGGAGCTAGTTTGGGTTTTCACCCTTTAACGGCTTATTTTTAAGCCTAATTTAGATATTTTTAAATTATCATTGTATTCTCAAATCGGGAGACCCGTGACTACGCGGTCAGCTCCTACAAGTTACATTTGTCCCGTGCGAGGTGTTCGTGCCTCTTACGGGGATGTTTGGGGGTTGATTTGGGTTTTCACCCTCAAACAGTTTGTTTTTAAGCCTAATCTAGATATTTTCAAATTATCATCATATTCTCAAACCGGGAGACCCGTGACTACGCGATCAGTTCCTACAAGTTACGTCGGTCCCGTGCGAGGTGTTCGTGCCTCTTTTGTGGCCATTTGGGTTTTTACCCTTTAAGTGCTTGTTTTTAAGCCTAATTTATATCTTTTCAAATTATCGTCATATTCTCCAACCGAGAGACCCGTGACTATGCGGTCAGTTCCTACAAATTACATTGGTCCATGCGAGGTGTTCGTGCCTCTTACGGGACCGTTTGGCGGGTGGTTTGGGTTTTTACGCTCAAACGGCTTATTTTTAAGCCTAATCTAGATATTTTCAAATTATCTTCATATTCTCAAAACGGGAGACTCGTGGCTTCACGGTCAGTTCCTACAAGTTACATTGGTACCGTACGAGGTGTTCGTGCCTCTTATAGGGCCGTTTAGCGATTGGTTTGGGTTTTCACCCTCAAACGGCTTATTTCTAAGCCTATACTATATATTTTCAAAGTTTCATCATATTCTCAAACCGAGAGGTCCGTGACTACGCGATTAGTTCCTACAAGTTACATTGGTCTCGTGCGAGGTGTATGTGCCTATTACGGGACCGTTTGGGAGATGGTTCGAGTTTTCACCCTCAAACGGCTTGTTTTTAAGCCTAATCTAGATATTTTCAAATTATTGTCATATTCTCAAACCGAGAGAACATCGACTACACGGTTAGTTCCTACAAGTTACATTAGTCCCGTGCAAGGTGTTCGTGCCTCGTACGGGGCCGTTTGGCAGTTGGTTTCGGTTTTCACCCTCAAAAGGCTTTTTTTAAGCCAAATCTATATATTTTTAAAGTATCATCATATTCTCAAACCGAGAGGCCCATGACTATGCGGTTAGTTCCTACAAGTTACAAGGGTCTCGTGCGAGGTGTATGTGCCTCTTACAGGGCCGTTTGGGAGCTGGTTTGGGTTTTCACCCTTTTGCGGCTTGTTTTTAAGCCTAATATAGATATTTTCAAATTATCATCATATTCTCAAACCGAGAGAACCACGACTACACGGTCAGTTCCTACAAGTTACATTGGTCCCGTGCAAGGTGTTCGTGCCTCCTACGAGGACGTTTGGGGGCTGATTTAGGTTTTCACCCTTTAGCGGCTTGTTTTTAAACCGAATCTAGATATTTTTAAATTATTTTTATGTTCTCAAATTGGGAAACCCGTGACTACGTGGTCAGTTCCTATAAGTTACATTGGTCCCGTGCGAGGTGTTCGTGCCTCTTACATTGGGGCTTTTGGAGGTTTTTTTAGGTTTTCAACCTCTAACGTTATGTTTTTAATCAATTTAGAACGTTTATGATTTTAGAAAATTTTGACATAGTTTCATTTGTTAATTCGTTAAATTCAACATGCTTTAACATTTAAAATAAACTCAACACCAGTAGTAAATTCCAAAACCAAACCACCAGCAAATCCCTTCCACCAATTTAACTAAATAAGCTAATAAAGTAAGTCATTTTACGTTTGGCTATTTGTTGCCGTTATTTCAGGCCATTTTTTATTTAATGCTACAGCATTTAAAGAGAATTGGACTAAAGTCTTTAGTTGGAACAAATAATATACTTCAGAGACAGTTATTATAGAAAAATAAGAACGAGAGATATAAGAACTGACTGAGATACATAGAATAAGAATGAGAGATATCAAGGAGAGGTCGTACCTCTAGTCCATTAGTGAGCAATGTAATGTTATTATGGGAGAACTGTTAATCATACTTAGATGCCCTAATATCTTCCTCTCATCCATAAGCCACTTGCCAACTCAACATGCGCTCACTTTGTCACCACCAACATCAGGGGTTCCTAGAATCAAGAAAATAAACAAGTAATTACATTCAGACATCAGTGAACTACTTGGGATCACTTTGATTAGTTAGTTTTGGATTGTTGAAATTGGGTATTATTGGAATTGAGTAAAAAATTGATATTGGTTTCAAGGTGCTCTCTAGATTTTCCTCTTGCATTCTTGTTAGATAAATGGTCTCGTTCAAAGTAGTGGGATAAAACACATTAACTCGAGATGGAATTTGCTCATTTAGACCACTTAGAAAACTCAACACAAAATACTTACAAAGTAAGTCATGATGAGTGTAGAGAATGAATACATGGATTTTAGATTTAATAGCACGTTAATCTCCTGCAGATCAATATACTAAGGAAAATTTGGTAAGACGCGAAAGAAATTATCTCATTAAGGTCCATACCAGTTGGATCTATTTCTCATTAGACAACTATAACCTTCTAAATTATTAACTTTATAAACATCATACAAGAGATGCTATATATAATATATGGAATATACATTAGTACCTTCATTTACTCTTGGGGCCTTCTCTTGAAAAACAAGACCGAGAAGTACAATTAATTCATCAAATAATTACAATTGATAAAAAATTATATTTTTGAAAATAGTCTACCAAAACAGAGCATAGTTAGTGTTATGCCAACTGAGAAGTGAGTAGTTAGTTACATAAAGAAATATGAATGTAAGCATGCTAAAGTCATATTCTACTGACTACTTTACCAATGCCTTGGGAAACTGTTATATCCTTCCCTTCTTTGACCCGTTTTTCTTACCCGAATCCGCATCCTTCTTTTTCTCCCCTTTCACCACCAACTCACCACCACCTTCCACACTATCCTTAATCCCTTGAATCTTCAACTTCATATCGGGCACCGTTTGATATATCGACAAAGCTAACGAATTCAAAAACTTCAAATTCAATGACCTCACACCCGACCAACCTTTCGGTACAATAACCTCAACTTCCTTATTAATCACAATAACCACATTCTCCACAACCTCCCCAATCTCCATGGAAACCCTCCCAACCCTCACAACACTACATGTCCCCATCTTCACACACAACAAAGCCGACGAATACCCCCTCTGAATTTGCTCCTTCCAATTCTTATGAGCCAAATTCACAGGCAATAGCAACTTCTTCGGCCTAAAAAACTGCTTACCCAAAATCTTAGGCAAGAAATTAATAACCCTTTTATCAGCAAAGAACAAATAATAAGTATCACATAATTTGATTTAAACCCTAAATCCAATTTGTGACTTTGAAACCCAATGAATCCAGAACTGAATCCCAAATCCAAAAAATCAAAATCGATTTTGTTCCTCACCTTTAAATCTCAAACAGCATAACAACAACTATTTACCTCTCTCTAACTTATTTAAACAAAAAGATACATAACAGATTTAAATCGATTTGTACTTAATGAAATGGAAAAAATGTCTTCAACACCACCACAATCCAATTTATCCGATTTAATGAGTTAGGCAGCAAGTTTCAGAGACCATAGCTGGAACTAGGGTCGTCGAGTTTTGGGTTTTAAGGCGGTGGTCAATATTTCACAATCATCAGAAAAAAGCTAAAGTAAATTTTTTACATACATTTGTTTAAAATATCAAAACTACATTACAAAGCTTTGGTCAGAGTTTACCTTGATTCAGAGCTTTTCTCAGTGGCCAAACACGATGGAATTGCTACCTTTGGTCGATTGAAGTCTCAATTTCATCGATCGGAGGAGTTTATTTTTTACCAGTGGAGGTTATTTTTTTACCGGCGAGAGAGAGGGTCATCCTGGACAAATGAAGAAAGAGCTATCCGGGGAGAAAGAGAAAGAGCTGGACGGAGAGATGATGAAGTTTGTCGGAGATAGATAGATAGATAGATAGATAGATAGATAGATAGATAGATAGATAGATAGATAGATAGATAGATAGATAGATAGATAGATAGATAGATAGATAGATAGATAGATAGATAGATAGATAGATAGATAGATAGATAGATAGATAGATAGATAGATAGATAGATAGATAGATAGATAGATAGATAGATAGATAGATAGATAGATAGATAGATATAGAGAGAGAGAGAGAGGCGAGAGCGCCAATGAGATGAAAGAGAGAGGGAATTGAGCGGGAATGAAAGAAATGTTATCTAATGTTTTTTTAGGTATTTTATATTTTAATAAGTGTACTCAATTTGGGCACACTTCAAAACAGTGTCAAATTTTGGCACTGTTTTAAAGTGTGTCAGATTGTCATTAAACTGTGCCAAAATTGGGCACAATTTTAAACTGTGCCAGATTTTTAATATCAGGGTGTGCCAAATTGCTATTTTTGGTGCAGTATACTAGTAATCTCTATCAGTACCTCTTTTTATATAATTTATTATTTGTAGTTCATCTATACTAATTATATTTATATATTTTTTTGTACACTGCACAGGTATCATTAGCAATAAGTCACCACTGTTTGTACACATGCAAGCCAATCCTCCAACACTATAAGTGTTGAAGAGTAGCATTACTAGTATGCCCTATCAGTACCTATTTTTATATAATTTATTATTTGTAGTTCATCTATACTAATTATATTTATATATTATTTTGTACACTACATAGGTATCATTAGCAGCAAGCAAGTCACCACTTTCTGTACACATGCAATGCAGCAGCATTAGCAGCAACGTTTTGTAAACATGCAATGCAATATTGGCACATATCAGTTATATATTTTTCAACAAGAGTATTGGCATTTGGCACATATCAGTTGTATAGTTTGCCGCAGCAAGCCACCAAAGTTTTGTAATATTAACACAAGTCAATTGTATATCTTTTCTTTTTGGCAATTTTAGTTGGAAGCTCAGTTCCAAAGCTTTTGTATAGTGCTGACTTTTATTATTATACATCTAATGCATATTTTTGATAATGCAGATTTTTTAATATAATGCAGATTTTTTAGAATGCAGATTTTTTATGCATAATATAATACATAAAATAATGTATAATATAATGCAGATTTTTTAATATAATGCAGATTTTTTAGAATGCAGATTTTTTATGCATAATATAATACATAAAATAATGTATAATATAATGCAGATTTTTTAAATATAATGTAGATTTTTTAAATATAATGCATAATATAATGCAGATTTTTTTAAATATAATGCAATTTTTTTATGCATAATATAATACATAACATAATATAATACATCTAATGCAGAAGTGTGTAGCGGTTAGATAATGGGTATTAACGGGTAATATAGGCTCACCCAACGAGTTACCCGTTTAGACCCATTAATATTAACGGGTGTTAACGGTTCGGGTCGTGTACCCGTTAATATTAATGGGTCGTGCTTGGGTATTATCATCGGATCCGTTAGTTTTAACGGATCGTGTACGGGTTAAGGGTGTTTCCACCCGTTAACCCGATTCGTACACGACTCAACACAACCCGTTTACAGGTATTTCTGTCTTTAGGGTGACATGGGTGTGTGTTGAATCTTTTAGAGAGGAGATGGCAACCTGGGGATACATGACGAGGGAAGGAGTTTAGTTATGTGTGGAGAATAGCTCATTTATGCATTGTATAAATGATATGGAAATAGAGGAACATGAGGTGTTTTGAGGGAGAAGAGATTGAGTTATAAAGACTTCAATACACTCTTTTGATCTCTTTACATGTGTGATTTATAAAAGACACAAATTCTACTTTTCAGTGCTTGTTAATTTTTAGGAGGAGTTGGGGAAGGGGACTTAATTATATATGTGCGATTGGGGGGGAAGGTTTTTATTTTCCTTTAACCTTTTTTTATTTTATGGATTTTAAAGACTTTTTTTATATCTCTTGTGTATAGGTTTCCACCCCTAGGTAATTTTTATTAATATTCTTTTATTACTTATCAAAAAGACATTGTCCTAAGGCTTTATACAAATCTTGAAATGGATAGCATCTAACCTCTGTTTCTTTCTCTAACATAGCAATAAAAACTTATGATTACATATTTGAAATAGATACATTGAACCAGATGTATGGGTAATGATTGAAATCCTAAGCAATTCAAACTTTATGAAAATGTTAACATTATGATGAATATGAATACGAATTCTTGACCTTACACATAGAACTAACAAAATTATGGGATGGGCCTAATTTGGACAGGTCAAATATGGATTGGGCTAAATCTGGATTGGGCCAAATATAGATTGGGGTGAATGTGGGTTGGGACAAATATGGGTAGTCCAAATATGGGCAGGGTCAATCCATTGTTTGTCTACTAAAGTAAGTATTACAATTCGAGGTATATGTAAAAAAAACTCATATTTTACTCATAAATTTTAAAATTGAGTTTTATATTTGATTCGTAGCATTTAAAATTGGGATTCATATTTGATTCACAACATTCAATTATGGGCCCCATATTTAACTCATAGCTTTTAATTATGTGACCCATATTTAGATGACTGGTTTAAAATGAGTTGTTTTATTATTTAGGACACATTTTTCCACTACTACTCACACATAATAATCATACAAAAGGATCTTCTAAAAAACACTTGTTGCACATAATACAATTCATTCTAACGCACATCCAACTCTCGGTGTACATATTAAAATCAGCACACTATTTATTAACACTCGTAATAGTAAAAATAATAATGTAGAAATGTTGTCATGTGGGCCATACATGCTTGTCTTGATGTGAAAATATGAATCTCTTGGTCTTCTATTGATACTTAAACTTGTTTATATATCACGCATGATATTTAAAATAGTCAAAATTTGAAAGATTACCACCAACATAACTTGTCACCTCATATGAAGACCTAACCACTTGTACTTACTAAAAACATTAAATAAGTCCTCACATAAAATTCCCAAAATAAACATTTAAAGATATATGTGATGTATAATATACATTGTATTTTTTAAATGGGTTACTAATTATTTTGGAACTTTTGATCATAGACATGTCAACATCAAACATTCAATCACCTACCCAAAGTCTTAAACACTTGAAATTAAAAGTTTCCATAATACAAGAATTTTACATAATTTAATCAAATTCACTTGCACATACTAAAAAGAGTTATAAAAATATCAACTATATGGTGGCTTTACTTGGCAAAACATTGACATAATTTTGATGCAAAAAAAATTAACTATCAAAAATAAAATCTCTAACATAATATGATGAACAAACCTACCATTGACAATATAAAAATACCCACAATAAAATTATTGAAAATAAAGGATACCATCAATTATGAAATAAAGTTTGCTTCAACTTTTAATTCCATTTTCTTGCAATGTTTTTCTTTTTGTACACTGGGCCCCTTTAAATCTTCTATTGCTATTAGCTAATGTAATTTTGTTAACAAAGTTGTGTGTGTATACAGTTCAACTTGGTATGAAATTGTCATCAGAAATAATGACATTTTTGGAAGATACAAACTGGTTGAGATTTAGATTTATCAATGAATGATAGAAAGTGGCTTAGAGTTCAAAACCCCCTATTGTTAGAAGATTTGATATCTTTAACCTTTACTTATAAATTTCTCACCATGTAACTTAGCCCCACGATGCTTAGACAAATTTTAAAGAAATATCCTCCACCCGTCCTCATTGTTTGGGGACTTATGAACTCTAAAATAAGTTTACAAATGTTATAGATAATACCATAATACACTATTCTTTGGATGCCACAACTTATCTTTCAAATTATCAACGATACCATCATATACTGTTCTTATCATGTAACAACCTCAATTTTCACGCATATATTTTAGTATAAATTTGAACCTTAAGTTTATTTCTTTCGTTCGCCAAATTGTATCAATATGAATGCCCTTAAATTTTTGCACGAGATTATAATATATATGTGTGTGTGTGTGTGTGTGTGTTTGGTCGATAAATAAAAACTTGGATTAATTCAAATGTATAATTTTATTTTTGTCACGCTCGTCGCCTTATTCTTAACACGATACCCATGTAAACTGTGCCACTTTGTGTCATAGATTTATTTTACAAGTTGGAAATAATTCTAAGTATAATAATCTATTTTTGTACAATTGTCTTTGATGTGTAAAAGTAAATAAATAATAAAAATAAAAATAAGAGAGATAAAGTGATGAATTTGAGGATACAGACAGAGGAGCGTATGTATGGAGGAGTGTGTGAAAATGGTAATAAAAGATGATGGTGGATGAAATGAGTTTGTGGGGTAGGGGAGTAAAGTAAATAATAGTTCGTTTAATAAAAAGATAAAGGAGTGTTGGATGTGGGGTAAATATATGAGTAGGGTGGTAATAAAGAAATCTAAAAAGAAAGGAAAATGATGCGTATGTGTGTGAAGAGGAAATAAAGAAAGAAAAGATGATAGATGGGTGTATGATTGTGTTTGAAATAACTATGTAGTAAATGTTAAAAAAATATTAAAAGAGTTCAAAAGAGGGATGAGAAAATGATACGAACTTTTGTAAAAGAGGAGGGGGGGTTGGTTGTCCTCTCTTCATTTTATTAGTTACCAAACTCAAAAAAAAAGATAGAGGTTTAGGAGAAGAAGAAGAAGAAGAAGAAGAAGAAGAAGAAGAAATACAAAATATAGGAGAACAATTCAAGGAGGGAAGCTTAGATTGTTTCAACATTATTTTTCATCTTCATTTCAACTTGGATATTATTTCAAGGTGAGTCACGGTAGTTCCTTTATTTTAGAATATACTAAAAATATTTGTAAATGAATGAAATAAGCTATCGAAATTGAAATCTCCATGCATAGATGAAAAAAAGAATTAAATTCTGTAAATATTTATGCAATTATGTATAAGTGTGTGTATATATTTATATATACGAATTGAAATATATATATATATATAATGTTATAAGACTTTAAATTTTGTTCCGATTTATAATTATTTTAAAATTTTGCGTTAACAAGAATTGACACGTTTTGACTAAAAGGATTTCGTGCATGAAATTTGGATAATTAGTTGCATGTTTATTATTCATGAAATTTAGTGCTCATGAAAATATGTGAGACCTAAAAGAGAATGAAAGAAATATAGTAATATTATAGTAATTCTTGTTAGCTTTTCATATTGATAAAGACCGAATAGAATACTTGAATATTTTAAAATTTTATATAACATGATTATTAATTCAAAAGAAAAATTACCAAAAGAATGAATATGAAAATATTCTTAGTGGTAATTAATTTGTATGTTAAGAAATGTGAAAATAATTAAAAATATTCAATATATAGGTATAGTAAACAAGTTGAATAAACTCGAAGAATAAACTATCTGATTGAATGATCATAATTGAGACTTGATAAAGAATGTGTTTTAAATGCTCAAAAAAAAATGAAATGGAAGGATTTTTTATGATTGACTAAGTTGTGAAGAGTTAAATATATGAATTTCCGGAAGTATGGAAAGAAGTATGATGGATAAAATAGAATAATTACTGAATAACATATGAGATATTTTAATTAAAAATATCCTAAGTAAATCCTCAGAGTTCACCACTACAATGTTATATTGATTAAGGGCTTAAAACTCTTTAGTGAACTCGATCACTAAGATGATTTTCTAAATGTGTTATATAAGGCTAGGAGTGGGTGGGGTCTTCTCTATTTTTTATGATGCCCTAAAGACTTTCGCTTAGCCTTTTAAATTATTTGTCCCATCATAAATGTGAGGCGTGGACCATTATTATAGCGTAAACATAATGTATAACCATCAGACAGAATAATCAAACCCGAGACCGATGTCCCAGTACAAGTTTGGATTCGGAGAGGTGTTAACATTATGGAGAGGCACGGGGGAGTCATCCGTGTAAGTCGGACCAGTAGGAAGCCAAAGTGGAATGAACTTAGGTGAAAAAAAAATAGAAGTTTTAAGTTTAACTTTAATTTAAGAGTTTCCAATAATAAACTATTTTGTGTTAATCTGAGAATGTTATACTGCATCAAAAATTATAAAAATACATCTTTATAATATTTCTCTAAAAAAGAAATACTTAAACAAAAATTGTGATGTCATTCGTTAATCATGCCACTTCACTTCAAGAGATTGGGATCTATTATAATAAGTGTTCGGCAGACACATGTTATTTTAAATACAGGGGGTTAAAATTTTGAAAGTTCAGTACGAAAAAGAAATTACCGCCACCATTAATTAGAAACTACATTTTTTATCCCGAGATGTAAGCGGAACTAATTGTCTTGTTCCGTTGAATTATTAATGGTTGGTATATTATTATTATTTCTGAATAAGATGGTTATGTTCTTAAATAATTGTATATTTCATTCTGTGATTCATACCAGTGTTTTAAATACCGACTCGAGTTGTGTTTGTGCATACTCGGGTGTATCCATTTTAAATGGATGCAGGCGAATATCATAAGCAGGAACAACCATAATTGGAAGCAGTCTGTCAACATAACGTAGTGGAGTACAACATTTGAAAGTCATTGTAGAAATAAATCTTCATTTCCTTTTTAAATTTTTGTCAGGTATTTTGGACTTTGGCATGTGGACCACCTCTGATAACTATTTGTCTTTATGATTAAAACTTATTGTCTATTTTGTTTGGGATTGTAATATTATTGTATTTTTTCTTTATCGTGTATGGGATGAGATAGAGTATGTTATAACCATTTAAATTCCAGTAACACGAGATTTAAATTCTTTCCCTTGCCAAAATAAGATGTAGGTCTAAAATTAAATTCACACCGGGACTTTTGGACAATGAAATATTAGTTTAAAATTAACTCAATCAAATATTTAATTATTTGAAAAATTAGAATCGTGACATCTCCCGTATCATTATTGGATAGTGTTTGAAATCCACCATTCATGATTTGAATTATCAACTAATGTGAACATAAAAGGCCAATGTATTTATCAAAATATTTTATGAACTCTATATCTATCTAGAATTTTTCTTTAAATAAACTTCAATAATCTGAATATTGGTTAACATAAAATAATGATATTAAATAAAATTTGGAGTTAAACTTCTAATTTAATTTTTAAAAAAGTAGGTTATTTTCTACACTAATATTAAAAAATCCAAATCCCTAACTTACAGCGTTGGATACTCCCTTAGAAAGATCATAACAAAATGAAAAATAGAAGTACAAGACTAGCATGAAAAATGATACTTACACCGGTTTAGTACAATGAGTGCACAAAATTGTTATACATTTATCTAAAACAATATATATTGTTTTAATCAAATGTATAATGATTTTATACACCTGATGCACAAAATCGGTTTAAGTAGAATTGCTCAACTAACATATAACACTTCCGTTTAGGATTTAACAGTTGATTTGACAAAATAGATAGTAAATTATTCAAAGATGCTTACACATATAGCAAAAACGAAGCACGAACCCCACACGTCACAGAGTATTTACAAAGCCCATTAGTGAACAGAACTTTAAGAAAACATATCGAAGTGATTAAATTAATTAACCAGATATGTCTACATCCTTGACCACCAATTTCTTCTCTTCCATTTTAGGGACTATCATAGTCAGCACACCATTATCCATAGCAGTCGTAACTTCATACATGTTCGTATTCTCCGGAATAAGAACTTGTCGTTGGTCCTTTCAACGTGGGGCCACTTGTCGTTCTTCTCGTCTTGTTCTTTGCTCATTTCCCCACTTATCTAAACACCTCAACTTTCACTTATTTCTTCTTCAGCCCAGGGAGATCAACCTTAGGGTCTCATTCCAATCAATATGAGTGTTGGCGAATGCGCGAGCAAAATTTGGGACGTTGAAGATGGTGATGTTCTTGAGATAGGGATATCATCGAAAGGATCCTAGATATCAAAGGAGAATGGATCAAACATGTTGCTTCGTCAGTTGCCCAAGATATTTGGAATAAGCGCCCCATCACTTCTTTCTTTATTTTTTTTATCAGGGTGTTGATGTTTACTCACTTATTAATGCAATTCAGCTAGTTTTTATTTTTTCGATGACGAAAGCACGAGATACCAAGAAGCTATTTACAGCAGGAGGATGAACATTCTAGATTTTTACTACTATCTTGACTTATCTCAAATAGGTGCTTGGGAGAGGTGGAGTCAGGAATTTTTTAGGGGTGGGGAAAACATTTTTTTCCAACAATATTAACAATTAAAATATATAAATATTTAACACATGTCATTTCATACTAAAAAACCGATATTTAACTAATGATCTCGTTCCATAAAAAATAACGAACTCCTAAATTATAATTTATAATTGTCCCCTACGAGATTTCATTTTTTGGAAACGGTCCATAATGGCATCATTGCTAACACTGTCAAAAACATCATTTTCAACATACGCGACCACACAATCATTCATCCACTCATCCCCCATTCGATTCCAGAGATTCGTTTTCACAATGTTCATAGCTAAAAATGCCCTTTCAACTGTAGCGGTAGCAACAGGTAAGATCAGTGACAATTTTATAAGCCATATAACCAAGTTGTACACAATATGCTTTTGCAACTCTACCATCTTCTTAGAAAGAGAGAGAATCCCTTCCAATTCTGAGAAGTCATCATTAGATTTCATTTCCATTTCATAAAGCACAAGTTGGTTTTGAAGTTCAATGCGCTCACCCTCGGAGAAATCATTAGGATATAATTCATAAAGGCGAACCAACTTCTGGCAATTAAAAGCAATGAATGAGCCACTTGGGTTTAAGGATGACATACAAAGAAGTAATTCTGAATTAACCTCATCAAAACGATTGTTGAGTTCAACAAGTTGTTTATCAACACAAAGATAGAATAAATCAACTTGATAATGATGTAAATTTGTTATTAATTCAGCTCTACGTTTAGGCTTTCCTAAAAGCATAAAATTATCTTCCATTTGAGGAATGTCTATATCATGTCTCGTGCAAAATGAAGAAACATCGAAAAAAATAGAATCCCAACCACTATCTCTCATTTTTTGCATACGCTCTTTTGAGAGTCTAATCAATGTTATACCATTCACTATATCTTTATCTTTTCGTTGCAATGCTTTTGAAAGATCATTAGTGATTCCAAGCACATTCTTCATCAAATGCAATGTGAAGATAAAATCAAAAGACCGCATCAATTTTAATAAAGTGCAAGCTTGCCCCTTTTGGTCGCCAAAGCCATCAAACATCACATCCTCAACAACTTCCGACACAGACGAAAACATAGTAATCAAATTTATCAATGTACCATAATGTGATCCCCAACGTGTTTCACCTAGTCGTTTGAGATTAGTCTCTTGATTTAACCTGCGGCCACATGATAATTCACCACTTTCAAGTAGCTCAAACACCCTCTCAGCTTCTTTAGTTCGAAGAATGTCTCGACACTTACATGATGCCCCAGCAATATTCACTAAATTAGTGACAGAGTGAAAGAATGCAGAAATATCCAGAAGATCTTTTGCAACATGAACAAGTGCCAATTGAAGTTGATGTGCAAAACAATGTACATAAAATGCAGACTTGTTCTCTTTCAATATGAGTGATTTAAGGCCATTGAACTCGCCTTGCATATTACCAGCCCCATCATAGCCTTGACCACGCAAACTCGTGATACTTAACTTATGATTGCTTAAAAATTCTTCGAGTGCTGTTTTGAGTGAAAGTGCCATAGTCTCACGAACGTGTATCATGGCTACAAATCTTTCCATTACACAACCTTTTTTGTCCACATATCGCAAAACAATGACCATTTGCTCTTTTACATATGAATCACGAGCTTCATCAATTAAAATTGCAAATAATTCTCCATCGAGATCTTTTAAGATAGAATTAACTGTCTCAACACCAATTGCATTTACAATATCCTTCTGAATCTCAGGTGCTATTAGTTTATGATTGCCGGGAGCATTTTTAAGAACTGCACAATTGATTAATTCGTTGTGATTTGCTAGCCACTGTTCAAGAAGTTCCCCTTGTTGAATGAATTTTCTGATTCATCATGACCACGGAAAGATAACCCTTGACGCACAAGAAATCGAATGACATCAATAGTTGCATTTAACCGAATTCGGTAGTCAATCTTATCTTGCTTCGAATGTTTTGCAACTAGTGTCTCAATGTGTCGATTTTGATTCATTAAATCTTGGCCTCTTCTATACGCTTCATTGTGATAACTTGTGGGGTTCCCAACATGATCTTGAAGTTTTTTGCTATTTTTCCAATTCTTAAATCCACCACTCACAAAAGTGTCATTTTTACCCAACTCGGGACGAAATAAATAACAATACAAACAAAAAATAGCACCTTCTTTTATGTTATACTCCAACTAATTCCCATACTTAGTGAACCACATTGGATTAAATCGACGAAATTTATCGCCTATTTTTTTTGTGGAAATGTGTGATTACGAGGTTGACAAGGGCCCCTTTGCAAATAAGCTCTTCGAACATCATCTTGATTGTTTGGATCATAATCAGAAATTCTAGGTCGTAGAAAAGGATCCGAAGGAAGATTTGATAAATCAACCTCAATATGACTTAGATTAACCTTTTTGCGTATAGGTTCTTCCGCTTCAACATTAGTATTTCAAGTAGGAGGCACTGAATCGGAAACTTCTTTCAGAGTTCTTTTATAAAATCTTTCCATAACAGAAGGAAAAAACTTATGTAAATGTTATAAATTTTTTTGAAAGAAATGGATTAAAAATAAATTAAAAACAAAAACAAACATATATATTTAATGAATAAAGTTAACATTCCTAATCAAATAAAAAAAATTAGCCCTAAATGAAACCCTAAAAAAATTAGCCCTAAAAAGGACATTAAACGAACATGGTGACAATAAATAGCAGCGGTTATAGTGTCTTATAGAAAGAGATGAATAAGAAAAGTCTCACCTTAAACTTTGACACAAAACTTTTGTTTATGTTGGTTTTGGCAGAGAGGAGAGCATCCTTGTTTTTCCAACAGACCTCACAATTTATTTGTTTCTTTAGAGCAGACAAAGTGCCCTACTTTTGATTTAATAGAAAAATAGCCGTGTCTTTTACAATTTGGTGGGCCATTGGGCTTTGTGTTGGTTAGTCAAATAAGGAGGCTTATAATACAATTGGGATATTTTAAAAAAGGATGGGTGGGGGACACTATATATATGTATAAAAAGAAAAGGCCCACATCTCTGGAAAAAATGAGAATTGGGGGTGGGGCACTTGCCACCCCTTCCTACAACGTGCATCCGCCCCTGGTGCTTGGCGATGGAGACTTTTCCTTTACTCATGAAGCTAGTCGTTTCTATAAACTTATTTAAGCTTCGTTACAATATTTCCTTTTCTTTTGGGGCATTTTTTTTATTTTATCTGTCATTGAGTTTTGATAATTAATTTTTTTGATAATTTTTTTAAAATTTATTATTAAAATTAAATAAAAAAAGTTACTTAACTAATTACATTGTTATTTTTATATAAAAGTCCAAACTACTTATATTCTACTTTATGAAAGACTCAATCCACTTATTAGTTTATTTATTTACTTATATTTATTGATTTAATACACTAGTTGTTGATGACAAAAATTATCCACTTATGTGGACTAATAAGAAGTAAACATGTGTCCTCCTACATGGCCAAAATCCTAGTCAGCAGATAGTAACTCTGTCGACCAACAGAAGGAATGTCGACCAACACAAAGAAGGTCAACCAACAAGAAAATAAAGCGTCATCATACCAAGAGTCATACTACACGTGGTTCATATAACTAATCGTCACAATTATTATGTAAGGATGTAATTGCTTAATTATATAAAAAGCATTTCATCCCTTGACATTCCAACCATGGACCTCCGGGTCACTATAAATACATTGTATCCCTTTAATCAAGAGTACATTGTTGAATGGATTCTGGGATATTCTTATCTACAAGAGTACCTAGCTTTCTGTAACCACAAAAATCAATAAAATAACAGTGGACGTAGGCTTTCTTACATAGCTGAACCACTTTAAAAATCTCTCTCTCTCTTTTTATTTACCATTACATATTTTATCTGTGATTATAAAATTAGATTAAGATTAGTTTTTTACATCAACAGATTGGCGTCGCCCATGGGAACGCATTTCTAGTTATCATTCTCACTCTTACATATTATTGTTCAAAGCACAATGACTGACCATGAGTCCAGTCTTAGAAATGAAGGCAACCCACCTGTTCCATCTGCTTCGCCTATGGAAACAGACCAATAAGCCATGCAGAAAATAGTATGGCAATTGGCTCAGTCACTACAAGTGGCTCCCTCACCCAGAAGATAAATGTCGCCTCCACCTCTAAGATCCATCTGGTATAGTTATTCCAGATCTGCACGGGACGCCTCTTATCGTCCAGGAGAAAATTCATCGCTTAGGTCCACAGAACCCTATGATATCCATTCTTTTTCTCCAAATAGGCCAAGTGTCTTGGAAAGGCTAAGAATAGCTTCGGCCTTTAATCATTTGGGACCCCGGGTAAATAGAAATCCTCTTATGATGTTATTCAGGAACACTCAACATCCAGCAGACCAGCATGAGGCCTCAGTCAGATCAAGATCAAGCATCCAACGATTTGTACGCACCGAGCAGACCTCTTAGGAGGAAAGTTCAAAGAAAACACATGGTGGAAATAATCGAGCTGCTTCGCATAGATCTGAGGCAGGAAATCCATCCTAGAAAGGGTTAATCCAGTGGTTGGAAAATCGATTAGGTGAAATGGCAAAAGCAAAGAATCCTTTGCAACGGAGTTTTGTTAAATGATCCCCATTTGTTCATGAAATTATGGATTTTCCTACTCCATGAAAATTTAAAGCTCCTGTGGTTACTCCCAAATATGACGGTAAGACTGATCCAATTCTCCATATCGAGCAATATCAAGATGCAGTTGATATTTATTTAGTCCCTGATGAAATGAGGTGCAGAGCATTTTAAAGTACCAGTACGGGTTCAACCCAAATATGGTATAAGAACCTTCCACGAGGATAAATTGCCACCTTCAATCACCTTACCGAGCTATTAATTAGAAACTTCTGTATTGGAGGTAAGCCAGTGAAAAGAGTAACTCATTTTCTAAGTGTAAGACAGAAAGTGGGGCAAAGTACCAGGGAATACATTACGCATTTTAACAATGAAAAATTTGAGGTGATTGATTATGAGGAAAAAATGGCCATCATTGCTCTTATGAGTGGCTTGCTTACCAAGAAACTATATTATACTCTGGCTAAAGATCCTCCCAAAACTATGGTTGAACTTATGGTAAAGGCAACAAAAATAATGAATGCCGAGGAAGCTATGGACATAAAATAGAGTCCATCCACGAAGCCAGCCACGAAGCCTGAAAAGAAGGAGAAAAATAAGTAGAAGCCAAAGAAAAATACAGGCTCAAAAAGTATGGAACCTTGAGTATTAACATTTATCATATCCTGGAAGAAATCAAGCACACTAAGGATTTGTGATGGCCTAAGAAGTTAAGGGCACCTCCTAATAAGAGGGATACATCTAAATATTTTGAATTCCATAAGGATCATGGTCATGCAATGGATAACTGCATCACTTTGCAAAATGAGATAGAATCCCTCATCCGCCGGAGAAAACTCAATAAATTTATTGATCGGCACGATAGCAGAGAACCTAGAAGAAGGTCAAATTCTCCATGCAAGTCTAGAGATGATAAGAAGAAAAATTATGAAGACGATTATGAAGATGATCCATAACTTCCGAAAAAGCCTAAGAAACCAGAACGTGAGGTAGCTACGATTAGTTTTGGGTCATTTGATTGTCATATGATTACAGGAAGTGATGAAGGAGGACGTGATCACACTGCTGAAAGGAAATATGACTTGAATGAAGCCCAGGCTTGCTCCCATATCCTGAGGATTAATTTGAATATAGATGATCGACCGAGGAAGGTCAACAAAAATAAATTGGTGATTGGTTTTTTTAAAAATGATATCTCTGGGGTACTTTATCCCCATGATGACCCGTTGGTTGTCAAATTTAGAATCCAGGATATTATCATTGCCATAGTTTTGATTCATAATGGGAGTTTGACCGATATTATGTTTTATCCTTACTTTCAGAGTTTGGACTTGAAGCTCAGCAGCTGGAACTCAATCATGGGTCATTAATAGGATTTTTTGGTGAAAAAGTTTACCCTTTGGGAACAATCAAGATAGAAGTGTTGATCGGCACCTAGCAAGTAAGTCACATAGAGAAAATACATTTCTTCGTGATGGATAAGAGCGTTCAACCTGCCTTCAATGTGATCCTAGTCAAGGTAGAATTGAAGAAGTTTGAAGTTGTACCGTTAATAATCCATCAATGCTTGAAGTTTCCAAATCATTTTGGGGTAGGCGTTATGAAAAGCGACCAAAAAGTGGCAGAGAATATTACTACTCCTCAACCGACAAAGAATATCTGATTGAATTAAAGAAGAAGACTACCACTTACCTGGTGGATACCACTGATCCTAATGGTGAATATGAAGTTGAAACTTTGGATCCCCGAGATGAAACATAATTGATCAAGGTACAGATCATGAAAGTAACTGAAAGCATCATTCTAGATGATAATAAGCCAGAAAGAACTACGCAAATCGACTCAATACTAGATCCCATCCTTAAACAGGAATTGATTATGTTCCTGAGGTAGTGGAGAAATGTATTTGCTTGAAGCTATAAAGATATGCCCGAGATTGATCCCAATTTACTTTGTTATGAGCTAAACACCAGTAAGGATGCCAAGTCGATCAACCAGAGACGTAGGATTTTTATTCCAGAGAAAAATTAAGTTATTCAAGAAGAAGTAGAGAAGCTACTAAAAGCTCGATTTATTAAATATGTGAAGTATCCATCCTGGTTGGCCAACGTTGTAATGGTTAAGAAAAATAATGATAAACGGAGAATGTGCATGGATTTCACCGATTTAAGTAAGGCGTTCCCAAAATATCATTTTCCTTTGCCTAGAATTGATCATCTGGTGGATGCTATGCCAGGACATAAGCTTTTAAGCTTTATGGATACCTATTCTGGTTATAACAAAATAAAAATTAAACCTGAAGATAGGGAAAGTACAATCGTCATCACCCCCGAGGAACTTATTCCTATAATGTAGTGATGTTTGGTCTAAAAAAATACAAGTGCAGCGTACCAAAGGTTAGTGAACAAGGTCTTTGAAGAACGATAGGTAAAAACATGGATGTTTATGTGGATGATTTGTTTACAAAGAGTAAAAAAGCTTTAGATCATATCAATGGCCTCAGTCAGACTTTTGATTTGTTGGAAAAGCATCAGATGAAGCTGAATCCGACCAAGTGTGTGTTTAGAGTACAAGAAGGGGTGTTCCTAGGCTTCATAGGTAATCAAAAGGGAATTGAGGCTAAACTAGCAAAGATAAAAGCTTTAATTGAAATGTAGTCACTGACCTGCAAGAAAGATATACAGAGGCTCACTAGAAGAGTGGAAACCTTAAACAGATTTATTTCCCGAGCAACAGATAGGTGCTTACCATTTTTCAAAGTGTTGAGAAAAACTTTTGAGTGGAATGCATAATGTGAAGAATCATTACAGCAGTTAAAGAAGTACCCGGGATCACCACCATTGCTCTCCTGGCCAAATTTGTGTGAGAAATTATACTTATACTTAGTTATTTCTGAGTCATCGGTGAGCTCGGCCTTGGTCAGACAAGACAATGGAATCAAAAAACCAGTCTACTATACCAGTAAAGCGTTCAGAGGAGATAAAATCAGGTATCCGAGCTTGAAAAATTGGCTTTAGCACTTATAGAGGATTCTAGATGTATGAAACCCTATTTCTAAGCACACATCTTAGTTGTGTATACTGATCAGCCTCTTCGACAAACACTTTACAAGCCTGAGAAGTAATGAAGATTGATGTACTGGGCGGTAGAATTGGGAGAGTATGACATTATCTATGAACCAATATCTTCATTGAAAGGCTAAGCTTTGGCATATTTCATTAGTGAATTTACTTATTCGGAGGTTCCCGACCAACAGAACTCGCCTACCGAGCAGAGTTCGAAAGAAAATAGCTCAGCTAAAAAGTAAGGCGAAGTAGTTGTCGTTCAACTTGAGTCATCCAAAATTTAGGAAAGGGCCCAGAAATATGCAAAGGAGAGTAAGAAGATATTCTAGTATGGATCATTGATAGTATAAAGCTTCAACCATGATGTTTCGTTATGGAATCTGTACGTGGATGGATCTACATGTGCTACTAGCAGTGGAGTAGGTATAATACTTAATACTCCTGATGATATTGACATTGAGTATGCTCTCAGGTTTTAGTTCAAAGCATCAAACAATGAGGCAGAATACGAAGCCTTGATAGTTAGGCTAAATTTAGCTCTTTCATTAGGCATCGAGCAAGTAGTAGTGCATAGTGATTCACAACTAGTTGTTAACCAATTGCTGAATTTATATGGAGCCAAAGGATAATTGATGACCATGTATCTCGATAAGGCCATGGAAGTCATCGCTAATTTTCTATCCGTCCAAGTTAATAGGACCCCAAGAATAGAGAATGTCCGATTTGATGCACTTGCTTGGATAGCATCAGCAACAAGAATTGAGCTCGAAAGAATAATCCTAATCGAGCTCATGGCTAATCGAAGTATTGATGAAGACCTGATGGTAAGTTTCATTGTTGTAGATCTGGGACCTTCCTGAATGGATCCCATCAAAGCTTATATTGAAGATGGAACCCTACCACCCGATCCTAAAGAGGCTAAGAATCTCTGATATAAAGTAGTGAGGTATGTGTTAGATAAAGGAGTTTTATACATAAGGGGATTGACGATCTTCTTGCAGTGTTGTGTTCATCCAATGGAGGTGGAAGATTTGATTAAATAAGTGCATAGAGGATCATGTGGAGCTCATTCAGCTGCAAAGATCATTGTTCTAACGCATCAACACTCAGGGATATTACTGACCGACTATGAAGGCAGACTGTACAGCCTTTACGAAAAAGTGTGATAAGTTCCATAGATTCTTTGTCGTTTATAGAACACCTAATGCTGCTTTAACACCAATAACTTCACCTTAGTCATTCACTATATGGGGAATTAACTTGGTCGTCCCACTGCCAACCACCAAAGGCAGGTTAAAATACTTAGTTTTTATTGTGGATTACTTCACCAAATGGGTGGAGGCAGAGCCATTGGTTGATATGCCTTATGAGAAAGTGTATCAGTTCATATGGAAGAATATAATCTGTCGATATGGTTTACCATATGCTTTCATCACAGATCATGGCACCCAATTTGACAATGAGGAGTTTGAAGCATACTGTGCCTAGTCCAAAATTCAGAAGCTGCATTCTGCACCAGGCCATCCTCAAAGTAATGGTCAAACAAAAGTGACAAATAAAAATTTATTGAATGGGCTGAAAAAGAGACTTAATTTTGCCAAGGGCAACTAGATTAACGAGCTACACTCTGTTCTTTGGGCCTACAGAACGACGCCGAGAACAGTAACTGGAGAAACACCATACATACTTGCATTTGGGACTGAAGCCATGGTACCAGCCGAGATCGGCCTACCAAGTGACAAGGTACTGAATTTTAATTCCCCGGTTAGTGACTTGGTGAGGCGATTAGACCTCGACATGTTGGAGGAGGTACGAGAATATGTAACTCTAAGAAATGCTTCCTACCAACACCGAACTTCTCGCTTTTATTATAAAAGGGTCAAGTTGAATAACCTAAAAAGGGGTGATTATGTTCTTAAGAAACTTATCTACAAGACTAATAAGCTTGAGACCAACTGGCAAGGCCCATATCGCATATCAGCTGTCATCCGACCAGGGGCCTACCTAATAGAGACTTTAGAGGGTGAAGAATTTAAAAATCCTTGAAATGCTGAACATCTTCGAAAGTATTATCAGTAATTCAAAGGATGTCCATTATGTATCTCTCTTGCTTTTATTTCAGTATCAATAAAAAGTTTATTTCAGTCTCTTCATTTTTTGATTTTGTTTAGAGTATGGTGATGATATACATCTCCAAAAACAAAGATAACTTTTTATCTTTAGCTCTGACCAAGTCAAAACATGATTATAACCCTCATCACTTGGTCGGCAATAAGAAAAATAATAACCAACTAAGTCAAAATAGGATTATAATCCTCAGCACTTGGTCGGCAATAATAATTTATTTCATGTATGACTTCGTAAAAATAAAATCACGAACAAGAGGTTGATTACTTCATGTATGATTTTGTATAAACAAGTCAAGAACAAGAAGTGTAAAACTTCGTATAAAACTAAAAAAATTATAAACAATTTTTACCCGACTAAGTTAAAATTCCTAGATGCTGGAATATAAACATACATTCCTCATACACTTGGTCACCACTAATAACTAATGCTAAATTTGGATCAATATATCTAAGTGCATTAGTAGAATCAGTGGCATTACCACTGGTAACTAATACTAAATTTGGATTGATATATCTAAGTGTATCAGTAAAACCAATGGCATTACAATCACAAGTTAACTGAATGATTAAAATAATCATAAGGTGACAAAAATAAACACATTTTATTCATATAAATTGTATTACATTAAAATGAATTACAAAATACATAATAATCATTCAACTGGACGTTTTCCCTCAGCTTTGGAAGATGATTGCACTTTTTCCATACCAGCAGGAGGATCATCCAGTGTAGAAGGAGAATTTATAAAGTTGAAATCTTGAAGCATCCTTCTATTGTTTCAGCTCGGCGTGTTGTTCAAATGAGGAGGTCGAACAATCTCAAGTTCATCGTGTAACTCATAATCCCCTAAATATTTCGATATCAAGTATTGGGGAATCAATTCAACAGGAATCCAACTGACATTCAACTTGAACGGAGATTGTTGGCAGTCTAAAAAACTAGGATCATGCCAATACCAAAGTTTGTTATCTTGATCAACCTTCATCTCAGCCAAGAAATTGGTCTAGTCCCATTTATAACCTTCATTATGAGTTTGAGTGAGGTGATCATCTATATGGCCCAAAGCTCATTGTATCCATCCATCCATACCTCTCTAGGTTATTTTTCAAATTGAAAGGTTTACCTTTCAACTTGATGTTGAAGTTTCCTTAAAACCTAATCCTTCACCCTCAACTAAGAGGATTGGTCGGCAAGGGCTTTGTCTTTAGCTTCCAGTCTTATGGAAAAATCGGTAATAGCTTAACTTCTCATCTTCAGTTGGGTAGCTTGATTAGCTAAAGTTTTCTTGGTCCTAGTATCTTCTACATTTGTTCGGCTAGCTCTCTGTTTAGAATATTGTACAGGTTTCGATTTTTTCAAAGCTTCAAGTTATTCCCTCAATTTGGCATTTTCCTCCTCTAAAAAAGAGGCACCTTCATCGGCACTAGCAACGAAAGACTGTTTTAAGGCCCCAAGTTCATGGCTCAGCCCATTATTTTCCTCTTCCAGAAGTTTAGCAATCTCTATGGCTTCATCAACATCACGATTCAATAAAAACTCCTTTTTCTAAAAGTAGAAGCATATTTTTCCAAATTCTCTTCGAATCCCCAAGATTCACTCAAGGTCTTGTACTTAGCTTCATAGTCGGCACGAAGTAAAGCTTTGGCTTCATTATGCTCTGATTGTAATTCATTGATAATCTCATAGTATGCAACATTATTATCCACAGCCCAATCAAGAAGAAACTTGAGATAAGTGTACGCATCCCTAGCCTGATTATAATCATCTGCACCGAGCAAATCTGTCAATTCTTTATCAGTCAAGTCTAAGTGACCAGCTTTGAACAAATTATTGCAGCGTTTGAGTAGATCGGAGTCAGTGGAGGCAATTTGTTCCATCTTAAAAAATAAAAAAAGAAGATAGAGCAACAGCCGAGCAGAAACAAATGACATGTGAATTAAAGGAAAAGTTCTTTAATTGATAAATAAGAAACGTCATAAATACATCAGAACAGAGACAAAAGGAAAACAAAGAAAGGTGCAAAATACAAAGATCAAAAGTTGAACAAGTCTACACCCACTTCTTATCCTTTTCAATTTCATAAGGAACAGTTGCGTCCACAGGAACTTTATCTTGTTCAGAAAGGGGGATAACTGAGTCAAAAATAGTTTTGTCTTAGTTAGTAGAAGGGGTAGTAGACTCAACCACCAAAGAGGATTCCCTCGAACCATCATCATCCTTAATTTCCTCATCAAAGTTTGGGGGAGATCCAGGGTCATGTCTAATAAAAAGCTCAGAATCCTCAGTAGTGCTAACCTCCTTCAACGCTACCGACCAACCCTCCTTAAAGAATTTTTTTCTTTGCATATGCAATTTGTGCAGAGGTAGTAGAGATGGATTTATCCCAACCCTTATTGAAGGATTCTTCCCTAGACTTCTTTCTTATATCCTTCTCAATAAAAATATCAGTGGATAGTTTGGCTACTTGTCCTTCAGCAGCCTTTGCCCTGCTCTCAGCTTGAGCAGTATTCGAGTTAGCCACAAATAAGGCATTATTAGCTATCTGTCGAGCTTCTTCGATAGTCTTGATCTTCTTCTCCCAGGCCTTCTTCTCTGTCTCCAAAGCTCAGTGGGAATCCAGAACATATTTCCTAAGACCTTCAAAGGCCTCCTCTACTTCTCCTAAAGAAGAACATAGCAGATCGTCTTTCTCCAACATTTATTTGTAATCAACCAGGAAATGTAAGAAAAAAGTCAAGTCAGTACAAGTCAGAGAAGACATGAAAAGTATTCGACCAACTTCAAACATGAAAACTTACCAAGGCTAAGATTTAAGAATCTCTTGTCGATAGTTATGATCTGGACATTGAGGCAACAACAGCTCTATAGTTTGGGAGGGTACCAGACTTGATCATTTTCCTTACCAAACTGGGACTAAAGGCCACAGATGAGCCAGCAACAGAGGCAACCATGCCGACCAAACCTTGTTGATCGACATCGATAACTTTCTCAACCTTCTTATCAACAGTAACTTTCCTTAGTCTCTTGAAAAGAGACTCATCACCTTTGGGAACTAAGGGGTTCTTACTAGTGTCAACATTCTTCTTCTGGGCAGCAGTATCAACTAGTTTCTTGGCACTAGCTGTAGAGTCATCCTCCAAAAGGTTGGGAATTTTCCTCTTGCCCATAATGACAGAGAAAGGAAGGTCAGAATCAAAGGAAGAAGATGCGCCAACTTCAAGACCAACACCAGCAGATTCAGTGCCCGAGGAAGTAAATACTAGATCTCTCTCCAAATCAATTATGATTAAAGGTACATAAGTTGTTGGTCGAGCTATAAAAAAAGTGATGGAAGTTTTATACTCTAGCAGTACAGAAGCTGATCGGGGATGCTCTTCTCCCGCCCTTTGTTTCAGACCCCATAGAAATTTGAGTTCTTCCAAATTCACTTCACCAGGATTAGGACACTTTCTCTTACGTTCCTCTGCAAAAATGCAATAAACAGCAATAGTTAGCATATATCAGAAAAGAAATATATAAAGAAGTGAAAATCAGTGAAATAACAACCTATCCCGTTCCCAGACTGAGGGCATCAAGGACCATGATAAGCCACTCCATTCTCAAGTGAAGCATGTTGCTAATTTTTTACTATTAAAGCATGATCCCAATAATACTTATTAGAATCGGGCAAATTCAATACTAAAGCCTCATTGTCTTGTCTAGTTTTTAAATAATAAGTGTTCTCCCCTACAATAGATCATTTATAACGGAACATAATCCTGGGAATCCCAATATGGGTCCTATAGATTTCGTTCAGTCTACTCACACCATTAATAACTCTCCAGGTGTTGAGGGCTACTCTCACTGGAACAATGTCAAAATATTAGTAGAAATGAAGAAGAAAAGGGTTTGGTGGAAAGGTAAAATCGCATTCAGCTATAAACAAAGTTGGGATCCAATAACCCTCAGCTAAGGAGTAAACATCTATAGGATTGGGAGGTATTTCTAAATTAACCTAAGAAGGAATTTTCTGTCCTTCCCTAAATTCCTCTAAAGAATCATCATCAACTATATAAACCATGGTTCAGAAATAAGGAAATGAGGAAAAACAAAGAAAATGAAAGAATTCTTACTGTTGATACCAAAATTAATATGCTGATATGGACGAATAATATGATGACACGTGTCAATCTACTTGGCACAATAGCAACGAGGAAGTTCATTTCCCGGACCAACTCATGTTCTCTCCGAGCAACGAGGATACACCGAGGAACTTCAGCACTCCGAGGTACTCTAGCGCTCCGAGGAACTCCTGAGCAACGAGCAACCAAGGCAGTCCGAGCTGCACCTCGGTCGTAGCATTAATTGCCAGATAATCAACAGTTTAACTATTTATTGAATGTTTATCATCTTGACGCACACGCTGCATTGAATGTATTATCATTTCATATGTATATCATTTAATGTATCAACCCTTTTATGTACAGCCTAAGGGCTATAAATACCTTGTATCACCCTCATTCAAAGGGACCGGAATTTCTTGAGAAAACATATAATCGAGAATTCCCAAAACACTCAGCAATAACATAACAGTGGACGTAGGCCATTCTTATAAGGATTAACCACTTTAAAATCTTTGTCTCATTTTATTTATCTGTGATTGAATAATTAGAGCTATCTAATTTTTTACATCAATAGATTGGCGCCGTCTGTGGGAACGATTGTTACTATCATTTTTCACCAAAAATCGCCCATCATCAATGGCGAATAATCCAGAATCTAGCAATCGAAACGCTGGAAATACTGGAAATCCTCATAATCCCTCTGCACCTCCAGATCTAGCCGGGATTAGGACGAATCTGGCTCAAGGACTAACCGCCATGCAAGAAACAATGAGGCAACTCATCCAAACCCTTCATGGTGGTGCACCTGCACGTTCAGGACAGCAAAGTGGTCAGAGGCAAACTTATTTACTTTCTTCACGATCCAGGCGTACTGAGTCACGTCGTAATGAGGAGTCTGATGATTTCTCTTATCAACCTGGGCGAACTTCGTTAATAAGGGCTACAGATACTGATCAACATATCACCCTCTCTCCAAAAAGACCCAGTGCTTTAGAAAGACTGAGTAGGGTGTCTTCTTTCAGTCGATTAGGCCCTAGGAGGAATAGGAGTCCACCTAAAACCATGTCGAGGAGTTTTCGACAACCATCAGATCTAAGAGAAGGATCAGCACAATCACGACCGGCTGCTCATCAAGATAGATCTCAAGAAGCTACCTCAGAACGATCAATTGCTCGAACCAATAGGCCCGAGGAAGGAAATGAAGCGTGGAAAGGATCTCTCCAACGGTTGGAGGATAAATTGGGAGAAATGGCCTACAACGAACTTTTGTTCGAGGAACACCTTTTGTACAGGCCATTGTGAATTTTCCTACACCGTCAAAGTTCAAAGCACCTGTAGTGACCCCCAAATATGATGGAAAGACAGATCCTGTTCTTCACATAGAGCAATATCAAGCTGCTGCCGACATCTATGTCGTCCCCGACGAGATGAGATGCAGAGCATTCTCAGGAACTCTTACTGGAGATGCCCAGATATGGTACAACAATCTTCCTAGGGGTAATATTTCAACTTTCTTTCAGTTGGCCGAGTTGTTTATTGGCAATTTCTGTTTTGGAGCAAAGCCAGTAAAACGAGGAGCACACTTGTTAAGTGTTAGACAAAAATCTGGCGAGAGTACTAGAGATTACATAACTCGTTTCAATAACGAGAAGCTGGAAGTCATAGATTACGAAGAAAAGAAAGCAATCACCGCCTTGATGAGTGGGTTGTTGCCTAATAAATTGTATTACACCTTGGCGAAAGATCCACCTAAAACTATATCAGAGTTGATGGCAAAAGCGGCCAAAATCATGAATGCCGAGGAAGCTATGGCTGCAAAGAAGAATATGGATAAAGACACCAAGGTGGACGTCGACAAGTCTAAAAATAAAGAGCATAAGGGCAATGGCGGTGACAAACGTTCCAGAAATAATAAATCATTATGGGAAGTCCTGAAGAAATACGACAATTATACTCCTTTGAAAATGGGTATTCATCATGTCTTTGAAGAAATCAAGAACAACGAGGAGGTAAAATGGCCAAAGAAACTGAGGTCAGACCTTGATTCGAGGAGTAAGGATAAATATTGCGAGTTTCATAAAGATCATGGTCACATGACCAAAAATTGCATAGCTCTTCAGAACGAGATTGAAACACTCATCCGAAGAGGAAAGCTAGCAAAATATGTTGATCGGGGAGGTGAAAGAAAAAATAACGACCGAACTAGAGAGAGGTCTAGATCTCCTCGTCGAGCAGAAGCGAAAAAGAAGAGAAACCATGAAGATGATCCAGATGATGACCCCGACCTTCCCAAGAAACCAAGACAGCCAGAACGAGAGGTATTTTCTATACGTTTTGGGTCATTTGATTGTAATGTCATTACAGGAGGAGATGCAGGAGGAGGAGACCTTACTGCAGAAAGAAAGGCTTACCTTGGAGAGGCTCAAGCTTGTTCATATATATAGCGAATAAATCTGGCCGAGGACGATCGTCCGAGGAAGGTAAACAAAGAGAAGCTGTTCATTGGCTTTTCAAAAAATGACCTAGCAGGTGTTCTTTATCCTCACGACGATCCTCTGGTGATCAAAATGAGGATGAAGGAAGTAGTGATTTCAAGGGTGTTGGTAGACAATGGAAGTTCGGCAGACATCATGTACTATTCATGCTTTGACAGTTTGAATCTGAAATTATCTCAATTGGAACCATATCACAGACCCCTCCTGGGTTTTGCTGGCGAGAAAGTTTTTCCACTTGGGACGATTAAGTTGGATATATTCATTGGAACTTGGCCTGCTTGTCGAACAGAAAGAATACGCTTATTTGTGATGGATAAGAATGTGCAGTCAGCTTACAACATCATCATGGGAAGAGTTGGTTTGAAGCAGTTCCATCTACAGTGCATCAATGCTTAAAATTCCCAACAAACTTTGGAGTAGGAGTTGTGAAAGGTGATCAAAAAGTAGCTCGGGAATGCTATTATTCATCTGCCGAGAAAGAGGAGTTTGAGGAATCAAGGAAAAAGACTACTACTTATCAGGTGGAAGAAGATACAGAGATTGAAACTCTCAATCCCAGAGATGAATCCCAACTTGTAAAAGGACAGGTGGTGGAATCTACAGAAAATGTTATTCTGGACGACAAGCACCCTGAACGAGTAACCCAGATAGGTTCATCGTTGGATGCCTCAATAAAACAGGAGTTGATAACTTTCTTAAGAAATAGGAAGAAAACTTTTGCATGGAGTCATGAGGACATGCCAGGAATAGATCCAAACTTCTTATGTCACGAGCTCAATGTGAATAAGGAGATCAAGCCTGTAAAGCAGAGAAGAAGGGTATTTAGCCCTGAGAAGAATCAAGCTATTCAAGAAGAGGTCGATAAGCTCCAGAAAGCTCAATTCATTGAAGATGTGAAATACCCGGACTGGTTGGCAAATGTAGTGATGGTAAAGAAGAAAAACAATAAATGGAGAATGTGTGTTGATTTCACTGATCTCAACAAGGCCTGCCCAAAGGACCACTTTCCATTACCCATAATTGATCAGTTAGTGGATGCTACCTTTGGGCACGAGCTGCTCAGCTTCATGGACGCTTATTCAGGCTACAACCAGATCAAGATGAAACCTGAAGACAGGGAGAGTACTTCTTTTATTACCCCTAGGGGTACTTATTGTTATAATGTTATGCCTTTTGGTTTGAAAAATGCAGGAGCGACATACCAGCGGCTGATGAACAAGGTTTTTGCCGAACAAATCAGTTGCAATATGGAAGTCTATGTCGATGATATGCTGATAAAAAGCAAGAAAGTTGTTGATTATCTAGTTGATTTAAGTCAGACTTTTGATCAACTGGATAAATACCAGATGAAGCTCAACCCGACGAAGTGCACATTTGGAGTACGAGAAGGAATGTTTCTCGGGTACATTGTCAACCAGCGAGGCATTGAAGCAAATCCAGAAAAGATCAAAGCTCTTTTAGGGTTGCGATCTCCAACAACAAAGAAAGAAGTGCAAAGTTTTACAGGACGAGTTGCAGCGCTCAACAGATTTGTATCTCGAGCAACAGATAGATGCTTACCATTCTTCAAAACACTTCGAAAAACTTTCGAGTAGAATGATGAATGTGAAAGAGCCTTTCAAGACTTGAAAAAATATCTGGGAACACCTCCACTGTTGTCAAGGCCAATAACGGGAGAGAAGTTGTACTTATACCTGGCAGTATCAGAGCATGTAGTCAGCTCAGCATTGATCAGATTGGAGAATGGAGTCCAGAAGCCAATTTATTACACAAGTAAGGCTTTCCGAGGTGCAGAGATTAGGTACCCAAAGTTAGAAAAATTGGCGTTGGCATTAATTGAAGCAAGCAGAAGAATGAGGCCATATTTTCAAGCCCATACCATCGTCGTTTATACCGACATGCCATTGAGACAAGCCCTTCATAAGCCAGAAAAGTCAGGGAGACTGATGTACTGGGAAATAGAGCTCGGTGAATATGATATTGTGTATGAACCCCGATCATCATTGAAAGGGCAAGTTGTAGCAGATTTTATAGCAGAGTTTACATATCCTGATACCCACGAGGAACAAAAAGTGCTCACTGATCAACCTGTGGATGTTACAGGATCAACAGACATAAGTCCAGACCAACTCCGGTTGGTAAAAGGGCTTGTGGATGTAGAAAGATCATCAAATTCAAACCCAGACCAACTCCGATTGGTAAAAGGGAGAGAAGAGATGGTTGACGAGGAGCGAAAATTGACAGGGGAGGATAGAAGAGAACAGCAGATATTCCACCGAGGAACTCCATTGGATAAGAAATTTGAACACGAGTTACCTACATGGAGATTGTATGTAGATGGGTCATCTTGCACAGCAGGTTGTGGAGCGGGGATGTTTTGAAAACCCCAGACGAGATTGATATAGAATATGCCTTGCGATTTCAATTCAAAACCTCCAATAATGAGGCTGAGTATGAGGCCATGATAGCAGGTCTTAATTTAGCAAAGATTATGGAAGCACAACCAGTGATGGTATTCAGTGATTCCCAATTAATTGTGAATCAGGTGATGAGAACATACGCGGTTAAAGGAGAACTAATGGTCAAGTATCATGCAAAGGTGATGGAATTGTTGGCAGAATTTGATGCCATTCAGTTGATCAGAATACCCAGAATAGAAAATGCACAAGCAGACGCACTGGCCCGACTAGCATCAGCTACTCGTACCGAGCTGCGAAGAACGATACCAATTAAAGTACTGGAAAGTCGGAGCATAGATGAAAACCTGACGATGAATGTTATTACCCTTGATTTAGGACCATCTTGGATGGATCCCATCAGGGCATATATTGAAGAGGGAGAATTGCCAGAGGACAAGCTCGTGGCGAAGAAATTAAAGTTTAAAGTTGCTCGGTATGTACTAACTAATGGTGTTTTGTATAGACGAGGAATTATGGTAGGTTTGCAGAGATGTGTACACCCCTCCGAAGTGAAAGAATTGATTGAAGAGATCCATTAAGGGTCTTGTGGAGCACATGTGGCAGGTCGGACACTTTTGCAAAGAATGACGACGCAAGGATACTACTGGCCGACGATGAGGGCTGATTGTATAGCCTATGCTAAGAAATGTGACAAGTGCCAATGTTTTTCCTCCATTCGACGAACTCCACAAGCTTTGTTGACACCCATAACTTTCCCTTGTCCATTTTCCATGTGGGGAATTGATTTGGTTGGACCATTGCCAACCACTCGAGGAAGATTCAAATACCTCGTCGTCGCAGTAGATTATTTTACTAAGTGGGTAGAGGCTGAACCCCTTATCGATATGACGTACGAGAAGGTATACCAGTTTGTTTGGAAGAATATCATCTGTCGATATGGTCTCCCTCATGCCTTCATCACAGATCATGGAACGCAATTCGACAACGAGGAGTTTGCTGCCTATTGTCAACAATCAAACATCCTGAAGATCCATTTAGCACCAGGTCATCCTCAAAGAAATGGGCAGACTAAGGTGACAAACAGAACACTACTAAATGGTTTGAAGAAGAGGCTAAGTGTATCAGAAATTGGATTAATGAGCTACAATCAGTTTTGTGGAGGCTAAGTGTATCAGAAATTGGATTAAGAGGCTAAGTGAAGCTAAAGCTAATTGGATTAATGAGCTACAATCAGTATTGTGGGCTTACCGAATAACTCCCCGAGCAGCGACTCGAGAATCACCATATATGCTAGCATTTGGAAGTGAGGCTGTAATACCTGCCGAGCTGGGTCTACCAACACACAGAGTGTTAAATTTCAATTCCCCAATCAGTGACTTGATGAGAAGACTGGATTTGGATATGCTCGAGGAGGTTCGAGAAGAGGAAGCCATTAGGAATGCTGCTTACCAACAACGCACAGCTTTGTTCTACAACAAAAGGGTGAAGAAATGCGACTTAAAAGAAGGGGATTATGTGCTAAAGAAGGTCATTCAGAAGCACAATAAACTTGAAGCCAACTGGCATGGACCTTACCGAGTTACAGAAGTTGTTCGACCAGGAACTTATCGAATAGCAACTCTAGAAGGAGAGGAATTCAAGAATGCTTGGAATGCTGAACACCTTCGCAAGTATTATCAGTAATGTAAAATGTACAGCAGTTCCATCAACATGAATAAAACAATGATTTTCTCTCTCTCCTTTATTTGAAAGTTTTTTGGGGAATACTAGTGTAGTGTTGTACACTACGCTGTTCAACAGCAAAAAGAAGATGATAGTTCGAGCCTGACCAGCTTCGGTTGGTAAAATAGCGAGAACAAATTATACTCCTTTGGTTAGGAGGTGTACACTTGCGTGATCAACATCGGTTGGTAAAAGAGCTTGTGGACAAGATAGTTCGAAAGAACCTGATAGTTCGAGCGTGACCAGCTTCGGTTGGTAAAATAGCGAGAACAAATTATACTCCTTTGGTTAGGAGGCGTACACTTGCGTGATCAACTTCGGTTGGTAAAAGATCTTGTGGACAAGATAGTTCGAAAGAACCTGATAGTTCGAGCGTGACAAGCTTCGGTTGGTAAAATAGCGAGAACAAATTATACTCCTTTGGTTAGGAGGCGTACACTTGTGTGATCAACTTCGGTTGGTAAAAGAGCTTGTGGACAAGATAGTTCGAAAGAACCTGATAGTTCGAGCGTGATCAACTTCGGTTGGTAAAATAACGAGAACAAATTATACTCCTTTGGTTAGGAGGTGTACACTTGCGTGATCAACTTCGGTTGGTAAAAGAGCTTGTGGACAAGATAGTTCGAAAGAACCTAATAGTTCAAACCCACGACCAACTTTGGATGGTAAAAGGGCGAGAACAACATTCTTAAAATGCCAATTTTGACTGGTTAAGAAACAAAATATGCTCTCAAATGCCAACTTATGTTGGTCGGGAGGTAAGATTATTGCAAAAGTTCCTCGAAGAACAAAATATTCCAAACTGAACCAAGTATGGTTGGTCGGGGATAAAAACCCACTAACTGTAGTTGGTCGACGAGGAGAATTTATCGACCTTGGTTGGTCGGACACATTTTATGAAAAAGACAAAAATTTACCTAGTATGGTTAGTAGGGTATAAACTCTCACTAATTATAATTGGTCGACGAGCACAATTTAACAACCTTGGTTGGTTGGAAAATTTTAAACATTTTTATACTCATTACTTTATTAAGTGATCGAACAACTTTTTTTTATACTTGTAACTGTTTATTACTAAGTTGGTTGATGAACAGCACAAAATTATTATCTTTTTAACAGATACATATGCACAGATGTAAAAGTGTTAGACAAGTACAAAAGAATAGCAATACAGATTTGCAAACAGAAAATGAAAGTCTTTCATTAAAATTCAAAATAAATTACAAGTTACATATGTTTGCTAACTATTACATTGAAAATCCTATTCTATTGGTTTTTTCCCTTCAGCCTTCGATACAGGTTCCTCGCCAGCGGGAGGATCATTTAATGTTTGGGGAGAATTGATAAAATTCAAGCCCCTCAACATTCTGACATTCATTACTGAAGGAGTATCCAAGAGATGCTCGGGACGAGATAATTCAATCTGAGAATGAAGACTATAGTCACCAAGATATTTTGAAATTAAGCTCCGAGGAATAGCACGAGCTGGGATCCATTCCATGTCCATTTTATAGGGCGGTACAGGCAAGTCTAGTAACCCAGGAGCATGATAATCCCATAAATAATGGCCCTGCTCTAGAATAACACACCCAGTGCGTTCAACCATCCCTGTTTATAACCTTCATTATTGGCATTTTCAAGGCGAGCATCCAAGTCACAAAGGGCTTCATTGTAGCCAGCCATCCAAAACTCACGAGGTTGTTTGTGGAATTGGAAAATTATTCTCTCTAATTGATCGTGAAGGCTCCTGGCAAAAACATCTTTATTATTCAGAGCATACTTCGTCGCAGTAAGTTGATCTTCCAAAGATAGATTTTTCTTGGACATTTCAGACAAAGCACGATCTTTCGCATTCAATTAGAACGCTTGAGTTTCCAAAGTAGACTGAGTGCGAGCTTCTTCAACATTACGGCTGAGAACTCTTGATCGACTCCGATCAGGTGGAGAACTTTGCTCCTCGACAACATTTTGAACAGCTCTTCCTCGACCACGAGACCCTCTTCCTCGTCCCCGAGCAGTAGTAGAGATACCAGATCTTCTCAGAGTATCCAATTCTTGCCTTAATTTGGCATTTTCAACCTCTAAGAATGAGAATCCTTCATCGGTGACCGGTACCAAGGCAGTAGAGGATGAAGCTGCAGATTCATATTGTGCCAACTTCTTCTGTAAATTGTTGTTCTCTTGTTCTAGCATCTCGGCGATCTGTTTGCAGGCCTCAACTTCACCTTTTAGGGTTCTCTCCCTGACATCGTATCCAGCAATGATCTTTTTGTGGCCTGTCTCGGAAGAAAGCTGTTGATACCTATTCTCATACTCCTTATGCAACAAGGTAGTTGATTCATTGTGCTGATTTTGAAGATCTTCTAGAGAATAATGAATCTCCTCGATCAATTCATAGTAGGCCACATTATTGGTCACAGCTCGGTCAAGTAAAGCTTTCAAGTACCGATAAGCCTCAATTGCCTGTTCTAAAGCATCATGGCCAAGAATGTCAGCAATTTCTGATACACTTAGCTCTGTGTGACCAGCCTTATAGTATTCGTGACATTGCTGCATCAGTTTTGTATCATTGGCAGATAGCAATTCCATCCTGGCCATAAACTAATGAAGAGGAGACAACAGTCAACAAAAATAAATCATCAACAACAGAGAAGAACAAAGATGTATTTTATTAGATCATAAAAAGATTACATTGTTTGATTATAAATGATAACGAAAGATAGAAATGATACCGAACAACTTCACACATTTTCCTTGTCTCCCAAGACTTTCTCGGGAGGCTGGGACGAGGAGCTTGGTTGCTCGGTGGTAACGCAGCTTGATCAGCAGGAGTTGAAATTTTCTCAGGAGGAGGAAGCATGGAAGAAATGTCCTCGTTGGCAGAAGGTAGAGAGGCAGGGACTTGATCACCCATGGCCATGGAAGATTCATCAGAGATAGCCTCATCTTCTTCTTCTTCTACAATTGGTGGGGGAGGACCAGGGAGGTGTAGCTCAAATAGCTCGAAATCGTCTTTGATCTTCAATTCCTGCAGGGCAGCTACCCAGCCATCTCGGAAGTATTTCAACTTACCGTATTGTACTTGGGATGTCATCGCAGCAATTCCTTTGTCCCATCCTTTATCCCAGCCAGCGCTGAAGGATTTTTTAACTGCGAGCTTTCTTTTCAGTTTCTCCAAGGAGAGCTTCTCGGATAGAAGATCCTCGGTAGTCTTTAACTTCGCATCCAATTCTTCTTTTTGGCGCTTGACATCTCGCAGGACGGACAACTCTTCCTCTGCCTTTTTCAACTTATCTTCAAGCTCTCCAAAGTTCTTGAGCTTGTCGTCATATTTTTTATGCTCAACCTCTAAACTTTTCACCTTATTCTCCAAACTCTTGGAGATCTCAGCCAACTTCACCTTCTCAGCTTCAACTATAGACAACTTTTTCTCCCAGTCAACTTTATCCTCATTATACTGCTGACGAGAATCCTTCAAGGATTAGGTCAAACCCAGCAGAGCATCCTCTACCCCCGACGAGGAGCTGGAAGCTTTAATTGCTTCATCTTTCTTCATGATGTTGTTAAAACAATTCACCAGCTAAACAAAGGAAAAAGTGACAGGTCAGTATAAAAATACAAGTATTCAAAGAAAGAAAGGAAATTCAGAGTGTGAGAAATTTACTGAAGCAAGGTGACGGGTAGCTAGGCATGTCAGCATGTCCCTAGAAATCTTTTCATCAATTCCTTGGACCTCGGGTATGATCCAAGTTTTTACCGAGCTCATGGCAGAGGAGGAATGATGGTTGGAACACCAACACCACCAGCTGGTAGAGAGGAGATGGTTTCAGCCAGATTGACAGTTTTAGCCAAAGTGACTGAGGACGATTTCCTCAATCTCCTCAAAGGGACTTCAGCAGTTTCAACCAAGGAAGAGCTCTTGGTCGGAGAGATAGTAGTTATCTCCACAGGAGCAACCTTCTTGCTCGGAGCCACTGCGGGCTTCTCGGTAGCTTTGGAAGGCGCAACATCCACCTTCTTAGTCCCCTCTGGGACATCAATTTTGCTTTTCTTGGCCTCAGCAGCAGAAGTAGTGTCATCAAATAGAGCAGGGGGAGCTCTTTTCCTGCCCATTCTTTGACTTAAAGGGATGTGAGAATCTGAAGAAGAATCCTCTGGAGTTGAGGCTGGCTCAACAGATCTAATCACAGGACGAGCAGTATAAGAAGTCGTATAGCTCCTATACTGCAGCAAATATGATGCAGACCTGATGTGCTCGTCTGCAACGTTCTTATGCAAACCCCAGATAAGTTTCAGATGCTTAATATTAACCTTTGATTCTTTTGGAGTTTTTCTTTTACTATCAACTGCAAGTAAATACATAATGAAATATCAGTCATACATTTTGTCAAATATGATAAAAGCATAATTTCATAAGTAAAAGAAAATGAGAATAAACCTATCCCATTGCCATATGGGGGGCATTTAGGACCCTGGTATACTGCATCTCCAACCAAGGGGGCATATTGCCAATTTTTAATAACCACCCCATGTTCAAAATAATCTCTATTTGCATCAGGGAGGTTAACTACAAGAGCCCTATTTAAAAACCTAGTTTTTAATTAATAAACGTTATCTAAAATAGCCCATCTATAGCAATACATAATATCAGGAATCCCTATACGAGTCCCATGAGTTAGATTTAATTTATACACCCCATTAATTATTCTCCATGAATTGGGGGCTATTTTTGCAGGAACAACGTCAAAGTAATGACAGAACTCTAAGCATAAGGGGTTTGACGGAAAAGAAAATCCACATTCAGCAATGAATAGACTGGGGAACCAATGTCCCTCAGCCAATCGAAAATAATCTAAAGGCTCAGAAAGAACCTCCAGAGTTACCCAGGAAGGAATGGAAAAATCGGAACGAAATTTCTCAACAGATTCCACAAGATAAACCATAGTGAATAAAAGAAATACAGAAGAAAAGAAGAGAATCTTACAGGAAAAAGGAAGAGCTGACAACTAGCGAAGGAAAAGATGAACGCACAAGAGAGAGAGAGAATAGAAAGCTTGAATGCAGAAAATTGGAAAAGGTAGAAGACGGTATGGTTACCTAAGAAGTTTAAATACTTTACCTTGGGAAGCTGCGAAGGAAATGATTACACAAAAGAAACTAATACGCCACTGGCGGCTAAAAGGACAAAAATGCACGAAGATCGAAGCACTCATAAAAATTCGAAAAGGCGAATTTTGCGAATTTGGAGGGAAATTCAAATATGAAGAAAAGGCTCCTAAAACCCAGGAAAGTCATTTAATATCTCCATATACCGAGAAAAAATTTGGGGGCTTCTGTTGATACCAAAATTAATATGCTGATATGGACGAATAATATGAAGACACGTGTCAATCTACTTGGCACAATAGCAACGAGGAAGTTCATTTCCCCGACCAACTCATGTTCTCTCCGAGCAACGAGGATACACCGAGGAACTTCAGCACTCCGAGGTACTCTAGCGCTCCGAGGAACTCCTGAGCAACGAGCAACCAAGGCGGTCCGAGCTGCACCTCGGTCGTAGCATTAATTTCCAGATAATCAACAGTTTAACTATTCATTGAATGTTTATCATCTTGACGCACACGCTGCATTGAATGTATTACCATTTCATATGTATATCATTTAATGTATCAACCCTTTCATGTACAGCCTAAGGGCTATAAATACCTTGTATCACCCTCATTCAAAGGGACCGGAATTTCTTGAGAAAACATATAATCGAGAATTCCCAAAACACTCAGCAATAACATAACAGTGGACGTAGGCCATTCTTATAAGGCTGAACCACTTTAAAATCTTTGTCTCATTTTATTTATCTGTGATTGAATAATTAGAGCTATCTAATTTTTTACATCAACACTTACAGAAGTTTAAGGATTCAGTAAAAATTGTCAAAAGAAAGGAGGAACGATGACAAACGATCGCACAAAAGCTCAGAGATGGTTGTTACAGTTTGAAAATTTGGAGTAAGGTAAAACCTGCAAAGGCCTCCCCCCTTTTATAGGTTGCCTCAAAAATAGCGAACGAAAATGATTAAAGGTACCAATGATTGACATTCTGATGGCTTCGCTAATCAGAAGGTTCAAAATACCCATTTGCCTTTTGGCGATTCGCTAAAATTCAAATTATTTGCAAAAGTGCCATTTTCAAATAATGCCAGTAAATTTTACAAGTGTGGGAGGTTAGATGCCGACTAAGCATCGTGAAAATACTCTGAGTTAATTCTAGAATCAAATTCTCCATACTTTCACGCAAGCGTCAACACATGGAACATTGGGGGTTCTGTTGATGCCAAAAATTATCCACCTGCGTGGACCAATCAGAAGTAAACATATTTCCTCCTACATGGCCAAAATCCTAGTCAGCAGATAGTAACTCTGTCGACCAACACAAGGAATTCCAACCAAGACAAAGAAGGTCGACCAATAAGATAATTAAGTGTCATCATACCAAGGGTCATACTACACGTGGTTCATGCAACCAATCATCACATTTATTATGTAAGGAGGTAAATGCTTAATTATATAAAAGCATTCCATTTGTTGACATTCCAACCTTGGACCTCCGAGTCACTATAAATATATTGTATCCCTTTAATCAAGGGCACGGTCAAACGGATTCTGGAATATTCTTATCTACAAGAGTCCATTGCTTTCTGTAACCACAAAAATCAATAAAATAACAGTGGACGTAGACTTTCTTACATAGCTGAACCACTTTAAAAACTCTCTCTTTATTTACAATTACATATTTTATCTGTGATTATAAAATTAGATCAAGTCTAGTTTTTTACATCAACACTAGTTAAATTTGATATTTTATTAAAATATTTTTAAAGAATATATGAATTATATTAAAATAAAATAAAAAAGAGTTGATTTTTTATTTTTTATAATTAAAATGTAATCTTTTGTTTTGCTTAAAATAAGAAAGTGTTTTTTATTTTTATTTTCTTTTTTTATCGCGTTTTTATTTATTTTAAAAAATAAACAATTTTTCATAGGGATGTGCTCTCTGCACAAGCTGTATAACTTTTAAAATTATATATTTTTTCATATAGTCCATCTTTGTCGAATAAATAATATTTTAGTGAACAACATTAATTTCTATAAGAAAAGAATGACTATATTAATTAATTATTGATTAAGTTACGTTGTTCATTAGAATTATTTTACATTTTATGCCAAAACTATATGGTTGTATTGTATCATTTGCAAAATTTTATGGTTATATGTTGTTTGGGAGCAAGTCCTACGAGCTCAGTATGTACACACACATTGTGTATTAATACATGGTAAAATTACATTATATATCAACATAAGGTTTAAAATTGGAACACTTTTTATTTATTTATTTATTTGAAACAACTTTATAACATTTCAAATAAAAAACAGAGTTTTACTTGAAACAACATTTTTTTAAATAAGAACCGTTTCAAATAAAATATTAACTAAAACACTATTAAATAAAAATGTTAAAAAACTATTTTAAAAAATGTTTTTAAAATGTTCCGAATGAAAATCACTTTTTTATTTATACAAAAAATTATTTTATTAAAAAAAGTCTATTTTTTTCTATTTATAAAAAGACAGTCATTTTACTTATAAATAAAAGTTATTTTATTAGTTTTATAAATATATTTATAAAAAAAGTCGTAGAGCATATACATCTCACTGACACTTTCAATAGTTAAAACTATTAAAAAATTATTTTTATTATAGAAAGAGAGTTTATTTATATATTAAAAAAATTATTTTTATTATAAAAGTGAGTTTATTTATATATTAAAAAATTGTTTTTATTGTAGAAAGTGAGTATATTATAACTGTTGTACGTAAAAATTATTCATCTACGTGGAATAGTGAGAAATGAACACCTGGCCTACTACGTGGCTATACTCACAATACTTACTTTCTTGGTTGGCTCCAGAGATACTTGGTCGGCCAACATGCCGACCAACCTCAAGAATACGAACCATCAAGGATAACAAAAGTCATTTCGGCGAAATTACCAACAACCTTTGTACATGTTCCCGTGAATATCAACATTCCTATTTATTGTATACAACTGTAAATGCCTAAATATATAAAGGCATTCCATCTCTTCGATTCAATCACTATAATTACATAATCTTCCTTAGCTCAAAGGGACGATTCAATCAGGCACAAACAAACTCAACCATGAGCTATTATTGTAATCGCCGGAAATACCACAAACAGTGGACGTAGGCTTTTCTCATAACTGAACCACTATAAAAACCTTTTGTTGTGTGTTTGCCTTGCTTGATTATCTTTATTTTATCTATGATTATAAATTTGGACTCACTTCATTTTTAGACAACAACGGGTTGGCGCCGTCTATGAGAACGTTTGTTTGTCATATTCTCTACCACTTGTTTAATTTAATTTCCCTTTGGGAAATCACAGACCTAAAAAATAACCTTAGGAATGAAGGCAATGCTGATATTCCACCTGCTCCACCCAATGCAGCAGATCTATAAGGAATTTTAATGCATCTTTCTAGAGGGAAAGAGGTGATGCAGGAAACTATGAGGCAATTTGCCCAAATAATAAAAAGCTCAATCTATAGCCACTTCATGGCACCAGAGGGAGATGCTGCCTCCAGCTCCTAGATATAAAAGAAGTTAAATTTTAGGTCATCACGAGATAGGTCCTATCATCCTGGGATAACTTCTATGCGTAGGTCTATAGACTAATATGATGGGACATCTCTCTCACCTAAAAGGCCGAGCTCCTTGGAGAGATTAAGTAGAGAATTAACTTTTGATCGGCTAGGGCCTCGAGCAGCTAGGGGCCATAGGGAACCAACCAGATCACGACAACACTAGGAAACTCATAAGTGTTGAGAAATATGAGAACATAGAGAACGTTCAACCATGACTAGAGCAAATGCTGAAGCATCCACACGTGCCGAGTAGACTTCCCAGGAACAAAGCTCAGCACATATGCATGGAAGGTCGAAAAAAGATAGCTCAACCAAGTCCAAGACTAAAGACCCAATATGGAAAGGATCTATAAAGAGGTGAAAATATCGACTGGGAGAAATAACTAAGGTAAAAAAAACACTGCAGAGGAGTTTTGTGAAGGATTCTCCATTCATTCCAGCCATTGTGAATTTTCCAACACCATCCAAGCTCAAGCCACCAGTTATTACTCCAAAGTATGATGGGAAGATCGATCCAATCCTCTATATTAAGCAATATTGGGCTCCTACTGATATATACTCTGTCTCCGATGAGATGCGCTATCATGCATTCTCAAGTTCCATTATAGGCTCAACCCAGATATGGTACGATAACCTACCCAGAGGGAAGATTTCTATCTTTGTTCAACCGGCTGAGTTGTTTCTTCATAATTTTTATTTTAGGGAAAAGTCGGTAAATAGTGTCACTCATCTCTTGAGTGTTCATCAAAGACCTGGAGAAACTACTCGAGAATACATCACCCGCTTCAATAATGAGACACTATAAATAATTGATTATGAGGAGAAGACTACCATCGCAGTGCTGATGAGTGGATTGATCACCCAGGACCTTCACTATGCACTAGAAAAAATCCTCCTAAGATTATGGAAGAATTGATGGCCAAGGTTGGGAAGATTATGGACGCGAAGGAGGGAATGGATCCTAAAGAAAATCCATAGGTGAGGACTAAAAGCCAGAAGAGTTCAGCCAAGAAGGATCAGAAAGAAAAAAAAATTGATAAAATCAAGAAATATGGTGAATATACCCATGATACGAAGCAAATATTGCGTATTTTATCCCTCGAACCTACGCATTTTAGCTCCCTCGGGTGCCTTAATCTCTATATTTAAGCTCGCTAACCAGACAACCTCGATTTATATTGTTAACATGCTATACGAGGTATAATTGGGCTTTTGTAGGTATTTAGGTACTAAGTATGAAGTTCGGACGCATTTCGCTCAAATTTCGTACACAATTGCATATTTAAGGACATTTTAGTCTTTTCATAGCTTGGTAACCTGGCCCATCATCTACACGGAAGTTGTAGCCCTCCTCGCAAGCTTCGCATGGTCACAAATGGTGCACAAATCTGATCCCTAATGAAGAAGTTACGGTGTTTCTAGCGGAAGGGAAAACCAAACACACCAAAATAGGAGGAATAAGTACAGACCTGTAGCCATCGATCGATCGATCAAAAGGATCAATCAATCCTTCAGTTTTGGCCATCGTGGGGAGACATCGGGCTATTATTTTTACTATCGGTCGATCGATCGATCCCCTATTTCCAGCTGATATTTTGCCTTTTCTTTTCTTTTTCCTTTTCTTTTATAATTTAATTCCACTTACTATATAAAGGTTTTTTGTTGTAAATATCAGATATGTTGTAAGATAATTTGTTTTTAGATAGTTTAGGTTAGGGTTTGGGGGATTTCAGAGCTCTTCTTCTTCCTCTCTTGGTTTGACACCCATTAGGATTTGTAATTGGTACTTTCATCTTCCCTCTCCATTAATATAGTGTGTATTTACTTTATTCTTGCTTTGTAGTTAATTTACATGCTTTCATAATTAGGTTTACTTGCTTTATTTACTTACTTTGTAGTGTAATTTTATTGCGTTTATCTACCGCATTTATTTACCGTATTTTTACCATGCTTTCTAGCTAAGTTAGTCTAGGTTGTGTCGGATTGAACTCATTCCGGGTTGACATATTGCTTTGCTTTGGTGATGGAGTTTACAGGTCTATTTCGGGTGCGTTGTCCTAGTTATTACGCCTAGGGGATTTGACGGGACATATCATGTATGTTCCGTGCTTACGACCTTTCGTGCGTAATTTTCGGGGTATTTGTTGACGCCAAAATCATACTAGGATTTTATGCGAATTTAGGGGCGTGACAACCCTTGATTTAATTAACTATCGAAACGAGACACATTTGTAATAACTCGTCGATCCACGTAACCATTTTATACTAATTAACTCGGGTGAGGGATATTCTACGCAACCTATAGTTTTTATCGCTTTGTTAATCTAGTTTCAATACACTCGCCTAGATTAATATTCCCTTTTTGCTTCTTCTCCTTTTTGTTCATATTTATCTTTTATACTTTTATTTAGGAGTATTAAATCCAATAAATTCTAGCAACTCGTCTCTGTGGATCTTTCGATACCCGACTTACCACTATACTCACTTGTTGAGTGTAGTCGTAATTTAGGTTTTTGTATTGATGCGGTGAAACAGAAAATAACGATCGGCGCTTGACGCGCATCACTTTTCACCCTCGATCAAAATGGCGTCGTGTTTTAGACTTTATTTGATTTAGTATTTCATAGTATTTTCTATCTATTTGTATTTTTTGCCTAACATTTTTGTAGGAATTCTACATTTGAGCACCAAGAATCGCTTGAATTTTTTGCGCGCGCATCTACTTTGTAGAATTCGCCGCTTCGAGCCATTTTTGAGGTAATCATGTCTTATTCTAATTCTTTCGGTAATCATTGTTATAATTCTCAAAATGCTCGTAATCCTATGACTTTCGGTCAATACTTAGAATCCCCAAAATTTATAAATTCAAAAATGACTTTGGGCGAGTATAATGAAAGTCAAAACTTGGGTTATTGAAATTTTGATGATGATGATGATATTGATTTTGGGCCTCTACCTCCTTATAATAGGAATTTTGAAACGAACTGCAATAGTTTTAAAAATTCCTATAATAATGAGTTTAAGTTCGATGATAATTTTCAAAGTTCCCATTTCAAGTATCCGCACCTCGACCTATGACTTTTGGTGAGGGCTTGCATATGCTTGAGAATGAGAAAATTGAAAATCATTATCGAGAAGAAAATCGTTTGTGGGAATATGAATTGGATTTATTATTTGAATCCGAAGACGATTTTGCTTCGACTTTTGAAGTCGAGGAATGTTTTGAACGAAATGAGGACTTTGTGCCTACTTTGGAACAAACCATTCTAAACTTTGCCCATTGCGTAATAGATATTGAAAGTGAGGATGAAAATGACGTAATATCCATTTGCAATGAAATGATCTCTTCTTTGGCCCCCAAAGAAGAACATTTCATTGAAAATTATCTTACTTCTTTCGAAACTCAATCTTCAAGCGATGATGATTCATCTCTTGAGTTTGATTTTGTTTCATCCCCATTTTCATTTTCTGTTATCACACCGACACAAGTACCCAATGATTCGGTTTCAAACTTTAATGTTTTAAACATTTTCGCCCATGAGGAGTACTTGCTCGAGTCGCCTTCTGATAAGCACCCAAAACTATAAAATTTATACCCCGAATAGACGTATTTTTGTTGCTAATTCTCGGCAATATGCTTATGTGCTTAAATGTTTATCTTGTAAGTCAAATTCCGTTTGCGATGTCAAAAGCTATATATCGAGGCAAATGCGCGTTTTATGAAGCTAAATACCCTTGTCCCGTATCCTAGCATACCCTAAACCGTCCCTAAACCTACCCCAAATCATGTGTGTGTTTTGTTTGTCCCTTTTTATTATTTTTTAGATTTTTAGTTTGAGTCATTTTTATTTTTTATTTATTTAGGATTTCTAAGTTTTATTTTCTATTTTTTATTTTATTACTGTAATTTTATTTTACTTTGAGTTTGATTAGTTTTTATTTTATTAAGATTATAAATTTTTAGGATTTCATTTATTTATTAGTTTTATTAAATTTTATTTTTCTAGGATTTTAGTTTTTAGTTTAATAGTTTTCTAATTTTTATTTTTATTTTTTTATTTCTTTTTAGTTTCATTTTTTTTTATTTGAGTCTTGTTTTTAGTTTAGAATAGGATTTTAGTTTTTAGAGTTTTATTAGTTTTATTTTTAGGTGTCCAAATTAAACACACATATAACTCACTCACACCCCAATACCATACCCATTACACACACCTAAACAACTCATACTCACCTACACCTAACTAAACCCTCACCCTCACACATTACCCATACACCTTACCACACACAACACAACCCACTTCATCTTCTTCCTTTCACCCACCCACACTCTCTCTCCTGAATCGCGACCCAACCCGGCCTAGCTACAATCCCCTCAAATCGCGACCTAGCCTCCACCCCTCGTCCTCTCTGACCCGAACCCGTCGGCGGCGCCCTCGATTCTGCTCCGGCGGTGACCCAACAAAACCCCAACCCACGGTTCGAAACCCAAATCCGACCCCCTTTTCGGCGGACTAACTTGCCAGCGACCGGAGCTAACCTGGTTGCGCCATGCGCATCTGTCCAACCCATACCCGAGTTCAACCTCCAACCGGTTTTACCCGAAATCAAACCCAAAACCTCAAACCCATTTACCTCCAAAGCCAAGCACGATTCTTCCACCTGCCAAAAGTCAAAGCCAAATAACAAATAAACCAATTATCTCCCACATGTGCTTATAAACCCCTTTTCCTAATATACCCTTACAAACCCCCCAACTAACCAACTTAACCCAATTCCAAAACTACCCTCATTCTCCTCACTATCATGACCTCACACCCAAACCACATGCACCCTCTAATAATTCCCTAAACACCCTCACCTCAATACCTTCCATATTCCATACACTCTTGTCCTCCCATTTTTACCCCCATGCTCCATGCATCTACTATTTAAAGGATGGAAGACCCCATTTGAAAAGGGGAGCTTTTAGATAGGAATTTTTAGAGAGAATTATAGAGAGATAAATACCATTTTGTAAATAGTTTTTGTTTTTATTTTTATTTTTTTTAGAGATTTGGTGAGAGTTAATTGTGAGTAATTGAATTGTATGGAAGATGATAGAGTTCAAATTGCCAATTTCAAGGAGACTTGTTGAAGATTTGTTCTCTTTCTCTACTCTTTTATTATATATGCCTTTGATTATTTGTTCATCATGTTTAATATCATGTTAGGCTAATCCCCTTTCAAGGGGTGGGGGGAAACCCTTATTTGATGCTATTTTAGTTTAATTAGTTTGATTACTTGAAAATTCCCTTTGAATGTTATTTTTTATCCCTCACCCTTAAATTTACACCTCGAGAGAGGGTAAATGATTTTCGAGAGAAAATCAAAATTCTAATTATAATACCCATTTTAGATTCGAACTAGAGATAGGGGTTTCTTAAGTGGGGTATTATAACTTGAATTTTAACTCTAAATTTATTTTCTAAGATTTAAATAAATTTTAATTGATCGATCCTAGCGGGTGATTAATTAAAAGGAGTGTAGATCTATTTTTCTAGATTTACGGGGTGTTAAACTTAATTTTCTAAAAGGTTACTACTAAGATTACATTTGCAACGAGAGTTGATTTGTAATGTTGATATTAATTTGGGAGAATTCAATTAATTAAATTAATTGGTTAGAATAGCTCAAATTTATGGTGTAATTCCACTCCTTGATTGTTCTCACATTATTTACCCCACTTTATCTCTTATTTTAGTTTAGACTTTATTTTTAATTTTAATAACTTTCTAGTTAGTTGTTATCATATCACATTTAGTTTAGTTTAGTTTAAATCCTCACCTCACCCAATTGTTTTAATATTTGAAAAAGCTAAAAAAAGTAGAAAAGTGAAAAAGCACAAAAAGAAAATAAAAAGTGAATTACAATTGTGTTCCCTTTGTTTTACCCCCGTGGAAGTGGATTGATACCCTTACTTACCTCTACACTTGAGTTTATATAATTTTGTAGGTATTTGAGATTTTGACTAACTTGGCTTTCAAACAACGACACGCAAAAAGCAAAGTTATCAAATGGCGTCGTTGCCATTCTTGGGAGCGTGAAGCACGTGGAGCGGATTTCAACCTGTAGTTCATTTGTTTTTTGTACTTTATTATTTTTAGTACCATTTTTCTTTATTTTATAAGGCTTGTATTAGGATATTTATCATTGCTTGTATTGTGGTGCATAAAGACACCTTTATTTTATCTTTCATTTTAAAAATTGTAATAATCGAAGACAAACGTGATAGGGAAACCGGACAAGGTAGAGAGAGGGCGTCCATTGGGGAGGATTTAGAAGACTCTCTACCTTGGGTCGGTAGGACTCCTGGGGACGACTGAGATTGGCGTGATTTCCCCTCGGTCGACTCAAATTTTTCGGCACCCCACGGCCTAAAAATCGTGGGAGGTACATTTCTAAACCCTCGCGCCTCTCCTGTTAGCGAGTCAATTATTTTGTGTGCTTTGTGTGCTCTTACTTGATTTTATTCTCGTATTTATTTTCGAATGGTGTGACGAATTAATTAACTATGACCTACACCCGGTCACTCATGAGAAGGGATTTCATCACCCGACTCACTCGCTTACCATTGTGTGCTACCCTAGCCATCACTAAATTTAAAATCAATCAACTAGGTAGCCCAATAGGAGAACATTTTTTAAAAGGCGATCACTAAAATATTTCCGTGATAAAAATTGACTACCCTTTCACTAAATCTAAAGATAAAAATTGGTTATGTGCCAGTTCGGAAATTTTCTTGACTTGTGTGTGTCCATATCCATTTTTCTGTAGTCGGTTTTAATTGGTTTATCCATTAAAAGAGTCCATATTTTCCCCCACCTTTTCTTCCGAAACAATCCAAAAATATTTTCTTTCTTTCATTTTAGAAAAATTTAAAAATATTTTCTTTCTCTCATTTTTAGAAAAGTCCAAAAATATTTTCTTTCCTTTTGAAAAAAAAAATCCAAAAAAATATTTTCTCTCCTCATGGACGAAGAACGTCCTTTACGGGACTACTTTGGTCATTTTTCGTTGACACGTGACACATGTGAGAGTGATCCCGAGCCATCTCTTTATGATATTTTTAGCGATTTCACTTCTCTCACGAGTGCCCTTGATACTCTTAACCCATCTATGCACGCACCTTATTTTCCCTCGCCCTCGGTGTCAAGTGTCGATGTGTCTCCTCCTTTGTTATGCACCCACTGTTATTATGCCGATCACATATCCCATTAGTGCCCTTACATTCCATATCCATCCGAACCCACCATGGAACATGTGTATCCATATGACACTGTTTCGGAACCCACCTCGGCCTACTATCCCTATGTATATAATCCCGAGTTGTGTGAGTATCCGAGCTATTCGTGGAGGCCTGATCAACCTCCTACGCAATACGAATCCTAACCCGATGTTGTGGATCTTCACACGTTCCCACAGTTGTCATGGCAACCTTATGCACCCGTTCATGATCAGTTACCTCACTACGCACCCCAGGAGTATCAACCATTTGTCCATCATGAAAGAGATCCTTTCGTGTATGATAAACTTGGCCCCACTCCACAAACTTCATTTGAGTATTCTCCATATAGTCATGATCATAGCGAGTTGTGTCCACCTCCACCACCGCCACCACCCGTAACCCCACTACCATCCACCTCCGCTCTCGAAAGCCTCTTACAAAATTTCATACTTGAGCAAGAGAAAGCCACTCAAATCCAAAATGAAGCCCTCCAAAGGCTTGAACAAGGGTTAAATAAATTGGAGTGTGCGAGAAAGTCGGATATTCCCATGGATCCACCCATCGTTGCACCCGAGTGTGACGATGATATGTCCTCTTGTGACACGGATTTTGAGTGTGACCAACCCTACCACCCTGAGAATCTCGAAGTTGAGACCATTCTATGGTCCGAGTCCCAAGTCTGCAATTGTGTTGACTTACCTTTCTCTAGTGAACCTAATCCACTTCTACCATATCCCAAAGAACCTATCCTTAAGGTTTCCACTCCCGAAATATCCAAAATTATGCCCGAGCTTTTACCTTATGCCCCAATTGCATATGTCTCTGACATGACCATATCTTTTAGGTTCGCTCCGGCTATGAGTGATAATTAATGGCCCGAGATAGCATCAGAGATGGTTCTCGCCTCTCTTAATATGGATCCTACCCCGTCATATTTACCTCCCCTTGAGCCGAATATTAACGTTGATTCACTTATCTCAGATCTTAATGCCTCGTCTTACCCACCCACCACATTTACCAATGTTACTCTTATGGAGAAGTTGACAACTCCATCTTTAGAAACCACACTCCCTTGTGAATATTCCTTTACTCCTCCCAATGAGTGTGTGTCTCCCACGCTTGAGTTGGATCATCTTCCTCCACCGTTTATCCCACCCAACCCACCCATTATCCCTTCCATCCCACCACCTGGTTTGGATCTTGATTTTACACCTTACCTGTTCCCAGCCACATTTTTAGATCCTAACCTAACACCATCCTCCACCATTCACGAGACTATTTGTGGTGATACTCTCTACTTCCATTACACCGAGCTTGTTCCTCAATGCACACCGCTTCCTTGTGTGTTGATTTTTCTTCTCAACGGCTCCCTGACGTGTCACAGCGCGACCATTATCATCGTCCATTCATAGAACGGTTATGAGACCCACCCCATTCCACTTTCTACACCATTTCGCCTCCCTCACCAACTTGAGCACCATGCTTATAGGGCCCTGGTTGCCCTCACTTTTCGGCTCAATAAGGCCCATGATCGGTGCCTATTCACCCTCACCTTTACCCTAATACCCACCCGCCCATGGTCCACCGATGCTTTGCATCGTGTGATGCATTTTTCCATATAAATGCATTGACCCGTTTTAGCCTCTATTCAACAAGACTGACGCTTCAGTCTTGTTTGGGGGTGATTCTCATCACCTAATTTTTTTGCCCCCCCGCGCTTTCATAGATCTTCTCTTTAGGGTGAGTATCCATCGATCTGGCTAAAGACATTAAACTTAGCGCTACCGGGAGGCTGCCCGTTGTTTCTTGTACTAGTCTCATCCTGTTTGGGGGTGGTATTTCACATCACCCAATGCTTTATCATGCTTATAGACTTGTGCACATTTTTTCTCGTATCACTTATTCAGGTTTATTCTTGGCTACATCTTTCCACTTCATTAGCGGTTCATTATGGTATTCTCTTTCCTACCTTATGCTCTCAATTTTAAAAATCATTTTACTTAACATCGAGGACGATGTTCCTTTTTGTTTGGGAGTGGGGAATTTTATCAAAATCGTACCTCTTTTGAAATTTTTTAATTTTTAAGCCTGATTTTTAAAATTTCGTGCAGTTTCTTTCATCTCATCTATTGATTTGAATTTTCAATCGTCCATCTTTTAAAGTCTAGGAATCAAGCTAGATAATATTTTTCTAAATAGCTTATGTAATACATACCAAGGCATTTTGCACCATGAATTTCTAGACTCAACAAAATTTGCGCACTTATCATGTCATTACGTTTAGAGTTGAGGAGTACTACAATTCTTGAGAGAACCTTAAGGATCACTAGTAGAGACTTTAGCTTGTGAGATTTGTGCCTTTCACCCTTTTTGAGTGTTTTACACAATCTCCGAGTCACAAGTTGATTCAACTTCCTTTGGGTCCGCACTTTAATAGTTGTATGATCTCATTATTCTTCATTTTTGGCTTGATCACTGAGAATGACATTTTTTCGAGTTGTAAGAAACGCGTGTCTTGAAATTTGTCCCGAGTACTAGATTTTCACCCATTCACTTCACCAATTACATTACCATATTCTACTCTATTCACACATATTCCCCACGCCATCACCTATCATCTCCATATCATATTTCATTTTCAAATAAAAGAGTGTTGATTCCAAATGTTAAATGTCTTCATTGTTGGTTTGAAAAGTGAGAGAAAAAGAAAAAAAAGAGTTTGTAGTTAGTAGTTAGTTTTGAAATAAAGACATTTGTTCTTCATGTATAGTACACTCTTCTCAATCTTATCGCATCCATCACTCATCCAATATTCATCATATCACTATACTACCTACCTCATCCCATCCATCCTACCTATCATATCTTTCTCATCCCATTTTATTTCCCCTCACCCATAAAAATCCATGGTTTCTCCTAGGTGTTCGGGATAATGAAAGTCAACGTGGTGAATAACTCGACATTCTCACTATAGTGATTAGCATTCTTTCATGAGATCACTTTTCTTTTAAATTGTTCATTATTTCTTATATGTGTGTGAGACCTTTTAACTTTCTTACATTTACTCACCTCCTCATACACGAGAGCGATACACTTACCCTAATCTCGAGAGTTCGTTTGAGAGAGTTATATCCAGTGAGATTTGAAGTTGAAGCATTGATTCCAAGAGGCTATCTATGAATTACTCATGTGATACTCGACCAGTTTTGACTGATTCACACTACACACGTTGAGTTCTAGGAAGGATGTGCCTTGAGTATTTACTTAGCTAAACTTTTTACGTTTCTAGCTTGTATTTATGAAAATATTCTCTTATGATGGATTGTGCGATTATTCTATGTCTAATAAGAGATTGACTGCCTTTCAATAAATTTTTGCAAATAAAAATTTTGTGTGTATATTCTCTTCAAACCCTCACGAGACACAACTCGTACTGTAGGTCAACCTATAGGTTTAAAGGCTTGTTGTACATGCTAAGTGCAATCGCAAGTGCCCGTGAAAATGGTACACTTCTGGTTACTTATCTTTATCTTTCTCTCTATCTTATTGCTCGAGGACTAGCAACGCTCTGTTTGGGCGTGGTGTGATTAGCACCTAAAACTGTACAATTTATACCCCGAATAGACGTATTTTTTTTGCTAATTCTCGACAATATGGGTCTTATGTGTGCTTAAATGTCTATCTTGTAGGTCAAATGTCCGTTTGCGATGTCAAAATTTATATATCGAGGCAAATCCGCATTTTATGGAGCTAAATACCCTTGTCCCGCATCCTAGCCTAACCTAAACCGTCCCTAAACCTACCCCAAATCATGTGTGTATTTTTTTTGTCTCTTTTTATTATTTTTTAGATTTTTAGTTTGAGCCATTTTTATTTTTAGGATTTATTTTTTATTTATTTAGGATTTCTAAGTTTTATTTTCTATTTTTTATTTTATTACTATAATTTTATTTTACTTTGATTTTGATTAGTTTTTATTTGATTAAAATTAGAAATTTTTAGGATTTCATTTATTTATTAGTTTTATTAAATTTTATTTTTCTAGGATTTCAGTTTTTAGTTTTTAGTTTAATAGTTTTCTAATTTTTATTTTAATTTTTTTATTTCTTTTTAGTTTCATTTTTTTTATTTGAGTCTTGTTTTTAGTATAGAATAGGATTTTATTTTTTAGGTTTTTATTTTATTTTAGTTTTATTAGTTTTATTTTTAGGTGTCCAAATTAAACACACATATAACTCACTCACACCCCAATACCATACCCATTACACACACCTAAACAACTCATACTCACCTACACCTAACTAAACCCTCAACCTCACACATTACCCATACACCTTACCACACACAACATAACCCACTCAATCTTCTTCCTTTCACCGACCCACACTCTCACTCCTGAACCGCGACGCGGACCGGCCCAGCTACAATCCCCTCAAACCGCGACCTAGCCTCCACCCCTCGTCCTCTCTGACCTGAACCCGTTGGCGGTGACCCAACAAAACCCCAACCCACGGTTCGAAACCCAACTCTGACCCCCTTTCCGGTGGACTAACTCGCCAGCGACCGGAGCTAACCCGGTTGCGCCATGCGCATCTGTCCAACCCATACCCGAGTTCAACCTCCAACCGGTTTTACCCGAAATCAAACCCAAAACCTCAAACCCATTTACGTCCAAAGCCAAGCACGATTCTTCCACCTGCCAAAATCCAAAGCCAAATAACAAATAAGCCAATTATCTCCCACATGTGCTTATAAACCCTTTTTCCCATTATACCCTTAAAAACAACTAACCAACTTAACACAATTCCAAAAATACCCTCATTCTCCCCACTATCATGACCTCACACCCAAACCACTTGCACCCTCTAATAATTCCCTAAACACCCTCACCTCAATACCTTCAATATTCCATACACTCTTGTCCTCCAATTTTTCCCCCATGCTCCATGCATCTACTCTTTAAAGGATGGAATACCCCATTTGAAATGGGGAGCTTTTAGATAGGAATTTTTAGAGAGAATTATAGAGAGATAAATACCATTTTGTAAATTGTTTTTGTTTTTATTTTTATTTTTATTTTTTAAGAGATTTGGTGAGAGTTAATTGTGAGTAATTGAATTGTATGGAAGATGATAAAGTTCAAATTGCCAATTTCAAGGAGACTTGTTAAAGATTGGTTCTCTTTCTCTACTCTTTTATTATATATGCCTTTGATTATTTGTTCATCATGTTTAATATCATGTTAGGCTAATCCCCTTTCAAGGGGTGGCGGGAAACCCTTATTTGATGCTATTTTAGTTTAATTAGTTTGATTACTTGAAAATTCCCTTTGAATGTTATTTTTGATCCCCTCACCCTTAAATTTACGCCTCGAGAGAGGGTAAATGATTTTCGAGAGAAAATCAAAATTCTAATTATAATACCCATTTTAGATTCGAACTAGAGATATGGGTTTCTTAAGTGGGGTATTATAACTTGAATTTCAACTCTAAATTTATTTTCTAAGATTTACATAAATTTTAATTGGTCAATCCTAGCGGATGATTAATTAAAAGGAGTGTAGATCTATTTTTCTAAAGTTGTGGGGTGTTAAACTTAATTTTCTAAAAGGTTACTATTAAGATTATATTTGCAACGAGAGTTGATTTGTAATGTTGATATTAATTTAGGAGAATTCAATTAATTAAATTAATTAGTTAGAATAGCTAAAATTTGTGGTGTAATCCCACTCCTTGATTGTTCTCACATTATTTACCCCACTTTATCTCTTATTTTAGTTTAGACTTTATTTTTCATTTTAGTAACTTTCTAGTTAGTTGTTATCATATCACATTTAGTTTAGTTTAGTTTAAATCCTTACCTCGCCCAATTGTTTTAATATTTGAAAACGCTAAAAAAAGTATAAAAGTGAAAAAACACAAAAAGAAAATAAAAAATGAATTACAATTGTGTTCCATTTGCTTTACCCCCTTGGAAGTGGATTGATACCCTTACTTACCTCTACACTTGAGTTTATATTATTTTGTAGGTATTTGAGGTTTTGACTAACTTGGCCTTCAAACAAAGACATGCAAAAATCAAAGTTATCAAATGTGATAACTTTGTTGTAAATATCCTTTCAAACAATGAAATGTTGGCTTTCAAACAATGAAATGTTCTTTGGCCCCCGAAGTAAGAACATTTCATTGAAAATGATCTTACTTCTTTCGAAACTCAATCTTCAAGCGATGATGATTCATCTCTTGAGTTTGATTTTCTTTCATCCCCATTTTCATTTTCTGTTATCACACCGGCACAAGTACCCGATGATTCGGTTTCAAACTTTAATATTTTATACCTTTTTCCGATGAGGAGTACTTGCTCGAGTCTCCTTCCACGATGGCATCTTTGACCTCGTGTGCGCCACCTCCCATTCCAATTTCAAAATCCTTGGGAGGATATTCGGCTTTTCTCGATCCCCATATATTTTTGTCACGCGTTCAATCCAAATCCCCCATCGTCCCTCCAAAACTTTTAATTGACGATGGTTCATTTCTTCCGCCTTACACATGCCTTCGTTGTTCAAATGGAATTCATATTTTTCGGAGGGCATGCTTGAGAGGGAGGGTACACCAGTTATCCTTCAAAGTCAAATCGTTTGTGCGGTGGACCCTCAACTATTTAGACTTCTAGTGCATAGTTAGTGTGAAGCCTAAATAGTAGGTTGTATATAGTTAGCTTTTTATTCTTTTTATTTTTTCTTTCCTTTTTAATTTAGTCTAATGTAATTTGTTAACTCTTTATTATTTGTTTTTGCTATGCTCGGAACTAACTTGTTTTGTAGATTCTTTGTACTTGTTCTGATGGGGATCGCTCCACTTTTGGGTAATATCGCTCTTTTCCTCTCTTTAACTAGGTTCTTAATTCACATTGAGAACAATGTCAAGTTTTAAGTTAGGGGGTGTGGGATATTCTATCTATTTCTTTATTTAGTCCATGTTTTTGCTCACATGTTAGTTACTTAGTATGCTTTTCTTAGAAAAATTCAAAAAATTCAAAAATATTTTCTTTCTTTTTTCTTCTTTTTTGGGCATTTTGCCTTTTTTCCGATGATAAATTTTAATAAGTGCCTGATCTAATAGACAACTAAACGATGCATGTTCTCGATTTTATAAGTTATTAGACTTTAGTCCTCAATCATTGATATGATGAATAACTTCATGAATTAAAATTTAATCCCATGAGCACATGCACTTTCCTTGTTACATTGATTTGGTTTAAGATTTTTATAACTCGACAATCTTTTGTTGCATTGTATATACTCACACCGAGTAAGCTTTGTACCTTTCGTCGTTTGTGAGTATTATACACTATTCTTTCCTCTTTAAAAACGTTGAATTCATTGATAATCTATCTATTCTTTCATTGATCGTTCATTAATTGAGTTCATATTTGAAATTCGTTACTTGATATTTTCATATATTGTTTTGACTGGAGAACTGCGTAAACTTTATGAAATGATCATAGGCCATCTTTATTATATCACCCATATTAGCCTTGACCTCACCTTATATGTTTTCCCTCGTCAACCCCTTTTGTCCTAAATATAGTCTTTCATTTCATTACCCAAATTCCCATAACCAACTCCAAATTGGAGTTTTAAACCATACATACACTTTCCATACATTTGTTTGGAATGTTACTTGGGATTGAATGTTGTTATTGTGTTACGGTTACAATTTAGGCATATAAGAGTGAGAAAAGTAAAGAAAAGAAAAAGTGAAAAAGAGAGAAAAAAAGAAAACAAAAGGCGAAAGAAAACAAAAGAAAAAATGAGAAAAAAGAAGAAAAGAAAAGAAAGAGAAAGTTGTAAATACTGTATATAGTTCAATAAGCTTTGATTACTCTCCAATTGTATATCTAATGCCTTTTTGGAACTTGTTTTCTAATTTTGTTATTTCCCGCAGTTTCCCATTTTTCCGAGTTTTCATTTTCGAACACTTTGAATCCGTATATACATTCCTTCATTTCTTACCCTAGCCTAGGCTACATTACAACCCTATAAAATCCTATGTGATCTTAAGTAGATGTAATCCAAAAGTTGAAATAGTTTTGATAATCAGTGAAAATGCATTTCGCCTCCTTTAATGGGCGGTATCTTTCATTGAGATTACAGTTTTTCATTTTATATATAGCGTTATTCATTTGTGACATGTGTGAGACCTAGTTTCCATTTACATTTACTCTTTATGCCCGCATGTTCCGTGTGTTACCTCCCCATTTTGAGTAAATTCACTTGATGAGTGTAATGCCCGTGAGGATTGACTTATATGCATGCTTCAATATTTAGTATCCGATTTATATAAGTCTTTTCCAAATCACACTTTGCATGTGCTCTCTCCCCTCCCACATTTTAAGGTTTCAATTCGATGAGGTTCATTCTATAATGTTAATGATTCGAACTTTTGTGTGAATTCATTCACTGTGCTAATAATGCGTATGAAATATTTTTCGTTGTTGTTGGGCTTGTCGTATGCTGGTTTGGGCTTATTTTGAGGAAACCATGTGATGTTGTGGGTATCATCCTTGAAAACCCTCGTGAGACTACACTCGTCCACTATGGTAACACAGGGGTTTAAAGGCTTATTATATACGCTAAATGCAATCGAATTGCCCACGAAAGTGGCCTTATGCTTTTATACCACACTTTTGTACTATCTCTTGCCTTTGGTTTTCTTGTAGTTCTTGTTGCATCCTATTTCATTGCTATGGCCTAGAAATGTGTAAGTTAGGGGGTGATACGACAAAAATATTGTGTATTTCATCCCTCGAACCTACGCATTTTAGCCCCCTCGGGTGCCTCAAACTCTATATTTAATCCCATTAACCAAACAACCTCAGTTTATATTGTTAACATGCTATATGAGGTATAATTGGGCTTTTGTAGGTATTTAGGTATTAAGTATGAAGTTTGGACGCATTCCGCTCAAATTTCGTACGCAATCGCACGTTCAAGGGAATTTTCGTCTTTCCACAGCTTGGGCACATGTCCCATTATTCATAGAAGTTATAGACCTCCTCACAAGCTTCGTGTGGCTGTGAATGGTGCGTGAATCCGATCCCTAACGAAGAAGTTACGGCGTTTCTAGCAGAAGGGAAAAGCAAACACACCAAAACAGGAGGAATAAGTGCAGACCTGTAGCCATCGATCGATCGATCAAAAGGATCGATCGATCGATCCTTCAGTTTTGGACATAGTGGGGAGACAATGGGATCGATCGATCGATCCTTCAGTTTTGGACATAGTGGGGAGACAATGGGCTATGATTTTTACCATCGATCGATCGATCATTTTGATCCATCGATCGATCCCCTATTTCCAGCTGATATTTTGCCTTTTCTTTTCTTTTTCCTTTTCTTTTCTAATTTAATTCCACCTACTATATAAAGGTTTTTTGTTGTAAATATCAGATATGTTGTAACATAATTCGTTTTTAGATAGTTTAGGTTAGGGTTTGGGGGATTTGAGAGCTCTTCTTCTTCCTCTCTTGGTTTGACATCCATTAGGGTTTGTAATTGGTACTTTCATCTTCCTTCTCCATTAATATAGTGTGTATTTCCTTTATTCTTGCTTTGTAGTTAATTTACATGCTTTCATGATTAGGTTTACATGCTTTGTTTAATTGCTTTGTAGTGTAGTTTTATTGCATTTATTTACCGCATTTTTACCATGCTTTCTAGCTAAGTTAGTCTAGGTTGTGTCGGATTGAACTCATTCTGGGTTGACAGGTTGCTTTGCTTTGGTGGTGGAGTTTACGGATCTATTTCGGGTGCATTTTCCTAGTTATTACGCCTAGGGGATTTGACGGGTCATATCATGTATGTTCCGTGCTTACGACCTTTCGTGCGTAATTTTCAGGGTATTTATTGATGCCAAAATCATATTAGGCTTTTATGCGAATTTAGGGGCTTGACAACCCTTGATTTAATTTACTGTCGAAATGAGACGCAATTGTAATAACTCGTCGACCCATGTAACCATTTTATACTAATTAACTCGGGTGAGGGATATTCGACGCAACCTATAGTTTTTACCGCTTTGTTAATCTAGTTTCAATACACTCGCCTAGATTAATATTTTCGTTTCGCATCTTTTCCTTTTTGTTTATATTTATCTTTTACACTTTTATTTAGGAGTATTAAATCCTATAAATTCTAGCAACTCGTCTATGTGGATCTTTCGATACCTGACTTACCGCTATACTCACCTGTTGAGTGTGGTTGTAATTTAGGTTTTTGTATTGAGACTGTGAAATAGAAAACAGCGATCGGCGCTTGACGCGCGTCGCTTTTCACCCTCGATCAACCCCCTCACCAAAGGTACGCATCACATATCGGAGGAGATTAGGGGCAATAAAGAGTTAAACTGGCCTGGAAAACTGAAGTCACCTCCCAACAGGAGAGACAAATTTAAATATTATGGTTTTCACAAAAATTACAGGCACACCACTAACAATTGCATTGCTCTGAAGAATGAAGTGGAAACTCTCATCCATCGGGGGAAATTTACTAAGTTTGTTGATCAGGCTCGTGGTCGGGACACCATAAGGAAGTCTGAGTCACCTTGTAGAGGTAAAGATGACAAGAAAATGATTCGCGATGATGATTATGAGAACAATCCTGACCTATCAAAGAAACCTAAGGAGACATAAGTTAAGGTAGGAATGATTTCTTTTGGAAGTAATTTCATTGTCGGAGGAGACACCGGTGGCAGAGATGAGATAATTGAGAGAACGTCTTATCTCAATAAAGCCAAAGCATGTTCTTCCATTAGGCAGATTGACTTGCTCGAGGAAATAAACGGTTGGTCCAGAAAAGTGAACAAGGACATATTAGTGATCGGCTTCTCTAAGAATGATATGAGCGAAGTACTTTACCCTCATGATGACCCACTGGTTATTGTTTGTTGGGTTTAATCCGGGAAAGTGGCAAGAATCCTAGTAAATAATAGGAGTTCTGCAGATGTCATGTCATATAACTGTTTCAATAGCCTAGGGCTACAAGACAGCAAATTATAACCTTATCAAGGCCCCTCGTAGGATTCTCAGGAGAAAAAGTTTATCCCTTGGGGATAAACAAGCTAGATGTTTCGGTCGGTACTTGGCCAGCAAGTAGAAAAGAGAAGATTCACTTCTTCGTACTGGATAAAAATATCCCTTCTGCCCAAAACATGATTCTCGACAGAGTTGGGATAAATCATTTGAAAGTTTTATCGTCTACAGTACATCAGTGTATGAAGTTTCCTACTCATTATGGAGTCAGTATAGTGAAAGGTAATCGGATGGAAACTAGAGAGTGTTATTACACTTCTATCACCCAGAAAGAAGTGAGAAGAACACTACCACCTATCATATCGACACTCTGGATCCTCGGGAGAAATAAGATATGGTCAAGGGACAATTTATGGAGGCAACAAAGACCAATGTGCGTGATGATGAAAAGCTGGAAAGAACCACTCAAATTGGCTCAAACTTAACACCTTCCCTCAAACATGAATTCTTTGCATTCCTTAGATAGTGCAAGAACATATATTCATGGAACCATTAGGATATGATAGTAATTGACCCTAATTTCATCTACCAAGAACTCAAGATCAATAAAGATGCTAAGTTGATCAAGCAAAAATGCAAAGTGTTTAGTTCGAGAAGAACATGGTCATATAAGAGTAAGTGGAGACATTACAGAAAGCTTAATTCATAGAAGATGTCAAGTTTCCTAATTGGTTGGTCAACATAATGATGGTCAAAAAGAATAATAACAAATGGCGTATGTGTATAGACTTTACTGACCTCAATAAAGCATGCCCAAATGATCAATGTCCTTTACCAATGATTGATCAATTGGTAGATGCAACTGCAGGTCATGAGTTACTCATCTTTATGGATGCCTATTATGGTTACAGCCAGATTAAAATGAAGTCAGAAAATAAGGATAACAAATCTTTCATCACTAGCTGAGGTACATATTGCTACAAAGTTATACTCTTTGGGCTGAAAAATGTCAGAGCAATATACCAGAGGCTGATGAACAAAATATTTAAAGAGAATATTGGTAAGAACATAGAGGTATGTGTGGACGACATGCTCACCAAGAGTAAGTTCGTTGTCGACCACATTAAAGACTTAAATTATATATTTGACCAGTTGGAGAAGCACCGGATGGAACTCAACCCAACCAAATGCATATTCGTGGTACAATAAGGAATGCTCTCGGGTTATATTTTGAACTAATGAGAAGTAGAAGCAATCTTGATAAGATAAAGGCTTTAATTGAGATACAATCTCCCACATGCAAGAAAGACGTACATAAATTGAATGGAAGAGTAGTAACCCTTGACCGTTTTGTGTCCTGAGCAACATATAAGTGTCTTCCATTTTTTAAGGTGCTCAAAAAGATCTTTGAGTGGAACGACGAATGTGTGAAATCTTTCCCGGAGTTGAGAATATATTCGGTCTCTCCTTTACTACTCTCCCGACCAATTTGGGGAGAAAGATTATATTTATACTTGGCTATTTCAGAGTCAGCTATTAGTTCTACCTTGATCCGACTAGAGGGTGGAGTTCAGAAGCCTATTTTCTACACTAACAAAGCATCCCAAGGAGCAAAAATTAGGTATCCATACTTGAAAAAACTAGCACTTGCACTTATTGAATCCTTGAGGCGGATGAGACCATATTTCCAAGCACAAACTATTACGGTGTACACTGATTTGCCCCAACGATAAGAATTGCAAAAATTAGAAAAGTGAGGACAGTTTATGTTTTGGCCAGTTGAGCTAGGGGAATATGAGATTGTCTACGAGCCAAGGACTACATTGAAGGGGCAAGCAGTATTTCAATACAGAATTTACGTACCTAAAGGTGACAAATAACCTATGTTTGCTTACCGAGAATACTTCTTCATAGGAGAGCTCAACTTCAAAGCAAATTGAGGTTGTCGCCTACCAACCAAAAACATCAACTGCCCAAGAAAAGGCTCAGTGATTAACTGAATAAACTAAGAAGATATTCATACAAGGGCTACTATCAGATGAAGACTTCAACGATGACATTCCAGTTTGGAAATTATTGTAGGGATAAATCTTCATACGCCACTAAAAGTGGAGCAGGATTTATCATCAACACTCCCGATGACTTAGATATGGACTACGCTTTACGTTTTCAGTTCCAAGCTTCCAACAACGAGGTCGAGTAAGAGGCATTGATTATGGGTCTGGAACTAACCTTATCCCTGGGTGTCGAGTAGGTGATAGCACATAGTAATTCTCAACTCATTATTAATTAAATGCTTCAAATATATGGAGTTAAAGGAGAACTTATGGTAAAGTATTTACACAGAGCCATATAGTTATCTCTCGATTTTTTGCAGCCAAAATGGTTCATATCCCTAGAGTGGAGAATGCCTGAGCAGATGCATTTGCTCGGCTAGCTTCAACAACTAAGATAGAACTCAGACAAACCATTCTAATAGATATCCTAACACATAGAAGCATCGATGTGGAAGCTGTCAACGTTATCTCTATGGAATCAAAACCTTCCTGGATGGATTCGATCAAAGACTACATCGATAAAGGGTTGCTTTCATTCGACCAGAAAGAAGCCAGGAAGCTCAGATACAAAGCGACCAGTTTTGTATTGGAGAAAGGTGTTTTATACAAAAGGGGATACATTATCTTCCTACTTTGTTGTGTTCATCTCGCTAAAGCACATAACTTGATCAAGGAGGTACATGAAGGCTCATGTGGAGCTCATTCAGCCGACCGATCATTAGTATAAAGAATATCCATACAAGGCTACTATTGGCTGATGATGTAGACAGATTGTGTTTCTTCTGCCTAGAAGTGTGATAAATGCCAGAGGTTCATTACTATTTATAAAGGACCGAGGGTTGCCCTAACTCCCAACATTTCTCCTTGGTCGTTTACTATTTGGGGAATTGACTTGGTTTGACCATTGCTGATAACAAAAGGAAGGTTCAAGTATTTAGTTGTAGTAGTGGATTACTTCACCAAATGAGTGGAGGCTGAGCCCTTGGTTGATATGCCTTATTAGAGAGTTTTTCAGTTCATATGAACGCATATCGTATGCCTCTATGGGATGTCTTATGCCTTCATAACTGATCATGGTAATCGATTTGATAATGAGGAGTTTGAGGACTATGCATCCGATCCAAGATTCAGAAACTTCATTTTGCACTTAGACATCTGCAATGCAATGGTCAGACTGAGGTAACTAATAACACTTTGCTTGATGGGTTGAAAAAAAGGTTGGATGATCTAAGGGGAACTCGATCAATGAGCTGCACATCGTCCTTTAGGCTTATAGGACTGCATCGAGAACGGTAATAAGAAAGACTCCATACATGCTTACTTTTGGTATTGAGGCAATGGTAATAGCTGAAATAGGTTTGTCGACTCATAAGGTATTGAATTTTGACTCCCTAAGAGTGATCTTATGCGGTGCTTGGACTTAAAGTTAATTGAAGAAGTTAGACAAGACGTTGTAATCCGCGTAACTACTTACCAATAAAGAACAACTAGATTTTACAACAGAAAGATTAAGCCGACCAACTTATAAGAGGGGGATTACATTCTTAAGAAAGTGATTCAAATGGGAACCAAGTTGGAGGTAAATTGGCATGGTCCTTATCACATCTCGACAGTCATCCGACCAGGGACTTATCGCATTGAGATACTTGAAGGAGAAGAGTTCAAGAACCCTTGGAACACCGACTACTTATAAAAGTATTATCAATGGTGTGATCGTTTTTCAATGTAATCAGTTCATCAAAGCGGAATAATATTTCAGTTTTCGTTTAATTATGCTTCATTTTTTTCTCTTTTTGGGATATGACGATATAATACATCTCAGAGCTCATCAGCAGCAATATTATTCCAAATTTAGAAACAAAAGTTTTAGACTTCATGTATAACTTTGTCTTTGACAAGTTACGAACAAGAAGTCTCTAAAAACTTTTCCAACTTCAAAAAATCCATACTTCATGCATGATTTTTTCTTTGACAAGTCAAGAACAAGAAGTCAGTAAAACTTCATGTATGACTTAAAGTTAAACACAAGAAGTTTTACCCGACTGTGTTATATACATGAATAAATATACATTCCTAACACACTTTGTCGCTAATGATAACTGATGCAAACACTTAGCTCAACAAACTACTTACAGTTTTACCTAAGTGCACTAGTAGAATCTAAGGCATTAAAAATTAGGTTTAACACTAGACCAAACACTTATCAATTAAGCAGGTTACCTAATCGACAAGTTGATTAAGTGATCACAAGCTTAAATAAAGGTTGAAATGTATTAATGAACATACAAGTTGAAAAACAAAGTCTATTTTATTCCCAACATATTTTGTATTATAATATGAAAATAAAAAAGCAGGAGATACAAGTTCATTCTACAGGACATTTTCCTTCGGCTTTACTCATTCCAATAGGAGGATCATCAAGAATACTGGGCAAAGTTGTCACCCTAATGTCTCTTGGCATACTACATATGTTGCTTCTCGGTGGGTCTAACAGATGAGGGGGCAAAAGTATTCATCTTCACCCTGAAGGTCACAATCCCCTAAGTACTTTCGCAGTAAGCTCTGGGGAATGGAATCTATCAAAATCCATTCAGTATCAATTTTAAATGGAGGGTCAGGATAGTCAAACATGCTCATGTCATGCCAATGTTATAGATCACTCTTTTCATCTACCTTCTGCAGTCCTAACATATTCAACCAACCCTATTTGTATCCTTCTCGATGAGCTTGCTCTAGATGATCATCCAGGTGAGTTAAGGTTTCATCATATCCATCAATTCAGACGACTTTGGGTTATTTATGGAAATGAAAAGTCAAACAGTCTACTCTGTCTTGGAGCTTCTTGATGGACTCATCTTTCTCTTATAACAACACTGCCTGGTTGGCCAAGGTCTTCTTAGTTCTTTCTTATTCTATATAAGGCCAAGCAACCACCACTTGCTTGGAAGACTACCCAACCTTAGTCTTTTTCTTTTTTAGAGTTTTTAATTCCTCCAATAACCTGGAATTATCCATCTTCAAGAAAGAGGCACCTTTATTTAGCCCAGTATTAGTTATCTTCTTTAAACTATCAAGCTCGTTCCTCAAGGTAATATTTTCCTTTCTCAAGAGTGCTGTAATCTTCCGAGCAGCTTCAACTTATCTATTCAACACGAAATCCTTCTTCCTGAAGGCGGATATAATCTCCCTCATCTTCTTATCAAAGCCCCAACCTGCACTTAGTGCTTCATATTTGGCTTCATAATCAGAGTGCAACAGTACCGAGAAAGATTATGATCATCTTGCAGCTACTCGATCATCTAGTAGTAAGCAGTGTTGTTTGCCACTGACCTACCAAGAAGATTATGCAAGTGTACATAGGCATACCTCATTTGATATGATGCATATGTATCAATCAACCATTATAATTTCGTTTCAATCAAGCTCACATGTTTAGCTTCAAGTAGACTGTTACAACGTTTCAGCAGGTCGAATTCAACATAAATGACCATACTCTTCCTAGCATCAAACTAGATAAGTACAAGTATGAGAACATAAATTGGACTAAGAAAATAAGCAATATCAATGTATAGCATGGGATAATAGAAAGATGGAAAAATTTCTTTATTTCATTACTGAAAATAAGGATTACAATTATTTGTCTGACTACAAGACGCAAAAAAGCAGGAAAAAAATAGAAAACCAGTCTGAAGAGTTAGACCTTCTCCTTGTCTTTACCAACAACTACCTCAATAGGAGGTAGGATGAAAACATTAAAAGGCACCAAGGAGGATTCCCTAGAACCCTCATTATCATCAAACTCCTCATCCAAGTTGGGAGGAGTTCCTGGGTCATGCCTTAGGAATAATTATGAGTCTACATGTGTGTCGATTTCCTTCAAGGCATCCAACCAACCATTCTTGTAGGGTAATTTCTTGGCATATTCAATTTGGATGGCTGTAGTAGCAAATGACTTATCCCATCCCTTATTGGTGGCCCCATACTCATCAGATTTGTTCTTGACCTTTAGATCAATGTTTCTCTTTTGAAGCCACCTCAGCAATTAAGGTGGTGACCTTCTCTTCAATAATTTTGGCCTTGTTCTCGGCCTCCTTCAAACACTACACCAAAATGGGCAAATTGTCACCTTTCAGTCGGCCAGCCTTGTCAAGGTCATTGACCATGACAAAAAACACGCTTTTTATGTCACGTTCATTGACCTTGACACGACCGTGACAACTAATTGTCACGGTCATTAACCATGACAATTCTTTAAATACTTGTCACGGTCAATGACCTTGACACGACCGTGATAACATTTGCAGCAAAAACCCTCTCCCCTTCTTTTTTCCCTACCGTCGTTCCCTCCCTCTCTCTCTCCCTCGACGCTGCTCTCTCTCTCTCTCTCTCTCTCTCTCTACTTTCAGGTCGATTTTCTCTCTCTCTCTCTTCCATTTATATATATGTTTGTGTGTATATTTATGTGTGTATGTGTATATATATGTGTGTGTATGTGTGTGCGTGTGTGGGGGGTGGGGCAGGGTGGGGGCAGGGCGGGGTGTGTGCGTGTGTATATGTATGTGTATGTATGTGTATATGTGTGTGTATGTGTGTGTATATATGTGTGTGGTGGTGTGTGGTGGGGGAGGGGGTGGTGGACGGGGGCAGGGGGTGGGGTGTGTGTGTAGGTGTGTGTGTATGTGTGTGGCGGGGGGAGGGGGGCAAGGGGTGGGGGTGGGGGTGGGGCACCCATTTAATAACTTTTAAAATATTTGAAAAAAACATAATATTACAAAATTGAAACGAAATGGTATTGATGGAACTTACACATACGTTATAATATAGAATCTCAAGATAAAAAAATGTACAGTAAAACTCCAAATTGATACAAAATTAAAAAAAATAAAGGACGTGTTTGGAATTATGTACTGTGCTCTTACGTTGAAAATTATTATATAGAAAAAGAAAAATATAAATTGACATAACCTTAGAATCTAATTAGGCTAAAAATATAATGGCATCAACTAACATATATACACAACACTAAAAGTAGACATCGATTTTATAGATTTTTACTTTATAATTCAATATGGGTTATACTCCCACATAGTTCATCAACAAATATTGTAAGAACATTGTGAAAATAATAAACATCGGGAGGGGGCAGGGTGTGGGGGTGGGGGTGGGTGGGGTTTTGAATATTATTTACATTTACATTTTTGGATATTATTTACATTCAAAATAAATAATTGATAATAGCTGGATAATAATTGGATAATAATTGATATTTTCATTCAAAATAAATATTTCATTCAAAAATATTGGATAATAATTGATATTTTCATTTAAATTGATAATAATTTTATTCATGAAATTAATTCAATTAGGTAAAACCCTAGATAATTTTTTAACAGAATTTGATAATATTATATAAAGTTTAGTAAATTCACAAAATGTTGCCAATTGTATGTTTTTAGGAATATCATTAGTTAGAATCCATACACATGCATGTTGTTAGAAAGTCTTAAATTTAATTCTCACTTTAATTTGTAGAATCTCTGTACTTGGTTGGATTTATCCCTTTATGATAATGAAATTTATGCTCCAATTATAATTATCTCATGTCATAATTTTATTGATAAACAGTATATGTAGTTGTCACGGTCGTGGTGGGGGGAGGGGGTGGGGGTGGGGTGTGTGGGGGTGGGGTGTGTGTGTGTGTGTGTGTGTGTGTGTGTGCGTAGGTGCATAGGTGTGCGTATGTGCGTGGCGGGGGGAGGGGGGAGGGGGGAGGGGGAGGGGGTGGGGTATGTGTATATGTGTGTGTATGGTGGTGTGTGGTGGGGGAGGGGGTAGTGGGGGTGGGGTGTGGTGGGGAGCTGATAATATTTTGTTATAATTTGTGTGTGTGGGGGGGGGGGGTGTGTGTGTGCGTAGGTGTGTGTGGCCCGGAGCTATTAGCGAGATCCCTCGAGCTGTTAAAGACGGTCATCGGCCCGGGGTTTATGAGTTGGAAGGAGGTTCCATATGAGCTCAAGTTAGCTGTTTGGGCGGCACTACAGGTAATATATTTATATTTATATTTATATGAATATTTCAATTTCAATTTCATATTTATATTTATATTTATATTTATTCGCAACTGACATTGTATTTGTTGGACAGGAGCAATTCAACTTGGATCCAAAGCTACGCGATTCCGTCTTGGAGCAGTTGAGGGAGCAACACAAGACGTGGAAGAAAAATATGCGGACACGGTACTTTGGGAAAACACGAGAGTCCATTATACAATGGAGCGGATCCGTCCCGCCCAAGGATCCGATCTCATTGGCACAATGGCAGAAGTTCATTGACAATGAGATCGAGGATCGACAATTGGCATCTCGCCAATCGGGGAGGGAAAATCGGGCAAAAAGACGGACGTGCACTACTCCGGCCGGACCTCTGACGCTGAGGTGGAGCATAGGATGCGGGTAAGATTTAATTTATCTATAACTACAGAAATATATTATTCTTCATTATTTTACTTTGCAGGGCAAATACTAATTTTACTTTACTTTATTTTATTTCAGGGGGTAGGGAGTGGGCCAGGGGGTAAGCCACATAGGCTCGATACTTATGTGGCTCTTCGGACGAAGAAGGGGAAGGACAATGAGGTGTCCCCGAGCGTCGCGGCCACGATTGTAAGTAATCCGACAGTTTAATTATTGTTAATTACGTTATAATTTTTTAGTTTACTTATTTTACTAATCATGTGCTTTTTATCGTTTCAGGCAAAGCTTAAGGAAGTGCATGAGTCGCAGTCTGATGCCGACAAGGCATCTTTGTCCACAGACGCACTCAGCCAAGTGCTTGGCTCTGATCGCAAGGGGAGGACAAGGGGAGTGAGCTCGCGGGTGACCAAATATAGGATCATCGGATTGGAGACGAGCGACACCGGGTTGGCTCGAACGGTGGATTCACACGACGCGAAGCTGTCCCGTTTGGAGGCGACGGTCCAAGATATGTACGCATTCATGAAGCGTACGTTGGGTGGAGACCATAAAGGGAAAGGGAAAGGGAAGGAGAAGGAGAAGGCGGTGGAGGAGGAGGTGCGGGAGGACGAGGCGCAGGATGACGAGGATGTGAACCTCGCTGCTTCATCACCGACACGTTCGTACTTCGATGATCCACTTCCCTATTTGGCACCCTTCAACAAACCATTGTCGACACTTGGTTGGCCGAGCGTGTTCATATTGGACGTATTTGATGGCCAGCGGATAGGGCGGGGGTTGAGGGACCCGAATATCGTCGAGGGTGGAATAGTCTATGGACGTGTGCTTCAAGAGATGGAGTCCAGGGTGCTCGTCACGCATGTCATACCCGGGAAGGAGAACTCCCTATTGTGGTTGCGCGAACAATGCGGCACGACGTATATTAGTGGGTGCGTCAATTCGTATGTCGTGTGGCCTACTCACCTCCTCAGTTTTATCCAAGACATGTAGTAACATTATTTTTAAGTTTGTCCATTTTAATTATATTTGGATTATATCGTCATGTATATTATTTTTACTTTGAATATTTGTATTATATCGCCATGAATATATATTTGCATTATCTTTAGTTTGTGTTGGATATATGATGTTTGGAACAGGTACAACGTTGTTATAACAGGTACAAATATACTGCTGGCCAGTGGCAGTAGCCATACTGCCCAGCAGATTTTTTTTAAATTCTGCCCAGAATTATCACGGTCAATGACCGTGACAATTTTTTTTAAAAAGGGTCACGGCTATAAACCATGACAAACGTGTCACGGTCATTAACCGCGACACGACCGTGACACAAAACTCGAGTTTTGTGTCAAGGTCAATGACCGTGACACGACCGTGACAAAAAAAGTTGTCTCGCCTCGAAATGTCACGGTTTTTGACCTTGACAAGTTGGATTTGTCAAGGTCAATGACCTTGACAAATGGGCAGATTTGGTGTAGTGAAAGTCCCCTCAGTTGAAGTGGCTCTATCTTCAGTCCCTCGTATTTTATCTTCCTAGGAATTTCTCTCATTCTCAAGGGCACTTTCAGAATCCTTCAAAGGATTCTGTAAGCCTTCAAAGGCTTCCTCCACATTTATTGAGGAAGATTTTAGTTGGTCATCCTTCTCCAGAAGTTGGTTATAGTCGACCAAGAACTACAAAAAATAAGTACCTCATATTAGTATAAAAGAAATTCAACAGAAATTATTGAAAATAAATAAACAAATAAGTTAAGTACTTATTAAGGTCAAGTTATGGTTAGCCCTTTCAACCAATCGGGCCCTGGGTATTGAGGCAGCCGCTGACCTATCAGCTAAAAGAAATTCGACCTTTATCAAACCCCTGGCCTATTCAGGGTTGATTGCTACAGAGGTATCTTTAATACTGCCCTGGTCGACAGAGGCTTTATGAGCCATCTCATTGGGATTAGTTAGGCCCCTCTTCAACCTCTTAAATTGGGGTTCTTTATCTTTGGTTTCCTCAATATTAAGGATTTTAGGCCTCTTCTCAGTAAATTGAGTCCTCTTATTAGCAACAGTGTTCTTCTTGGTTGCATTAAGGGAAGTAGACAACAGATTTGCAATCTTCCTCTACACCATTTTAATAGAAGAAGAGGTCGGTATGGTTATAAGGTCTAAGGATTCAAAGGAGGATGAAGTTCCTCCTAATGCAAAATCTCTCTCTACTGCAGAGGATTCAGCAGCAGAGGATGTGGAAACAGGTTCCTCATCTTAAAGAATGGGAATTTAAGACAAGGTGATAGTGGGCCGAGCAACAAAAGAGGCGACCGAACTCTTATAATCAAATAGAACAGAAGCAGCTCTGGGGTGTTCCTCACCAATTTTTTGTTAGATGGCCCACAAGTATTTGAGGTCGTTGATATTGATGTCGCCCTCTTTGGGACACTTTTTCTTGATTTCCTCTACATAAGAACAACATGAGAAAATAAGTTGGCATTTCATCAAATAATTAGTATACAAAACAAATGAAAGGGAAATCAAAATGCTTTACAACCTATGCCATGCCCTTCCTAGAGGCATCTGGGTCCATTGTATCTCCCCCCAAGGAAGGGGAGTATACTGCCAGCTCTTTACAACTACCCCATGGTCCTATTAGTCCTTATTTAAATTAGGAAATTAACAACTAATGACCTATTGGCCTACCTAGTTTTTAAATAATAAGTGTTTTCACAAGTGGTACCCCACTTATGGCAAAACATCAACTCATGAATTCCAATTCAAGTCCCATAAATATCATTAAGACTATTTTCCCATTGACTACTCTCGAAGTATTGGGGGATATCCTAGCTAGAACAACGTCGAAGCATTGAGAAAAATGAAGAAAAAGATGGGTTGGGAGAAAAGTTATCCCACACTCAGTTATAAAAAGAGTTGGGATCCAATGTCCCTCCTCTAAAGACAGTACATCAATGGGACCATCTACAACCTCTATACTCACCCAATTGGGTATTTTTCTAGTTACCCTAAACTCATCCAAAGAATGTTCATCTACAACATACACCACCGCGGTTGGAAGAAAAAAAATCAAAAAGAGAAGAAAAAAGGAAAGAAAGCTTACAAGGTTGGGAAGAACAACAAAGAGTTTGAGCAGAAACAAGAGAAAACTTGAGAAGCAAAGTAGTAAGTTTTGAAATTAAGAAATATAGAAGGAAAACAACCGTCCTTTTATAGGTTAACCTCGAAAGTTGAAAGAGGTGATCAAATTGAACAAACGATTGAGCTGTTAGAGACCGCACGAGTCCCAAAATGCATAAAGACCATCATACCCTTTGGCGATTCATTAAAATTCAAACTATTTACAAAAATGCCACTACTAGATATTCTAATGGAAAATTTTACAAGTCTAAGAGGTCGGCGGCCGACCAACTTATAAATAATACGCCGAGCAAGATTCTAGAACAAATACTCCATACTATTGATCAATCATCAATCATAAAGCATTGGAGGCTTTGTTGTGAGTAAAAACTATTCATCTACGTGGATCAATGAGAAATGAACACATGTCCTCCTACGTGGATATCCTACTTACTTTCTTGCTAGGCTCTATAGACACTTGGTATGCCAACAGGCCGACTAGCCTCAAGAATATAAACCATCAAGGATAACAAAAGTCATTTGCGTGGAATCGCCAATAACCTTTGTACACGTACGTGTGAATATTAACAGTGTTATTTATTGTATACAGATGTAAATGCTTGAATATATAAAGGCATTCTATCTCTTGGATTCAATCACTATAAATACATGATCTCCCTTATCTCAAAACGACGATTCAATCAGGCACAAACATACTCAACTATGAGCTATTGTAATCACCAGAAATACTACAAATAATAGACGTAGGATTTTCTCATTGTTGAACCACTTTAAAAACCTTGTTTCTTATATGTTTACCTTGCTTGGTTATCTTTATTTTATCTGTGATTATAAATTTGGACCCACTGCATTTTTAGACATCGACAATAATACAAGTTGGTAGAGTCTTAATAGGAGTGGACATCCATTTAAATAAGATAAATACAAATATATATATAACACTCCCCTAGGATGTATACCATTTTCACCACTCAATGATTGCCGCCTCGTTATAACCTTATTAACAAAAACCTATGGAAAAAATCAAAGTGAAGAAAAAAAAGTATAACTTTAGTAATTATTGAAACGGTAATGGACGTGCTTAATGTTGCGTCGTTAAAACCTTACTAGGAAAATCCAGCGAGATAAAACCTAATCCAAGAAAAATAGTACAACGCATCTCAAATAAACATGTTCTTGTATCCCCCTGATTGATATGTTTAATTTGTCTCTTGGTGGAGTCGATACATTCCAGTCTCATACATAAACTTTTAAAATGTTGCCTTTGGTTGTGATTTTGTGAAAAAATCAGCTAGATTATCTCTTGAACGAACTTACATGATGCTCTTAAGTGATTTTTTTTTGTGAAATGTGCTTGGTTATGTCTCATTTGATGAATCCATCTTTAATCTGTGTTATATATGTTGCATTGTCTTCATAGATGACACTTGGAACATCTGTAATAGAAGGCAATTGACAAGAACTACAAATATGCTGAACTAAATATCTAAGCCATACATAATCATATCTAGCTTCATGAAGAGATAAAATTTTAGAGTGGTTAGAAGAAGTAGGTACTAAAGTTTTTTAAATAGAACTCCAAGAAATAGTATTATGACCACTAAAAAATACATAACATGTCTTAAATCGACCCTTACGAGGATCGCAGAGATATCCAGAATCTGCATAACCAACTAACTTGGAGTTATTAGAATTATAAGAATAAAATAAACCCATGTCAGTCGTTCCACGTAGATATCTTAGAATGTGCCTGACACTAGATCAATGCCTTTTGGTTGGTTTAGAACTATATCTAGCAAAAAAGTTCACAGAGAATGAGATATTCGGCCTAGTGCATTATGTCAAGTACAACAATGCACCAATTGCACTTAAATAGGGTACTTCTCGACCCATTATTTCCTAATCTTTCTCTTTAGGACGGTATAGATTTTTCTTTATGTCCAAATACTGAATAACCATGATAGTACTTAATGGGTGTGCTTTATCCATATTAAAGCGTTGTAATACCTTTTCAGTATAATTAGACTCGTGGACTAAAATTCCATTAAAAAAAATTCAATCTGCAGGCCTAGATATAATTTAGCTTTCCTAAGGTCTTTAATCTTAAACTCCTTTAAATAATTAGCAATTGCCTCGAGCTCTTCTGGAGTCTTTATTAAATTTATGTCATTCATGTAAATTGCTACCATTGCATATCCTTTTGAGGATTTCTTAATAAAGATATAAGGACAAATTAGATTGTTTTCATACCCTTCCTTAGACAAGTATTCTCCAAGACGATTGTACCCAATTCTTTTGTAATGCTTTAAACTATACAATGAACATCTTAGTCGGATTGAGTACGTACTCTTTGGCTTTGCTTTAGGCAATGGAAATCTTGAATGGGTCTTATATATATATATATATATATATATATACGTGTGTGTGTGTGTGTGTGTGTGTGTGTGTGTCCCCGTATACATAATATGTCACAATACCCATGAGTCTCATATCAGGATTTTTAGATACCTCTAAGCTAATAAGATGTCTGAATGTTATTCCATCCATAACGGGGGAGTATGTTTCCTCAAAATAAATCCCATGTTTCTCCGAGAAACCTTATGCCACAAATCATGCCTTATATTGAGTGATTTAATTCTTCTCATTTCTTTTTCTTACAAACACCCACCGAAAACCTACCGGATTAAAACCTTTTGGGGGGTTGTACTATAGGTCCAAACACACCGAGTTTGTTTAGATACTCAAGTTCTGCCTTGATGACAATATCTCAATTGGGCCAATCTACTTTTTACCGACATTCATTTAGAGTGCGTCGTTTATTATCATCATTATTTCCATTTGAAATTTGCGTAGCTACTGCATATGAAAATATGTCATCGATGATTGTTTCTTTACAATCGCACATTTCTAATGGATATGTATAAAACATATAGATATCATTATTATCATCAAGTGCCTTTGCCGCTTCAGGGATTTGTATAGTCACTTTGAAGGACTTGTGTCTTTCGGAGACAGTAACCTCTTTAGGATTTTCAAAGAAAGTGAATATTTTATTCTAACCTCTTGAGGAGTGTTGTGAGGAAATAATTTTTCCATTTAATCTTTGCTTTTGGGGAGACGAATATTTGGAACATATAGGGATGCCATGCTTATGGTGTGCGACAGATTCATTTGTTGTTAAAATCAATGTTTATCATGTTGGTACATCAAGTCTGGCTGACACATTTGCAGTGGGCACATGCGATTTGGTAACTTTTGCTGCATCATTGAACGCATTAGGTAATTGATTTGCAATTTACTGAAGATGCAATACCTTTGCACTTCATGCTCACATTGAGCAGTACGAGGGTCTAAATGAGATAAAGTGGAAGTATTCCACCATAATTATTGACGTCCTTCAAGAACGAACCGTACTTCTGGTACGTTCTTTCCTCCATATAACAACGAGAAGAGTGTCTAATCAAAATGACATTCCATAAATCTATAAGTAAACACATCACATGTAAATTGAACAATATAATGAATTATTTACGGAGGATCATAACCAACATGAATTCTCAAACAACTTTGGGGACCTATTTTGGTATGTCGTGGTGGGGGGGTGAACATGTGCACTACAAGATGAAATTTATGCAAGTGTGATATATTTGTTCGACATCCCGACACAAGTTGAGATGGTGTAAATGGGAAATAAGCAGTTGGCAAGATTAATTAACTTATCAACATATAGGATAACACGTCCCCAAGCAGAGACTGGCAAATAACTTATTCCCAATACTATTTGCATACCTTAGACTGGTAACTTTCAACGCCAGTGCATAAACCACCCCTAATAATAGATTTGGGTGTAGCGAACACCACTACTAAATCATCCCATCTTCACCAATATATCTTCGCTAATCACAATGAACCACCCTTCACGCGATCAAAATCCATATTGTGCTTGAAAGCTGCCTTCGGGATATCCTCCTCCCGACAGCACCACTAATGATAGCTCACTCACATTTTAATCATCAATAGGATACACTTCCCCCTGTTGTCCCGATAGCTCGTTAATGAGTAATAATAAACACTAATCCCATATTATGACCTTATCTTGCTCCTGGTGGTTCACATATCGCCTTTTTGGATCTTCCTCGAGGTAACGCCTTTCCTAAACTCAACCGGTTATAAAATTGTAGTGTCCACTCCCATGACACCTCTATTATCCTTGAAAAAGACAATCTCATGAAATTCCCTCACCACGGGTTCAATGATAGTTCCCACTCTAAGGAAAAAATATCTTTTGTGTAGGTTCCACTATAGATTAGAAGAATCTCGGACCACCGGTGACGCCTCTACATAAATGTAGTCCTTATGATGTAATTGCATATATACATAAACAAGTGTGCCAAGCCTTCTTCTGAGTCTAAGCACAACTACTCAAATCAAATCCTGACCCCATAACGGCATATAAAAGCTTACCCCTGGTAGTCGATATAAGTATGCACCTAGCTATACACGCAAGCTCGGTACTAATACAATGATATTACCCCAAAAGTCAACAAAGCGGCTAAAAACTAAGACGACTGAACAAATTACTATGTTTGAGCAATCACGACGTAAAATAACCCCTACCCGATGGGGTGTCCAGATATACATAAAGCTTTGAGATAAAAATACATATACCTCATAATTGTACTACACACAATATTAAAAGAGAAATGACAAATTCTCGATATCTATGTAAGGCTCATGCGTGCGGTCCATAAACGTACCCATTACCATTCCCCGAAGGTACCCCAAAAGTTAGTTGCCATGAGCATAACATTCCTCTAAAGGAACTATCGAAACGACGACCCCACTGGCGGCCCTGCTGACTTTACTTCTTTAGTCTGTTCTGCTAAAATTTACCTCATTAGCCATGCTCTCATAGGTCGTGGCTCCACTGAACAATATTTCCTTGCCCTTACTGTCCAAAATAGATCACATCGTCCACTCTTGGAAATCTCTTGGGGTTCGATCACCCTATGTGGTTCTTTTTGCTAGTGAGGTCCCCTTACTCGAGTTCACGCTACACCGTCTCTAATTATTGGCCTCACTTTGGCCTCGGTCATCCAAATCTTAGGTAATCTATCCTTGTAATAGTTATGATGCTCCTACTGATGTAGGAGTGAAAATTCAACCACCCGAGCACAAGTGGTGAAAAGAGGATCATCTAATGACACCTATAAAAACTTTCACATAAGATTTTCATTTAACACCACAAATTCTTTTTCGTATTAAAATGATAGCGCGATAATCCATATTCTCTTTTGTATCAATCTCTCCCAGTAAAGATAGAGAAAGACAGTTGAACTCCTCCACATATTGTCTCCCTCGTGGTCAAATAGACGATATCTTCTAAACTTAATCCTAATGATGTCAAGCATGGTGAGGGAAAGCATCTCCCCTCGAACCATATACTAAGCACTTTCTAATGGTCTCACGCCTAAAAGTCCCTAACTCGTGACTCAAGTAAACCTCATGCGTGGGACGTATCCCAAGCAAAAACCAAGTAAGGAACCTTCCCGATACACTTAATCGATATAAGTCGTTCGTTAATGACGAGACACCCCTAAGCGATCATCCTTATAAATAGAATAAACCCTAAATCATAAGCCACTAAAGTAGTAAAAGAAAACAACGCGAAAAAGTGACAAGTGCGCTCAAGATCCCTAAGACACTAGAACCTCGAATGCTCTGATACCAAATGTGACACCCCGTAATATTTAAAATTAGATTGATAATTTTTTAATTAAACAGTAAACGAGCCTAAATAAATAAGTATCATTTTAAGTATGTGAGAAAATAAATAAACTGAAATCAAAATTGAATATCAACAATGAAAGATATCCCATAACTCTGATACCATCCACGTGAATAAAAATTCTACAATACTAGTACAACTAACTACTATCCAAATAGAAGGTACAAATATAAGTATGAATCTCTCACTATTATAATAGAAAACAAATGAAATGATAAGACTGATATGCAGGCCAAGGACACCTACAACCTAAAATAAAATTGTAATAAGAAAGATGAAGTGATAGCGTCAATATCGATCAAGGTTACAAAATGGGCTACCTCGGTCCTGAAACATTAAATACACAACGTTAACAACAAGTTTAAAGCGAATGAGAGTATAACAGAAGTTCAAATAAATCATAACTACGCATTTGTCTATAAAATTTTAACATCTTTTAGATTTACCCACACATCAATCCTAATATACACATGAATTTAAGGTTCCCAATCCCAAGTGAACCCATGTTTAAATCTACACATACGAGAATAACAATTGAATTCGAAATATCATTACACTAATCAAAGTCAAGTGTTGTAAAGTAATTAAGATAATCTTAAAGTCTGAGGATCGTATAAGTAAGCCAAACAATGAAGGAATATCCATATTGTCTTCGAGGATCATTCGCTCGCACTAAGTATAGTCTTAGGTCATCCCGAGCCTAAGACCTCATAAAGGCAAGACATAAATCACCACATCTACCCATCAATCATATAACCTACTATTCCCAAGACCGTATAAAGGAAATATCCCCCACAATATATCTCAAACACAAGTACCTAGATGTGTGTGATCCAGGGTTGAAATTGACTAAGGTATCTCATTTACTCGCTGAGGCACCATACCCGTTTGAATCCTATGTACCCCCTTAATGGAATCCCTCCCTTAATAAGTTCTCCATGAGTACTCATACGTAGTATGCATTACATAAATAACATAACAACTATATATATCTCAATCAAGGAATTTAAGTCTCAACTAAGTTTATCCACTTAAATTCAATTTAAAAGTAGATAAGAAATCTATCCATTATCTTAAATTAAAATCATCCTAATCATACTATAAACCAATTCACATATCTTAAGTTAGGTCATAGGTTATCCTAAAATAAACCCCCAAATTAAAAATTCCTTAATTAAAACAATAAGCCAAATTGTCAAAATATCTAAAGCATCGATCGATGAAATTTCATCGATCGATCGATCACGTCGGTGCTTTAAAAAATCCCCATTACGGGGTATGTCTTCTCCAAATCAATAAAATTTATCTCAAACATCCATTAAAGAATAGAAAACCTTCACGTATGATTCATATAACATATAACCAATGAATCCACATATTAAACATGATTAGAACATAATTTTATCATCAAACTCCTAATTAAATTTCAAGAACTTGATAATGCGTGATTATATGGATTGATTCGTATATTAGGTTCCTCACATAAAAATTCCAATTTTAATCAATTTTTATCTTGATTAGCAATTAAGTGGTCATGTGATGAAACGACCCAAACTAATTTCTAATCAAACACACATTCAAACCACCCATGTAAAGTATTAAGGAAAATTCCTTAAAATAGGTTTATTCAACACTCTAGAGGAATTGACAAACACAACTGACTTATAGACTACTTAGAACGACTAAGTATAATGCATAGAGTCTTTAATTTCTTCTACAGAATACGGCCCAGTACAGTGCCGTCCACAGGATGTGATCTTTCCTTGGTATCCATAAGTCAACCTTCGTCTTCTTTAGCAGTGAAACCTCAGTTCCACAATTCAGCCATAAAGATTGAATCTATAACGATTTTATGCAAGGTGTATGGAAACTAGGGTTTCATAAATATAACAAATCACATATGAGGATGAACGATTTGGAAAGTAAAAGTGGTTTTCAAAAACTAAAATGGAAAAACTTTGGAACAAGTATTAGAAAATCATTTTCGACAAAATTCACTGAATTTCTGAACAAAACATGTTTTTATAACACAAATACGAATTTTGAGGCAACATGGTCATTTGAACGAAAATAGACCTCATTTGAATAAAAATAGTGGTTTTATTCGAACCAAATCAGATCTCGTTTTAACGACAATACAATCTCGTTCGAACGACCTTCTAACAAGCTTCGAATGACCTACCTCTATCTAGGTAGTGATATCTTGTTTGAACTTAGTTTGAAGATGGTTCTAACAAGATGACATATCTCGTTTGAACGAGAATTAATCTCATTTAAATGAGACCACTAAAAAACTTTTTATTATAAATTTCTAAATATAAAAAGCCTTGATTTTTAAAGGCTAATATCCAAAAATATGATTTATCTAAATTCATGAAAGCCACAGGTTTTATACCTCCATAACGTGTTATTGTGTCTTCGAATGATCTTGAAGATGTAGTGTTCGGTTTGAGAAGTCGATTTGTAACGGGATACGCCAAAACTATAAAATAAGCCTAAGCTATGAGCAATTATAAATTCTTGCTCTTATATAACTAAAATAAACTCATTTTCTCTCTCAAGAACCCTAACATCCCAATTTATAACAATTTTGATTTCAATTATCTACATATTATGCATAAGATCCTAGGGTTTTGAATGGATTACAACAATAAAACGAAACATATTCAAGATCTATTCAAACCTCATCAATTTTAGGGAGGATTCAATTAAAATGATGCTAAGTCAATCCTATTTACTTCCTAATATGATTAATTACGAATTTACTTGATTTAAATATAATTATAATTGTAACAGACTGGGCTATGGTTGATTTGGTAACTAGAGAGTTACATTTCACATCGCCTGGGTGAGGGAAAGTAATGGTTCATAAATGTAGATTTCCACTCTTCTAACACTGAGGCCTTTTAGTTCCACTGGTAAGGCATGTGATTGATAATGCACATGTCAGGGGTTCGAATCCCACTGACACCAATTTGTGGATATAAACCTAATAAAAACTCCATACCGCTGGGTGCGGTGGTTAAAGTGGGGACAATATTAGTGATGAAAGAGTGGGGTGTTATATGTAATACCCCGTATTTTTATTGATTTTATTTATTCAGATTAATTAAATTAAGTGTGATAATTAATTGGAAATTAATCCGGATTTAAATACTAGAGAGACGAGAGTAGTATTTGACTATGATAATTATGTTGAATATTACTTAGTGAATATGGTAATAGATGATTATTGGATTTATTAATTTAGTCGCGAGCTATAAATACAACAAATTAAAATTTAGTTGGGATGCGCGTGCCAATCGTGTCCGGAACCAATTTAATGAATTTAAAAGTAAATTATTTTTACATTATCCGTATGGTCATTTTGAGGGTACCAACGTGTCCGTAAGGGTCGAGATAGTCAGAAAATACTAGTCGAGGGTTTAGTTTGGGTTCCGGAACATTTTAGGCCTACCGACAGTCCGGGAGGGTATTTTAGTCGTTTTGACTTTTTGAGGAATTATAACTCACAACCAAAAATCACCAACAGAAGTTAGAGAGGAAGAGAGGAAAGTTCCCAAAGGAGAAACCACCCTTAGAGGCTTTTGCACCACCGTCACCATCACCGGATAGATCGAAAAGAGAGGATCACTCCCATACCGTCTACTTCAAAGGATCAGAATCTCTAATTCAAGGCAAGTGATTTATCTTGCAATGATTTAAGGGATATATTTTACATGATAGTTTAGATTTGAAGACAAACTATGAATAATTAAAATAATGTGAAATTGGATACTAAATTATGGATCTTGGATATGTTTGCATGTAGTGGATCTTCTGGATATATTAAATGAACGAATTTATAAATTAAAAGTTAGGAAATCACAAAATTGAATTGATGTTCATGATAATTTTTGAAGAGATGATGAAGAACTAGGGTTGTAGTATTATTCATGACTTTTGATCCAAGAAATTGATATTCTGTGATGTTTTGATGAATCTTGAACGTTAAAACTAGTGTAGTAATGTTGGTTTAATGTTTAGTATACTCATTTGGGAGTTTGGGAAGTTGTAGTGGTGAATTAAAGGTGTAAAAATGGTAGAACCCGTAACTGTTAAAGGAAATCTGGGTAGATAACTGCTTGATTGATTGATCGACCCAAGAATGTCGATCGATCGACCCCTCTGGAAAAGTGAAATATTTCCTTTAAATAATTGAATAACTTCCAACCTTTAGAACTCTTTAGTGATGATTGATTGAATATATTGGTACTTAGGGAAGACCAGTAAGATGGTATTCAAGACCCGAAAAATTATTAGATTTAATTGAGGTTAAATGGTAAACTTACGAATATCCGACTAGTGAGATACGATTGGAAGCTGTGAAAACTTGAATATATTTTACTCTAATTATAATTTGACTTTAAAGACTAAAAATGGGAAACTTTAATTACTGAGATAACCTTAAAGACTAGTGGGAGACTTAGTAACCTATTTGGGTAGGGTATGTACTCGGAACTATATGTCGAGAATTATCGTGCTAAACCTATTACGTAGAATAAATGGGATGATGTTATTATATGTGTGAGACTTACGTGACTAATATATTTGATATATGTGTTGTTTAATTTTGTAATTTAAACACTTGCTGCTTTTAAAATATTTTCACCTCGGGCTCTGACTCGTTTGCTTTCAAATCTATCTCTTTTGTAAAAACCTTTTAGGTTCCCAGCCACAGGGATGCCAAGCTTAGTGCTTCCATTTCATTGACGTGTTGTAGCTGCTGTGGAAGTTACAGAATCTCGTTATTATAGGCCTCCACATCTATCTTTACTTCTTTGGGGAGTCATTTGTTCCAGTTAGGGCCTGTTGCCCATTCTATTCAGTGACAGCAGTTTTAGACATTCATTTTATTTCAGTCTTGGGATATTATGTATTCAGACTATTGTACTTGGTTTATTTACATTGTTATTATTATTGGAGTATTTACTCCAGACATCAGTTATTTCATTCTGTTGATTACCTTATGAGTTTGTTCCTGTGATGGATAGATGATGTTTTAAATTATTTGGTTGATGGTTAAATTAAACATTAAAATTTGACACTTCACTATTTTAACTATTAGGTGGTTAGTAATTAATTAAATATTTTCGACAATGATGCTATGAACTGAACCAACTTGACATTTTGCATTAATTTAAATAAAGGAGTAGCTACCCGGTATTTAATTAGTCGGGGTGTCACATTATAGAAAAAAAAATTCAAATTAAACATGCCTCTAAATTAATCTAGAATTAGGGCTCCAATCTTATAGATACCCCTATTTTCCCTTTAGTATTCTTCTCTAAGCTCTTAGATCCCCAAATTGTGTTAGTGTTAAAACGAATCTCCTAATATCTCAATACTACCTCTTAAAAACGAAATTGGGCTTGGGCCTAAAATAATGTCTTAATAACTTATCCAAATCAACCCTTTACTAGTATAAAAATCCCCCAATTCATTAAACTTATGCAATAGGTCTAAAATACTGTATGTTAAGTTAAAAATAATTATTTTAAATACTATCAACCCTCATAATCCCTTATCCTTAACCAACATTAGTAAATAACACACACATGGAATATTAGCCAAATTAGTCACAATTTACTTAAATCATAATTAATTGGTTTGGTGTAACATGACACTATAGTTGACTACTTCGTAGTCATTGGTACCCACTATTGAGGGAATAATCCAAACAAGAAAAACCTCCATACCAAACCCCGTACCTATACATAGTCTCCTATAATACGTAGTCGTGTTCAAGATATTGATTAATATTTTACCTTTTCTTAATTTCCAAATTTATTTATATACGCATATAAGTATGTTGTAACATTACATGTCACTTAAGCACACATAATACTCTCTCTATACACACACAGAAACACACACACACACACACATGAGGTATTACATTGAGTTACCTTTTTCTCATTAAGAAAACATCTCTTTACAAACTCATTCTCATTTGACTTGGATAAATGTCTGCAATCTCGCAAACTCTCTTTTCCACAATCAATACCAACTAAGTTTTTCATGTGATGGCTATTAAATGTTATAGTAAAACCGCCAATCATAAAGTTTTTCTCTTATCGTTATAGGTCTGAATTAACTGACATATATCTACATCATACTTCTTCACTGATTTAATTGTTGCTCTTCCCTCCCATATAGCCTTGAAAATCTGTTGGATTGGTGTTTTGGTAGAGGAGCATTGTGTTCATGAGTAAGGTTCTCATTTCACATTACCGTTATTGTTCCAACCAATGTTGAACGATAGATATGGTTAAGGCATTTCTTTTTTGATTTCCCCTTATTACATATCATATAAGAATGTTAATTATTTGGTCGGAAAGTTATTACATATCATATCAAAAAGTTAATTATTACATTACTACATGGCCAAAAAGTTTTCAGCAAATCGTTTATCTGACGAATTTGTCTTTGAAATAACGTTTCCACTTCTGATTACTATTGATATTTCAACAACATATAAACACTATAAATATGTGAATGAAAAATATATTAATAACTTATATTTCAATATTCAAAAGTATTTTATCGCGATTCATATGAAAATTATAATATCCAATCGCTTTCACATTGGATACACAAATTTTTTCACAAGAATCACTACATTGAAGACATATACTCGCCTACTAGTCATGTAAAAGTAACACACTAGCCAGTCGCATCCCAACTAATCGCTCCTCCTAATTTATAGCCAATCATTGTCAATCTCGTGATAATGACTACATTACGAACATTAGAGTATTATCAACGTATTAAATGAGTACTTGTATTAAATCGGAATGTAATTTCAGATGAAAAAAATAATTTAATCACTGCACTCACCGTTTATGAGGTTTTTAATTATCAACAGATCGTTTTTCTAACGAAACTGCCTTAGAAACAATGTTTCCACTTATGATTGTCCTTGCCATTTACTAAGATAAAAAAATAATGAATTACCATTAATATTTCAACAACATATGAACACTATAAATATGCGAGAAAAAAAATACATTAATAACTTATATTTCAATATTCAAAAATATTTTATGGCATCGTATGAAAAATGGTAATGTTAAATTAATTTTACATCGGATACATAAGGTCCCGTTTGGTTCTATATTCAGAAAACTCGATTTAAACATTGTTTTTAAATACAGATTTAAAATTTAGTTTTTTGTGTTTATAATTATTGGTGTGTATTTGGTAAACTTGTTTTTAAATATAGTTTTTTAAGAATTTGACAAAATTGGCAAACATGTATATATATATATATATATATATATATATATATATATATATATGGATAATCTCTGGTGCGGATTAAATCGTGCGCACTTGGTGCGGATTGTCCTTTTCCCAAAAATGGTCCCCTCGTGGTTCCAAAGACAATTTTGTTATTTTTCTTAGTGGTCCCCTATTGTCTTAGAGAAAAATCCCTTTTCAAGACTATAATTATAACATATTTATATTTTAGACCCAATATTGGTATCAGACCTTTAAGAGTTTTAGAATCCCGTCAAATTCCGACCCAATCCCAATTGTGTTATTAGAGCCAAGACGCTCCTTTTCGACTTATAGTAAAAAGACTTTAATGCCCTTGTGATTTATCCCTCTCATTTATAAAGATATTTTTGGAACCAATCCAGACTACCAGCCCATACCTATAACTGATTTAGACTCAAAGGTTGCTTAACCTCACATATAGACGTTTTTTCACACACTGAACACATCCCAGCCAAACACGTAGATAGTAGACAAGTTGGTGCCAGTGCTATTAATAACATAATAAATCAAAATAAGTGTATACTCCTTATTTTAAGACAATTAATTAAAGACACTCAAACCCTAAAAAAAGAGATAAAAAATATCTCTAAAAGAATACAAGAAATAGATAGCCAAATCCCAATAGACATTGTACAAGTATTACAAGAAATAAATATTAAGACTAATCATATATGAGTCTTTAACAAAGACATTTTATAAATTAAAACTTTAACAAAAAATCAAGATAGTGAGCTAATTAAAATCACCAAAGAACAAGCTAAACTTATTCCTAGATTAGACAATTATCTACCTAATGGAAATAGTTAGATCAGACTGGAATGAGGTACCTAGAGACCTCTCTATTCAAACTTTAGCATATTTTTACCAAAGGATTCTAGAAAAGATAAATGATGCTAGATTTTATTATAAGATAAATGATATTGAAATTGATAATGCTGCTAAAATATCTAGATTTATACTTGAGAGATTAAATTTAATCTCTACATTTATAGAAGCCACTTAAGACTATAATAGATTTAAAAGCTAAGACAGAAGAACTAAAAACCTTTTATACAGACTTTGCTAAATTTCAACAAAATTTAGCAAATTATCTTAACAATATGAAAAGCCATAACCGATCCAAAATGGATAATATGGTTAATGAACTTAGATTAAATATGACACAAGCAAAAGAAAAATATGAAAAAATTATACAGGGAATTAAGGTCATTTATAATAAACCTTACTAAGCAGAATTACACTCCCAATTTATTTTAACACTTTTAGATAAAATAAAATAAACTATAGAAGCTAGAATGGTACAAGAATCTGTACAACAACAAGAAAAATATAATAAGGTAAAAAACTATATTAATAAGGCTGTTAATTATCTTCTTAATACTCTTACTAGACATAATGAAGATATTAACAATAATGCAAGAAATTAGAATAAAACCTTTAAAGAAGAGATCCTTATCCAGATAAAAAGACAAAAAGATTATTTAGACTCTTTAGAAAGAATTGAAAAAAGACTCGAACAAAAATAGGTAACCACGTGTAAATTTAGAGAATCTCCTTATATAGAAACCAAGGAAGGAAAGACCATAACTAGAAGAATTATAAAATGATGGATTAGATAAGACTAGTAAGATAGTTAGCCCTATCCCAAATATTGGACATAGTAGTTTTATGCTCCAAAGACTTAAAGATTCACCCTCTAATGTTAGAACATGGTGGGAGGAGAGAAATTTCACCAATCCTCTCCAATGAAAGGAATTGGGTGAAGTTGACTGGAAGATTGTTGAAGATTCCATTCATAATGGACAACGTTCAGGAGTTAGATACATAGATTTGTTTAAAGAAGGAGCCACTCCTAAGACTCCTAATTACAACATGACTTATCATGGTAGAAATCATGTGTTAGGTAAATCCTATACCGAGCTTCAAGTTGTTGACTTAGATTGGCTAAGATCAAGAGGAGCTGATAGGAAGTTCCAGTTCCTAACATTTGGACTCTTTCAAGCAAGAATCCAAGGATTACATAGACCACAAAATAATATCAACATATTATATTGTTTAATAGATAAAAGATGGCAAGATTTTGAGAAAAGCCTTATTGGGATAGTCCAATTAGAAATGTCAGACAATATAGGATACTTTAATGTGATTTCGACATTTACAGCAACTGTAGACACAGCCAAACATTTTAAGTTAATCTTATGATAGTGGCTATGAAGACTATATTATCCCAGATGCTAATATAAATATAGAATTCCAAAGCTATGTAAAATTCTCCTAATTCCCCTATGAAAGAATGTAACCGGGAATTCCTAGCGGTAGACTTAATAAAGAAATATTAGTTAGAACCAATAATTTAGACTACAATCATAGTTACAGTATTAGAAATACTGGACCTATGAAAGAAAAAACTAAAACCCCTTGGCAATTGCCAGAAGTTCAAGAAACTAAGACAATACAAAATAAACCTTTGTTTATTAATCAAGACGATGTCACTGGAAATGTTACTATCCAGTTTGGTCCTCCTAAAGATTATCAATAATAATATCCAAACTGAAGAAGTTAGATTTAAAAATATGGGAGAAGCCATAATTAATAATCCTTCAAAAAGAGAATGTAGTAGCAAAGCTAGTCATAGTTTACTAAGACAAGCTCCAGTAATTAGACCTAGAAGATCATTCGAACAAACAGACTTAGTATGAGAAAAAGCTAGAATTCAAAACTTTGGACATAATCCCTCAGAATTAGACATAAAGACATTTATGGAACATCTTAATAGAAGTCATTCTGTTAGGATCCAAGAAAGAGATAGATTTAACATGATATCCGAAGACCATATATTAAAATTAAAAGAATCTAAGAATACTAAAGAACTTCTTAGAAACCTAAGACTAATAGAAGAAGGAGAAGAAAGATTAATACCAGCTACACAAGTAGGTCCTAATAAACAAGATATTGGAAGTAGTAGTAGTAAGCTAGAAGATGCTCCTGGAATTTTTAGTAAACCAATAGGAATAAATATTCCCATTTATTCGAACACTTTGGTAAAGACTAAACTTGATTATATAAAAGACTTTCTAACTAGTGAATAGAGTTTTACTCCTGTTAAGACCATGTCAAGTCAAGCCATAAACCCAGTTGGGATATACCTTAACTTAGACAATGTCCAAGATAGGAAGAAGGCCTTAGATGAATGGCGTAATCATATGAACACGTGTTTTTCATCTAATGAACAATAGGATGCCAGTTCATGTAAAAAATACGCTGAGCAATCCATTAGAGGTATTGCAAAAGATTATTTAGATAGTTTAAGAAAAGCTACAGATGAAGATTCCCTAGCTAAGATTGTTATAATCCAAAGAAATTTGCATGAGCCTACAAATCACTACAGACTTTTTAGCATTTGTTAACCAAACAAATTCAGACTTAACAAGAGAAATCCAAGAGTGGACTCTTACAGACCCTAAAGATAAAGAACCTATAGAATATGCTTTAACATATGCAGGTGGTACTTTCAAATATATAGACCATGTTATTGAGTGGTTAGTATGTGAAGTACCTAGAATATAAATAATTAGAACAGGGATTCGAGATCTCTTTAAACAAAAGTTCAGAACTGCAGAGTTCGGAGAAGAACTCTCTAAACCAGAAAAATATTCAGAATATACTAGAATACTTGAAGATAGTGTAGACGTATTAAAATATATTAGACGCAAACGGTTAGCTGAAATAAGAACTATTTTAATTAGATCATGAGGAATCCGTCCTCTTCTTAAAAACGTGAAAACAGCCGCCCCTAGTACATATAATAGATTTTTGTCATCCTATGGTGATAATGATTTAGACAACTTTATAAAAAACGATATAATTTATATTATTAATCAGATATATAAAGAAACTAGACTGATAAAATCGCAATACTGCATATGTATTTAAGACTGGAATATTTTCCTTCAAAACCACTTGCAATTTCCAGACTCCCAGAAGAAAACATCTATATAGAAAATCCTCGCTATTTCGAATTTCAGTACGATTGTGACGAAAGAAATCGGAGAAGTAGCAGCTCTGAAACTTCTTTTAGACTCCCAGATTAATTTAGATGTTAAAAATAAGCTTAAAAGACCTTAAAAATCATTGGGGTAAAAATCAATATTCCCAGAAACCTTAGAAAGAGAAAGTGGTCCCTAAGCGGTCCATAAAAGACAAACTCGGTCCAAAGACGTTTTTGGAAGATAACTAATCTGCATTTTGTTCGTATACTCAAATCCGCACAGGAGCCAGTATATATATATATATATATATATATATATATATATATATATATATATATATATATATATATATATATATATATATATATATATACAGAGAGAGAGAGAGAGAGAGAGAAAATCACAAGTGGACAAAAAATGGACTTTTTAATGGACCTAATAAAACATTAAAAAATAAGTCAATTAATTTTAATTCCTTGATGTAGTGGGTCCGCGCCAGCGGCACCCGAAACGATTCTAGCCAGACCCCCGACCTTCATGCCCCCAGGTCCAGCACCCCCCAACCCACCTCCCCACCCCTACCTTACATGTATGGATTTATGAAAACGAACATTTTTTTTCATGTTAAACAGGGTCACCAAGTATGGATTTATAGTTCTGGGTTTCAAGTTAGGAAGTAGGGTTGTCCGGGTATGGGGTATTAGGGTCACCGGGTTTTGATTTGGCCTGAGTGGAGATGCTGGGTGGAGGTCCAGCGGGGTTAAAGCAGCCGGTGGTGGGTAAGGTCGTGGGTTGTGGTGGTATAAGGATGGATCGGGGTTGTTCAGGCTGCCAGAGCTAGTGGATATGGAGGTCGTCGGAGGCTGGGTTCAGATTGTCGATATGGGTCATGTCGGTGGGTATAGGGGTTAGTGGGTTTGGGTCGCCGGAAATGGAGTAGCAGGTGGTTGTAGGGGTTGGTTTGGGTAGGGGTGGGAGGGTTGGACGGGGGGTAGGGGTGGGTGGGTAGGGGGTGAAGGTGGGTTCTCGGTTCTCGGGTGCCGCTGGCGCGGACCAATTAAAATATAGGAATTAAAATTAATAGGTTATTAGTGTTTTTTGTTAAGTTCATTAAAAAGTCCATTCTTTTGATCCACTTGTGATCCCCTCTCTCTCTCTCTCTCTATATATATATATATATATATATATATACACACACATAAAACTTTCATACATACATGAATGCATACATACATACATACATCATAAATCATATACATTTACATATAATATCATGTATTTTGTATATTTAATGAGGTATAATAGGGAGTTTAACTATATATACATATACATATGTATATGTATATTTTAATACATATGTACTATATGTAGCACTCTAAACGGATATTCAAAAATCCGCATTCGTCCGATATCCGAATACGAATTTGTGGATATTTATCCGAAAAAATGAAAACGAATACGAATATGAATACTTTATAAAAATATCCGAGAAAACGAATACGGATACGGATAGTATTAGTATCCGATACGGATAATTTGTATCCGATGCGGAGTATCCATTTTACCGGATATTCATATCCGTCAAACATATGTTTAAAATATTACTAATAATATTAGTATTAGTATTACTAATAAAATAATATTAAAAAAAGCCTTAATCGTTTATTCCGTAATACAAAACAAACACATACTCCACTCAAAATAAAAACACCTTAAGATTATTATTTTATTGGGTATATTATAAAATGCCATGTATTATTATTTTATTGAGTATATTATCATGGAGTTATACTAACGTTACAATACACCCTATCACACACAACATACACACACTAAAGAACATATACCCCACTCAAAATAAAAGATCCATGAGGTTATCATTCTCAATAAATTTGATTTAATCTAAAAGGTGCATATATATATATCTACTGTTATGGAAGGCTACTGTTATTTTTTTTGGATGGCTTTAAGTTTACATTGTTGTAAAGTATGGATGACTTTAAGCGATATTATCATTATGGAGTGCTACTATTATTATGGAAGCCATAATTGTTGATGTTAGGAGGTAGTAATTTTGTTATATATTTATTTGGATTGGATTGGATTTCACCGTATTGGGTATTTTAATAGTTATTTTTTACGATGGCTAAACAATGTAAATGGATACAGATATTATCCGAATCCGATGTATCCGAGCGGATACGGATACGGATACGGATACATATAGTGCATCCAGATAGCGGATACGGATATGAAAAACATGGTATCCTATCCGTATCCGTCCGTTTACCACCGCTAACTATATGTATATTTGACATTATTCCATATATTAATAATACATGTATAAAACTATATATAAGTATTATGTATCTATTGATAATATTATTTAACTTTATATTATTCCATACGTAATTTTGTGTACATGTACATATATATTTTTTTATTTATAAGAATTACAAACACATAGTATTATACATGTATATTATATATTAAGATATAAATACAAATTTTTATCAAAATTATATTTAAACCAAACACGTCCTATATTGTTTCACAAGACTCCCTAAAGTTAAAAGACCTAAAGTCACCTACCAGTCGTGTAAAAGTGAGGCACTAGCCAGTCGCATCCTAACTAATCAGCAGACAAAATTGTCCCCAGAAGCAGCCATAATGTACTTGAAAAAGCAATCATAAAAGAGTTTTAGTATTTGACCAAAAAAAAAAAAAAGAAGCGTTTTAGTAGTTTAATTATAGGCCGAGTTTCGTGGAGATAGATAAAGAGAAATAAATCCAAAGCCCTAAATTGTGCAACACTCATGGCTCGTCACTCAACAATCTCCAGCATCTTCATTATTATTATTGTTGCCTTACCCTTCATTCCAATTTCTTTCTCCATTCCTTTCATCGTACTCCACGGTAATCTAAATTGTGCAATACTGAATTTGCTTTTATTATTCACTGTATCTGACTTCTTTACTGGTTATAAATTTTATTTGACTACCCAACTTTAATTACTGTGGGATTATTTTCCAATCAAAATGGATTGGTCAAACTATTGTAACCAGAAACTGCTCGGGGGAGAGGTAGAGAGAGAGAGAGAGTACTGTATAAAAGTTGTTGTAACTTACTAATTTAGTAAGATCAATGTTTATTTTCCACAAACTGTATGGTTACAGGGAGCAGAGTCCATCTTTTCATTTTTTTTCCTCTTTCAAATTCCCTTATATTTGATGTTCTAGAAATGAATTTTAGTAGCAAAAGCACGGACCCATATAAATAGTAAGACATGAGCATGACATGTACAATGTGTTGCACGTGTATTAGATAAGATAATTATGTATCAATTTTAATATGTGCAATTTCTATACCAACAGTGGCATAATCTGGAAGTTGAAGCCTGTCTTATATTGCATACATGTATTATGTATCTATCCTATGTACTATTCTCTTATTGTTTTTCTGTTTACAGTTACATTGTCTCTAAATTAAATATAAACAGTAAATGATGAGTTGCGGTCGCCATATGTATGATGTCTAAAAAGGTGGAGAGGGTGGGGTTGGAGACTTTGGGATTGGTTCTATTGGGAAGTGTCCAAGAATCATTGATACATGACCAAGCAGAGACAGATCTAGAAATTTTCTACTGGTGAAATTCTATTACTAATATTTTTGCCATATCTAACAGGGGAAGCTTGAGTAATTTATAATCCGTATAAAAAAAGGATCATGTTATTATTATTATTTTTCCTAAAAAGTGAAGGGGGGTAATGGTGTTCCTTCACCAAAGGTTGGCTCCGCCAATGTGACCAAGGATATGTTGTTGTCAAACAAGTGCCCAACACGAGAATGACTCCTTTAAAGACTTAATAGTGCTTGAATCCTTTAAAGACCCATATGTGAAGAAGGATAATAAATTCTGGATATTAGAAAAACACTCCTCAATAGCCGAGATGTAATCCATTTTGAAGTGTCCTCACAAAGTAGAGATGGAGAGAGTTTTTATGAAATAGAGGGAGAGAGCCTGAGAGTTAGTTAAAGAGGAGAGTCTAAGCACCAAGGAACTGATAGGTAATAGGCAGAGTAACTGATCATGAGGATGTGGAAAAAAGAGAGTTTGGTTATCATGAAGGAACCAAGCCTCTTGGCCCAGTCGTATAAGGCTGCCATTGGGACACTGTTTGGGGGTGGATTGAGTTTGGTCCCCAATTTGATCCCTGACAGTGTCAAAATAATACTTGGCCAGCGGAAGCCACGAACCGCGAGCGGGGATTAGTCGAGGTGCGCATATGCTGGCCCGGACACCTCGTGGTATGAAAAATACCTTACCAAAAAAAAAAAAAAAAAAAAGGTTATCATGAAGGTTTTGTTTTAGGGTAGTAGTAATGGGGTGGTCCAGAGAATGGACTTGATGTTTAAGGATATGGGCAGATATGAGGTTGTAGGGAATGTTCTTGGGTATCAATGGGGATTCTTTGAGTGTTTGAGTTATGACCAGAGAATATTCTAAATAGTGGGGGATGGAGGTAAAAATCATTGGATGCCGTTAATGGGGTGGTGTAGTATTTATATTGGTTTTGGAGTTGAATCTCTTCTGTAAATCTCAAAGGTAGATAGTAACGATATTGAATGGGATTTCAGGTGCATTAAACAGGACGTGACATGCATATCTGCTAAGCTACTCAAGGTGGCACGTTTGGGGGTGATGTGTCAGTAAATGACATAATTGTAGGCTGTCAAAACTATTTGAAGATTTAAATGAGTTGCCTTTGGGACATGGGGGTGGGTATCAAAGGGTATTTGGAAGGGGGAGGATTTGATGGTTCATGAGGGGATGGTTGGTATTATTGATGGTGCTCTTTCTCGCATCTTGAGGTGGTTGGCATGTTGTAGCCCAACGAACCTTGCTCTCTAGTCTCCAAGTGAGAACCCTTGATACTCCAAATAACAAAGAGGCTTCCCCTCGAGTCTCCTTAAGTTCTGTCCATCAAAATCTTGGGAAACCCGAAATAATTAATGCGAGAGAATGTATCTTGTCCTTCGAGTTGATGGTGAGTAGCTTCGATGCCCCCAAATGTCGATGATGAATAGTATCAGATGCCCCAAAGCATAATATCAAATACCCCAAAGCGTCTTGAGTTTCTCGAGAGTTGTCTATGCCCTCTAAGATTTTGTATCCCCTTTCAACGCGCTACTTTGAAATGAATCGACATTGACATTACACGGAGCTCCCATATACGTTTTAGGATTATAATAACTAACACTGTTTCTATATTATCACTTAGGTTTTGATCCATATTTCCCTAACAAATTTTGTAACTAATCATATAAAAGACGCTCGTAGTAGTTTCCATAAACTCCTCATGTCAGAAACTACTTGTGGTCAATCTTTTATTTATCGGAATTGTTACATTGTATCAATATTACACTCCAATATTATTACTTTGAATTGGATTCAAAATTATCATCTTTGCTTAATCATGATGTTTCTCATTTATCTTTTTGCTATGCAATGGTCGTTGCTATACTGAATTCGGTTTTTCTTTTAAGTTCTTAGAGGGAACGAGGAAGGAATGAAGACAATTTTTGATGCATGAGCATAGTGTAAAAGGATATTTTCATATCTTTGTCGTTAGATATTTTGAGAGGCTTCTAGAAAGATGATGTCACACCTTTGAAGTCACTATCTTGTGACATCTTTTTAGAACCCTCTTCTTTATTCCATTGTACTCGATAAATAGGAGGTTCCTCACCCATTTGTACTCGTTTCTATTTTAAGAGAGATGAATGAGAGTGGAAATTATGCCTTTGGCATCTAAATTGTTGTTGTTGTGTACTTTATAGATTAAATTGCTTCCGCTCCTAATTAAACGTTAAATTAGTATCAGAGTGACGTTCGCTCTTAGGTACTCGAAGATGAATGTAGATGATTGGGATTTTGGGTGGTGCCATCCAAAAGACTCACGAAGAATCTCCACCAAAGACGACGTTTCGGCAACCCTAAAGATCATCTGCTGCGTTGTGCCACCGGAGGGCCCAAACAACACCTAAAAAGGGTGCCAAACTTTAGCACCTTCAACTCCAAAGCCTGCTGTCAACTACTAGCCCCATACCCAATAACCATTGACCTCCTCGGAGTCTAGACCAACCTAAGGCCACTGACCTGGCCCAGGAGATCCCGAACTTGGGAACCCGACCTTCACCAGTTCCGACATCCCAAAACCCCCGATCCAAGTCAGAAAATCCAAATCTGCACCTCAGACTCTACTTGCCCCCCCCACCAAAATAATGGCCGACGAACACAGTCCTACCTTGTGCAAGTCAGCTCGCACCATCCCGAAGCAGGTCTGATTATTCTCAACCCTCCATTCTCCTTGTGACATGCTTCAAAGTCTTGGTATCGGATACTCGATTTTCAACCCGGTCGCGGTATCGGGCGATAAGCAAAGATACGCTATTTCGAGAGCGCAAAAAATTCCGGAAAAAATGTAGAAAATTTAAAAAAAATAAGATTAACAAAGTGGACCAATGAGATACATTCAAACCCATCATTCAATATACATTGCATTGCATAATTGGTTATACTAAAGCGCGGCAGAGTTATCAGATTCAATATTGCATATTAAACCAATACTAATATTGAAAAAAATCAAATGGCACATAGAATTCGATAAAAAATTTACATGGAAGATAAATAGAAATGATTACAATGTTTCGTCATTTTCATCTCCCTATTTAGTTGCGATACCGATCATACGGATTTGGATAGGGGTAATTTTTTTCAGTAGGGTAAGGAAAGAAATATGGACCATATTGGTACTCAGAGGGTTGGGATGACTGACTAGATGATCCATAATTTGGAAATTGTGGTTGGCGATCTCCCGATTGACTACCGTGATGATAATATCCAAAACCTCTATACCCAGAACTATCAATTGAAGACCCACCATATTTTTCAAAAAAATAACATTTTTATAGTTTTATAACATTTTTTTATAACATTTTTATAACATTTAAAAAAAATAACATTTTTATAGTTTTATAACATTTTTTGTAACATTTTTATAGTTTTATAACATTTTTTTATAACATTTTTATAACATTTAACAGTTTTATAACATTTTTTGTAACATTTTTATAACATTTAACAGTTTTATAGCATTTTTTTGTAACATATTTATTACATTTAAAAAAGATTACATTTTTATATTTTTATAACATTTTTTTCTAACATTTTTATAACAACTAAAAAAAAATAGCATTTTTATAACATTTAACAGTTTGTAACAGTTTTATAACATTTAACAGTTTGTAAAAAAAATTGAATCGGTTGTCTCGGCCGATATCGCGACGACGCGTCTCGGAATCGGTTGTCTCGGTCGATATCTCGGCGAGACAACACGATTCAGTGTTTTTTTTGAAACGCCTCTCGGTATTGTATCGGTACCCTCCGATTCCGAGTCAACTCGGCGGATACCGAGTCAAGTCGGCCGATACTTTGAACCATGCCTTGTGAGGCCCGCTTCGAACATATTTGTGACAGATGCACAAACGTCGGCTTATCACCCGCAATTCTGACCACCCCCGTCCATCTGGCGACTTCGCCTCATGTCGAAAACTTCTGGTTTGAACCCCACTCGAGTATATTTGAAGGAAATCCCACTTCATCACTAGCAAGCCAAACCCTAGCTAGGATTTCTCAAAAGGACAAGGTAAAATTGACGTAAAACTACACGCCAATGGCTAAGAAAATAAACCAAACCTTAACTTTTAGAGAGAGAATCAAGAGATTTCTTAAATTTCAAAATGGAGAGTGTTCTCAAATGAGGAATACAAAGGGGTATTTAAAGGGCAGGAGTAGCTTAGGTCCTAAGCTAATATTCTAATTACAACAATTCCCTTACAAGCCTTTTGCTACTTCTAGCTCTAAATACTAAAATAAAAGAAAATACAACAACATAATAAAATGAAAGAAAATAACTAAAATAAAATAAAATGCAATAAAACCCAAAGAAGGGTTGATTCCATCACTCTTTTCGGTTTCGAAAAGCTCATCCTCGAGCGTAGGAGATGAATGACAAGAAAGCAAGGCAACTATCAAAGATCTCTTCCCTAGGAAGAAGAGCTGTCTTTGGAAACGCCCCTTATACCGACTTGCAAGAAGTCCATGGAGAATAGGAACACAATCCAAACATGGCCAACCAACAAAATCTCGGCCCGAGATTCCCGTGATGAACTCCTTCAATGCTACGCCACGAAAAATTTCCTCCGAGCGCATATCAAGAGATACCACAAATGGATCCACATACCCACCACCTATCACATCACCTCCAATCAGCACCTCAACCTCTAGAGAGATTACCGTCGATTCAACCCCATCAAAATCGTCATTCCCATACCCAAAGATTGGGAAGAAATCGGTCAAATCAAATGTTTATGGCTCGCGAAAGTGCGTGCGAGTCACCTAAACATCCTCTATAAAAATGTCAAAAATCCCCAATGCACAACCCAATTTCTTCTTTTCTGTCTTTCTTGCAATCAACCGACTTGGGAGGGGAGTTTTTATCGTTGATTTGACCCGATTGGGTGAGTGAGTGAGGAAGAATGATTGGGTGGAGCAACCAATCTTGGACTAGCCGCCAGGTAATCTTGAATGGAGCCTCCTGAGTTAATCGGGGCGGAAATGTAATTTTTTTTTTGATATTTGGGGTTTGAAAAATGGGTAGTGGGTTGGAGGGTTCGGAGTTGAGAGGGATTAAGGTTTAAGTTTTTTTTTTTTTTGTGGGCCGGCGAGGGGTTGCGGATGGGTTCCAGCGTTCAGTGGGTTAGGAATTGAGGGGAGGTGGGTAGGCTTATAAGGGGAGGGGTCGGAAGGGGCTCGGGGGTGCTGGGGTAGGGATTCGGGGTTGCGGGAGGGGGGAAGCGGGCATACCCGAGTTAGAAAAGGGGCGGCGTGAGGGATAGGGGGCAGGACAGGGGTGATCCCAAGGAAATATTCACATCAATATTAGGGCATTCTTCTTAAGCGATGCGTTACACCTGCCAACGAGTCTCTCGAACAATACTCAAAGGGCTTTCCGCTTTCCAATGAATGTCTCGAGATATAGGCAAGGGGTGTCGCATTGGTACCCAAGTGCAATGAGAAATACAAGGGTTCGTGCACTAATTTGAACGTGTGCGGATAAAGAAGATCACTCAGGTTATCAACTTGGAACATATGATTTTGATAGGGAAATGGGTGGTGCTAGTGGATACCATGATAAGGAGGAAAGTTAACGTAACTTGTTTAGAAAGATCGAGAAATATATGATATATAATTTAAATTATATTATACAGGCAAAGATAGATATAAACTCCTTGGATGCTACTTTTCATGAGGATGTCCCCTTTTATGGGGTGCATACTTTGCAGGCTCCTGCCTTCCCATCTCTCGAGAATAAGGCTTCATCACTTGCGTGACCTATTCCAATGTTTGCTGAAGCTCCCCCTCCTGCACCACCAGAGCCTACCTTGTAGGTGTACTCTCGTTGCGCTCGCTTGCGTCTATTAGCTCCTTTTCTAGACTGCTCTCCGTCTCTTTTACCACCTCCTTATTTTGATTTTACTTTTCATTACCCTTCTCGTATTTGGCGTCCCCTTCCCGATACGATTTTATATGTAGTGCTAATCATCCTAGTTACCAACATCTTTTTTAGTGTTATCTTTGAATCCATATCGAGCCTTTCTGAGCCAGCTTGACTCCATCTCCATTCCCAGCAGAGACCAAGACTTTCTAAAATCCCAAGTGGGTTGAGGCAATGAAAGTGGAAATAAAGGCGATGGAACAAAACGACACATAGAATATTTTTGGTAATTCTGATCATACATGCCCTATCTATTGTCAATTATAGGGTAGATGCATCATTTTGTTGGTATATGTGGATGATATTATTATCACGGGTGATGATATTGATGAGATTGTCCAAGTAAAGTGGAATATTGACAAGTTATTTGATGTGAAGGACTTACGTCCCCTCCGCCACTTTCTTGGGATTGAGTTGTCTCACTCTTGATGTGGGATCTCTTTATCCCAGCATAAGTGCACTTTAGATCTCCTTCAGGATGCTGTGCTGCTAAGTTGTCCTCCGACTTCCACACCTATGACCTCAACTTGAAGCTCTCGGGATGAGACAAGTGATTTGATTTTCGATCCTTTAGTTTATCGGCTATTGGCTGGTCGTCTCATTTATTTGATCAAAATGAGCCCCGATTTGACATTTGTTGTGAGTATAGTTAGCTAGTTTATGCATGCTCCATGCACCACACACTTTGATGCTGTCTACAACATTTTGAGACACCTCAATCATGTCTAGGATTTTGGGTTGTTTTATGCCTCGATGAGTCAGACGGGCCTCTTATGTTTTACTACTGCAGGTTGTGTGGGGTATAAGACAGTAGACGCTCCACTTCAGACTTTTGTACTTTTTAGGATTCTCACCACATTTCATAGAATAGCAAAAAGCAGGTGGGGTTTCACTCTCATCAGCTGATGCTGATGCTGACCGTGTGATGGCCCAGGGGACATGTGAGCTTTTATGGCTTTGATTGATCTTGGCGGAGTTGGTTTTATGAAAAAAAATCATCAAAGTTGTTTTGCGATAATAAGTCGACCATTATGCTTGCATCTGATACTCACTTCATTCAGGAAGGAAAAAGTGAGGTCTAGCATCATTCATCCAACTTTTGTTTTGACGACTAATTTCTTCATGAAATCAGTCGAGCCCACTCTTCTTCGGTCTTCTATTGTCATGCTGGGTTTTTGATTGATATTTTCTCTTTAGCTTGAGGGGGAGTGTTGGATTTTATGCTATTTTAGTATATTTTTTTTGTATTGGGCCCTTTGTGTTTTGAACCTTAGTTGTGTAGGCTTAGCTTTGTAATCTCTATAACCTTTTAGAATTGTAATATTATCCGTATAAATATAATTATTGGGCTCTCAGTTGAGTAAGCCATCACATCACAATACTTCAATAATATTGTTCCATTGTGTCTTGGAGGTTTGGGGTCGAGTTTGAGAGTGCGCTATGGGCAATTACTACTCGAGACGGAAGATCATACCAAATTAAAATTTTGTATTTCAATTTTAATCGATGCTAAAACGAGTACAACCTAAAGGTTTGTGTGATAAGTTTTACAAATGATTTAATCAACACATCAAATTTTAATCTTCATTAAGCATTTTGAGATATAATCACGTGGAAAAGTAAATCACGCCACAAAACTGAATCTATGAGGAAAAAACCCACTAACGGGAAAAAATTCGGGCCAAAGCAACAATCTCACTAAAAACTTGGTAAAGACTTATAGAGGGGATAAACGTCTTCTGATCACACACCACGCTAACTCACAACTCACCCTTTTTTCACCAATTCTTAGCGAGCAGGAGACCTCTGTAACGTCGACGAGAATCTCGGCACACCGATGTCATGACCAAACGATCAACAATGTTGCCTTGAACTAACTTCAAAGTTTTTTTGATTTCACTCTTGATGAAACTCGTAAAGAACCACACGATCACAATATCTTCAAATGATTATATGCCCCAAGTTTAAAAAGATTCAGATGAACAAAAGAGTTTTGAAGGTTCACGAAGTTTACTTCTTTGATATTGATCAACCTAAGACAAGGTTGATCAAGTGCAAAGAGGAGAAATAAGGAAAAGCAAGGACAAGTCTTCTTTCCTTAAAAAGGTTTTAGGTTCTTAAAATAACAACACACAAAAACTTTCTTTATCTTGAAAATTTTTCTCTTGAAATATGTTTAGGCCTTTTGAAAGAGAAATACTAATGGAGTATATAACCTAACAAGCCCATCCTCCCACTTGACTTGGCAGGGAAGTGATGAGAAGGCAAAAAGATTCCATCAACAAAACTGCTTTTTGGAAATATTTTAAAAAAATATTTTGTTTTGTAGAAAAAGTAAATCCGCTGACAACATTCGTTGACCTTTCGCTGCAGCGAAGGTCTTACTTCATTGGAGGGAACTATCAACGAAGCGAGGTTGCGAGACGTGCCAGAGTTTGTCTACGAGACGAGATACTGGTCGCGACCTGCGAATATTTCGCTGGATCGAATGTCTGATTCGCTGCAGCGACGAAATCAAGTTGCGGATACCTCCAGCGATTTTGTCCAAGAACTAAGAGAATATGCGACCTTCGTTGCAGCGAAATGCTCTGGACATTACCCAGATGCCTTTCAAAGATAGATTTTCATAAACAAAAATACTTTGACATTTGGAGATGGCAAAAGCACAAAAACACGCTACAATGAACAAGATTCCATCAATTTATAATACAAAACCATGAAAGCTAAGTCCGCTAGGTCGCGCTTACCTTCATTCTAAAGTGATCGATGCGATAATGGGATGAAAGAAGTCGGCTTCAATATCTTGAACGTTGATGAAGCTTTTCGGAGACCTCTTGGACACAATGTGTTTTGAAAACTGGAATAAGACAATCTAAGCGAGGGCATAACGAATATACTGTACTCATACTATGTTGCAGAAACAGTCTCTTTGTGCATAGGGATAATACTGCGTACATATAACCTCACTAGACCTTGCACTAGCATGGGCCTCGTGCACTGCATTTGCCCAGTTAAAAATAACATATTTCAAATGATAGATAACAGTTTTTGTACAATGTAACCGAAGGATTTTTCTATAAAGAAATATTAATTAAATTTGTTTATATTATTAGGGTTTTTTCATGAAATGTAACAATATACAATGGGATCCTTATTTTTAGTTGTAGGAATTTTAGTGAGTTTTAGAATATTGAGTTTTAATAAGTTCTGATTTAAAATAATGTGGTACCAATTAAATTGGCTTCCTTGATTGTAAAGAATTGATTTGAAGCATCTTCCAATCAATTTTGGTTATATGAATATATTAGTAGTATAAATAACCCAATGTCCCTGTTATGAACATTTATCAATTAAACAAATTGTTCTACTCTTCTGAGAGAATTTCGATATTCTTCATTGTGGATCCAAGGAATTGTCTCTTCTTCTTGTGGATTCAACAAGTCAAGGTTGGAGACATTTCCCTTCCAAAATCCGCACGTCTGTGCCACGTCAATGACCCTCATTTAGTGTTTTAATTATCACTTTTAACCAAAAGAAGTTAATATATTTTATTGAGGTACATTTTTTTTTTTTTGTGATTTACACCTTAGAGCTTCTTATTGCAGGAATTGGAGATCAATGCCGCAATCGAGGAATTAAACAGTTCACGGAGCTACTGAGCAACTGGTCCAAATCTGAGGGATTTTGCATGTATGAATTTTAGCCAATTTTTTTTTTCCACTTTTGGTGGCCTTGTATACAATCCTATTTTGCAATTATTCCTTCATTTTGTGTCAAGTGGCTACAGCAGCTGGTTTGCAAAATTAGGACCTATTTAATACCAGTGGACCTTGACTCACTTTAAAGTAAACTTCCAATACTTTCCAAAGTGTTAATCAAGGAGGAAGGGGGTACTGTGTGTTGCCCTAATTGGGAACTATATGTTTTAGTTTTTTCTTTTCTGAAAGTCAAAAATTGCATTTTTACTAAAATTGTGATGACTAGTTTGGATATACGTAGCACTAACCCTCCATGTTATTGTTTGTGCGTTCCGGATTATATTACTTAGTGGGTGTAGAGATGTGCATTGAAAATATATTGTTGGAAGGAAAAAGTCAAGCAGATCTTTCGACTTATTATCTATTTCCCTCCCTCCATGACACACTGTTTGATATGCTATAATGTGGAGGTGAAAAAACCCACTTATTGGCTATGGTCTCTATGTGTGTGTGCGTGTGTGTATTTTGTTGTCAGAATCTTTAGATCCACAATATGAATCCTACGACTTGATTTGATTTGCAATCCCTCAGATTGACATTTTTTGATAGAATTTATATATAAATCATGAATTGCTTCCATGCACTTTATGCCGGTGTACGAGGGTAGCGAATATCGGGTAGGGATTAGGGAGAGTGCTCCTCGAGAGCTGTGATGTAAGCCGTCTCGGAGAGATTGTATATCATAGCGCTATGAGAGTTATGGAATGAAGAGTAAGAGAGTAGGCACCACGCTGAAGAGTTAGTGAGAGTAGGCAGTCAAGAACCAATGTATGCTACGGGTAAGAGGGTTGTCAAAGGTGAGGTGAAATTGAGTTGTGGCTACTGTGGTGGAAGTCAGTGGAGAGTAAAGAGGATCAGAGAATGCTTTTGGGTGTTTTTCAGTGAGCGATTCAATGGCAGTTATGGAATACGAGGTTGGTGAGAGTTTGTCCCCTTATTAATGAAAGTGGATTGGGTTTTTATAGTAGGTTTGGGGGGGATTTGTGTCACAATCGCGAAAGGTATTGTAGCTACTGTAGCATGCATCGAAAGTAGTGTCAGGGTCATTGACTGTGAAATAATCTTCTTATCAGCTTGAGTCTCGAGGGTGGACTATTGGGGGCTGAGGTGATTAAAAGTGGGGTAGGGTACCTGTTTCATGTAAGGTTGGTAATGTGCTGTTTGAGACTTGTAAATGAGTTAATGAGGGTGAGGGTTTATCGAGGGGTAGGCGTCAAAGGTTCTTGAGAGGGTGAAAATGGTGTCAGAAGGTGGGTATCAAAGATGGTGCCCTTCCTCTCGTTTTGAGGTGGTTAACTGTGTTAGCTTAACGAACCCCTACTATTTATCCTCCATTCCACGTACCCTCAAAGCTTCCGAAGAGGAAAATTAAACTGGACCCCATGAGTCCCTTAAATCATGTTTGACTTGCACTAATAACGATAATTAGGAGTCGAGGAAACCCCTAGAACGTAAGTATTGGAAAAAAAATGATCTTGTCTTGCGGTGGTGTTGTGAGCTGCCACACAAAGATGATTTCCTCTTCTTAGAGAAGATGGCGTATATGTGCACAATGGGATACTTGTGCATTTTCTGGTTTGATTATGACTCAAGTAAAAGGAGGGGATCAAAGGTGGGGGTGGGCCCCACTGCCCCCTAGGCTTTATATATGACTATAGCCAGAATCCCAAGTTGTCTTTGCTATATCCCATGGGCGCTAACTGTGAAGAACTCAAAAATATTTTTAATTGAATCGTTACAACTACAATGTTTCAAAGCTTCCAACTTGACCACCATTGCCACTAGAATATTATCACAAGTGATCTAATCTCGACCTCTATAATTGATTTTTCACTCGATCTCCGAAAATGAATTTTTATGCCTAGAATGAATTGCTATTTGATATTTTGAAAGGAATATACAATCCATCGATCACTTCGTTTGTTTGTCACCTACAGCGAATTGCTTATTTGTTTGGTTTTGTATACTAATCCAACGAAGAAAGGCTTAAGTTTTATAGAGTGACAATGGTGTGTTTTATCTACCATGTTTATGATGGTATAATCAGTAGTAATATTTGATTTATTTCCTTTTTCACATTTAAATCATTTTGTTATGAATTTAAACTATCTAGATTCTAGAGTTATAATTTTTTATTATATTCGATTTTAGTTAGATATTTTGAAGTCATCTTTTTATTGAAAACATTTTTTTTTAACTCCCTTTGACTCCTTACTATATACTCTGTTTACTCTATTTATATCAAATTGCGATGATCAATGGATAAAGTGTTTATTTTCGGTTGAAATCTCATGTTTATGATTGGCTTCATGGTTGGGATTCCAACCCCCAAATTTTTCCATGAAGGCAAGATTGTTAAGTTAGAATGTAATCATGTACTCAGATTAGTTTTACATTACAAAATGCTTTATTATTCAATATATTGTATTATCTGCATGTTTATGTACTATTATTTATTATCGATTTTGCATTCTGCACTAAATCTTACAGTTTGTGATTTAGAGGGTTCTGATTTCCAATGCGATTCATGATTTCACAGCTATCGGTTTTTCGTTGATAGTTTATAAAAAGACGAGATTCTGTTTATTTTCTTGCATTTTTGTTCCCTGATTGTTCAGTCCACAAGTACGGTTTACAGTTGTGAATGTAAATAAATAACTCATCTTTGGACAGAGCTGTATTGTATATTAGTTTCGAAACTTTGTTAGTTTAATTGTAGTTTTCAGATCTAACCTTACGATTTGTTAAACAGTCAATTTCTTCTTTTTTTTTGCAATCTTCAAGTAAGTTGTTAAACAATTAGATTTTTCTCGTTTTATGTAGTACTCTCATTTCATACTGTTTCCATCCTGTAGAGAAATTGGAGATGGATCATGGGATTCCTGGTTTATGCCCCTTGATGAACAGGTAGAACTGTGTCTTATTATTATTATTATTATTAGGGACATATACCAAATAGTCCCTCAAACATTTTTTAATACTCATTTAGTCCAAGCCTTTTTATTTTGCCTCAAAAAGTCCTTTGCCACATATTTTGGAAAGGGAGTGCCGCTGGCGCGGACCTCTAAAAATAAGAGAATATTGAGTGCTTGAGGGACTAAATGGGTTAAACTAAAAATATGTGTCCTTTTTAAAAAATATATATTTATAGTAGGGACTATTAAATAATTGACCCTTATTATTATTATTTTTATTTATTTTATTTATTGTATGATTTATAATCATCATTTTTCCACAGTTCTGTTGTAAATTGAACTCTCTTATTTTTGCAGGCTCAAGTTGTTTGTGATAAGGCGGCAACATACACTTCTACTTTTTCCCTCTATATTATTATTGTTTTAATACGTGGGTTTCAGAGCTTAATTCCCCCACTTACAATTTTTATGATTAAAACTTCAGGTGAAGGAAATGAAGGAACTCAGAAACGGCTACAACATAGTTGGTCTCTCCCAGGTGACTAATGAGGATTGGTTACTTGGACTTCTGTTTTATATATTACCTCGAGATGTACTGTGCCTTTTTCTTGTGAAGTTAGCATTTCTTAGAGTAATAGAAAGACAGAGGATGATATCAGACAAAATAAATCGAATTTCTAATCCCCATTGTGACGGGCTACTGTTCATCTGTTGAGTTGTTGAAGCTATGTGACATTGCTAAGAATAATTAAACAAACACACCGCAGAGTTAGCTCTTTCTATGCTGTTGCTGTGCTTTTATGTGGCCTGATCTCTCTCTCGCCCTCACTCACACACACGCGCGCGCGCACACATACACGTACACGTTTAAGACCTTGTACTAGTTCACATCTCTCTCACTATCTCCTCTTCTTCTCGAATCGTCTTTCTCCTCTTTTTCTTTCTTTCTTTCTTTTTTTCACTGTATTGCACCAACAGCTCACTCGACATCAGATGCTTTTAATAATTGTGTCAGTAATTATCATTAAATCTTATAGTCCACCTCCTGTATTTCCTATTTGCTGATTTTTGCATGTGATTGTAAGTAATAAGGGATAATGGTCTCATCGTCTCAACTTCGCAAGCAGTGGTCGAAGTTAAAAATATTTAGTGAGATGAGATAAACAGGCCTGAACATTGGGTCAGGGTTTTAAAATAATTTTTTTCTTCATAATCTTCATCCTTGGACCCCAATTATATACTCCCTACACATGTCCTGCTTTTCTTTTGGGGTTGTCCCTTGTTAAGAGTTTTGTATCTGAAAATAGTTTATGAAAGAGTGAAATTTCATCATCAATTAGGACGCAGAAGCTCAACATCAGGTGATGTTGGTGATATTGATTTGGTGAATTAGTAAAGTTGGGAGGCGAAAATTGAAAATATTTTTTTTATATTTTTGAATTTTTTGACAGCGGGAGTATTTCCAAGTTAGCTATTAGCCATATGGTTCTTATGATTATTGTGGGCTGTATACTATCATGATAGAACTTACCAGATTATATAATAAATTGGGTTATGAAAGTTTTGGTTGAATATGGATTCATGTATGTGAACCTTCATTAATAGACGGGCATGCCATATGTGCGTTTAAATGTGTGTACTGCACTTACTTCCCCCTTACAATTATTATTTATATTTACTACATGTAAAACCTTCCTTTGTTTTCACATTTGAAATGTGCCGTAGCATCATATAGTTACCACAGTTGGCAAATAAAAATCAGCGAATATTTGGTGATTTTATATTTTGCATTGGCTGAGTTAGAAATCTTTGCGAAAGCCGAAAACAATGGGTAGCCTAAAATGAAACTGAGCGGGGACTGCCGCTCCTTGATGAATCTTTGAAGTTTTTAGTATATATATTTTTTAATTTTAATGAAAATAGAGATTCAAAGTATAGTTCTTTCATATTCGGGGTTTCCCCATTGCAAGTTAGTGTGATTGAAAATTTATTGCTTTATTTATTTATTTTTATCAAGGATTGAAATTTTATTGAAATGTTTAATATGCTCTATTTGATTTTAATCTTATGTTTGGTTTATGAGATATCATTGGTGTGACCATGAATCGGGATTTTGTCACCCCTTATCATCTGAATTCTCCATGTGATTAATACTTTGGGTTACCATTTTTCTATTGGATATATTATAAACAGGATTAGCTGCTATTCTAATACGACATTTCCAATTAACCGCCCTCTAGTCTGGATTTTATTAAAATGTTGAATATGTTGTATTTGATTTAATATTATGCTTGGTTAATGAGACATTATTAAAGCTAGCCAAGTGGTATATAGTCAACTCTTACTTTCTGAAGTTCACCTTTAATTGTCAAGCTGAAATTAGTACTTTGGGTTATCATGTTTTATGGGTTGTAAGATAAAGGAATTAGATGGTGAATGCAATTAAGATGTTTCAGAAGAAAATCAAGTTCTTTTAAATGTATTGAGGTGGTATTCAAGCATAAATGCGTTTTCATTCCTGATGCTGTTTTAATGGTTTTGAATTGATCTGTTATATAAATTGTTTCTTTGGAGAACAGTAATGCTAAAAAGAATTTTTTTAATGACCTCTATTAGTTCATTTTCATTTCCAAATTCTTAATGCTTATTAGTATGTTAATTACATTATTTATCTATAAGCTCTGATGCTCAGGTAGCTTCAAAATACTGGCTTGAACATTATGAATAAATTCCTTTATTTTGTTTATTTACAGGGTAATCTAATAGGTCGAGCTGTTATAGAGTATTGTGAGGGAACACCCACAGTAAGAACCATCTTTCTATAAGTTCACTGGTTTCTTATTTATCAATTAGGTTCTAAGAAATTCTTTCACAATGCATTTCAGTTTCCCATTATATGAAATATTGCCAAAAGTATACTTGCACATGTTTAGTTACTGCAGTATTTTATAAAACCTTTTTCTTTTTTCTTCATTTGGAACCACGCATAGGCAATATTCTGAAATATGATTGATGCGATGAAATTCTCTGTGATCTCAGCCTGCTTATGCGAATTGCACACATTGGTTCAATTGAACTAGTGTAGATATTGACGAAGCCTTTGTATGAGTTATATTCCCCTTTGGATTGATAAAATAAATTTCACGGGAAAAGCAAACAAAAGCAGGTTGAAATCAGGGAAGTATTGGCCAACCATAATGTAATGAACTGACAGGTGAAGTTCTATGTAGATTTATGAACAACAGGCGGTATCAAGTTTTTGGTGTAACAAAACTGCATTGATGGATTTTTGAGTAGATTTAGTGCCTGTGATTTTTTCCTTATGTTTATCTAATATACCCCCCTTGACAATCACCTAGTTGTAAATCTTGGTTAAGTATGCAAATATTTGATGGTTATATGACGTAACCACACCACATGTCTAATGGCAACTCTAAAGGCACCACACCAATTTAGAGAGAGAAATATGACTAATCTTTTACTCAAAAGTTCGGTTCCCTTCCAAATGAGTACAAAAGGCTATTTATAAGGAGAGAGTGGAGCACTAAAAGGCCCCCCAATCAATGTGGGACAAAACTAAGCTTCACCTTATAATAACATAAAAGAACAAAAAGAAATAAAAAGGCTAATACATGCAAGTAAACTAAAAATAGGAAAAAATAGTAAAAGTGTCCTAACAATGGGTCCTAATTCTCATCATTCTCCCGTCTTCCAAAAAGCTCGTCCTCGAGCGTGTGGGGGAACGCCACCAAAAGGAATCCATCCTCCATGAGCTCCGCCGCATGCCATGGAAATCGTCCTCTGACTCGACCCGAATATCGGCTTGAAGAGTGGCGGAGCATCGAGTCCAAAAACATTTAATGAGAGTCTTCCACCATAAAACCATCATCATACCCAAATAAGATCAAACCCATGTCAACCGTGGGGGCATACGGGGGGTGAAACTCCAAAAATGGGTCATGGTAGGGGGTGGGGGCATACATGGAGGGTGGGGGGTGAAGTTGGGTGGGGCTGTGGGTATAGAGGTGGGATTTTAGAGGGTTGAGGGATAGAAATGTGTTAGGATAGGGCGGGGACTGAAATTTGAAGTTTGGGGGGTATTAATGGTTGGAGGAGAGTTAAAAAAGGGGTGAGGAGGTGAGAGAGAGGTGGTAAGTGGGTGGGGAAGGGGTAAAATCCTAGAATTAGGTGGGTAGGAGTTATTCGGGTTAAAAAGGTGGAAACATGGTTCAAAGTAGCGCCCGAGTCAACTTGGAATCGTTGGCCGATGCACCGACACCGATTACGAGATGCGAGTAAAAAAAAGGTCTACATCTCACTGGATCGGGACATCTTGCCGATATTTCGGCGCATCAGGTAGAACTCGGCGTTATATTATCGGCGCATCAGGAGATATCTCGGCGAGATGAAAAGCCTTGTTTGGTTGAGAAAGTTCACTGATAAAAAAGTTAACTCAAAGATGAGGAAGAAGAAAGTTGACTGAAAAAAGAGGAAGGAGAAAGTTTTTCACCTTCTGGAATCTCCGGACACAAATTCCTTGGTAATGGGATGATGTTGTTTTGCCGGATTTGAGGAAAAACCCAGGTAAAGATGCTGTTTTTTTACTCCAATAGAGTGTAGAGGGTTTTGTTTTAAATTGGTTTATTTGGTCAACTGAGCTGTCAAGGTTTTATTGGTTTAATAAAATTTCATTGAGATAAGAGTATGTCTTTACATAACAACTGTCCTGAACTTTTTCTGTTCTCTATGATGTAGGCAGCTGTACTTTTCAGAAATTGGTTCAAGGTTTCTTTACATCTCACTTATCTCTAAAAGTTCATCTTTTGTACAAAATAAATGTCTATAACCCAATTATGTTTTCAAGTTCATTTTTTTTGTACAAAATAAAATTTAACCATTTTGTAAAAAAATGATTTATTTTTTTTTACAAAATAAAGAATGTTTACGACACTCGTGTATATAAGTTCATTTTTTTGTAACAAATAAAAGGTATTGTTTTTGTACAAAAAATAATTGAAAGTTAATTGCTCTTATATTTTTGTTTTACATTTGTTGTACATTTTTCATATGAGTAAACAAAATATATGTTTGTAAATTAATTTTTTTTGGTACATGAGTAAAGTTCTTTTTTATATAAACAAAATATGTGAGTAAAGTCTTTTTTTTGTACCAAAAAAATGTTTAAAGGGAGTATAAGTTTATAAATTATTTTTTTTGTACAAAATAAAAAATGTTTACAACTCACTTATGTTTAAAAGTTCTTTTTTATGTACAAAATAAAAAAAGGAATGCTAAAAAATATTACAACTCACTTACAAATAATGTTGTCTCTTTAAAAAAATGTTTAAAATAATGTTTTGTACAAATAAGGTTCAAATAATGTTTAAAATAATGTTTAGTAATTCTAAAATTCCCAAAATAAATATCTTGTTCAAATTTTATAAAACTTCTATTTAGTAATTCTAAAAATTCCCAAAATAAATATCTTGTTCAAATTTTATAAAATTTATTGTACAAATAATGTTTAGAATGCTGAAAAATAATGTTAATATGGAAAATTGAATCTGACGTCGCGCTTCAGTGTAACCAATTGTACAATGCAATGCATATTAAATGATGGTTTTGGAAGTATTTGATCGGTCCACATTGTTAATCTTATTTTTTTAAAATTTTCTATATTTTTTTCGGAATTTTGTGCGCTCTGTAAATAGCATATCTTTGCGTATCGCCCGATACTGCGACCGATACCGTGACCGAGTTGAAAATTGGATGTCCGATACCGGGACCGATACCGAGACTTTGAACCATGGGTGGAAAAAAGAGGGGTTTGGGAGGCTGCCCCACTCCGGTAGGCTGGAGTTCCGGCGGTCCGGTGACCGGAGTTGACCAAATGGGATAAAAATAGAGGGGTTAGGTCGCTCGGGGGTGGAGAATATGGATCCGAAGTTGGATCGTTGATTTGACCATCAGAAGGGGGTGGGGGAAGGACGCTGACTTCGCCGGAGCCGAGGGAAAAAGGGGTGTTAGAGGCTGTTTTAGGGGGATTTGGGAGAGGTTCTTTCAGAGAATTTGTAGATCGGGTTGAGATAAGGGTGTCGGAGAAATTTGGAGTGATTTTGTGGAGTTTGAAAATTTTTCGACGACTGGAAAAGTGACAGTGGCAGGGGGCTGGTGGCGGCAGGAGGGTGGTGTAAGGTTGTGGTGAAATATTAGTAGGTGAGTGGGTAGTTAGGGCGGTGGTGTAGTGAGTGGTGGAGTTAGGGTTAGGGTTTAGGTGGGGGGAAGATGAAGATGAAGATGGGTCTTGGGGGGTGTTTGGGTATGGAGTTAGGATAGGGTTAGGGTTTTGAAAAAGCGATGACGTGTTGAATGAGGGTGGCCATGTGTTGCCCAATGAGGGAGGCCATTTCTTCTCATTTGTTTTTGCATTTGAATAAATCTCTCATCAAGTGTTGCCTTTTTGGGAGACATTAAAATTTTGGAAAACGATTTAAATGAAAAAAAAAAATTTGTGGTGACACCTCACGCACAATGGGGGAGCGACACCTCGCTCTGATACCAACTGACGTAACCACATGTCTAATGGCAACTCTAAAGGCACGACACCAATTTAGAGCGAGAAATATAACTAATCTTTTACTCAAAAGTTCGGTTCCCTTCCAAATGAGTACAAAAGATTATTTATAAGGAGAGAGTGGAGCACTAAAAGGCCCCCCAATCAATGTGAACAAAACTAAGCTTCACCTTATAATAGCATAAAAGAACAAAAAGAAATAAAAAGGCTAATAAGTGCAAGTAAACTAAAAATAGGGAAAAATAGTAAAAGTGTCCTAAGAGTGGGTCCTAATTCACATCATTATAAATGAAGAATTACTTAGTAGGGTTTTGAGGAACAAGTTCAAGACTTAAATCGCATGAGTGGGGAGAGAAGAATCTTACAACTCTATTATTATATAACATTCATATATTTTCTGAACATTATATTACATGTACCTTTTTTGTTAATTTACATTTATTCCATTATTAATATCCCTTATTCTGTCGCAAATCATGTTTTTCTGCAGTTTTGAATCTTTAGTGTACAATTTTCTCCTTTCAACAAAACAGGTAAAAAATCTTGTCTCGTTAGGAGGACCTCATGCTGGTACTGCTTCTGTCCCTCTTTGTGGTGTAAGTGTTTTTTGTTGTATATTTTACTATATGTACTTCTAAGGGTACCTGGGGTTTTCATTAAAAGAAAGGCGGGTATGGGGTCTGGCCACCATACATTTAGGTGTACTGTCCTTGGTCCCCGTAATCTTTATCTGCACCACTTTGGTTCTCAAAAGTGTTGTAATTACTCAAAAAGCGCCATTAACAATTCTTAGAAGCATCATGAAAAAGTATTTGACACTCTGGGGGGTTGAAGGTGTATAAAAATCACTGTTCTAAAAAACCCGCCTAGGCTTGAGGCTTGGGAGAAACGCCTCGCCTTAAGATTTTGACGCCTTATGCTTGGTAAAACCCTTAAGGCGTACTTTTTCTCTAAAAACAACAATGCTTTAGTGAAACGATATTGCCTTTTAAAGATTTTTTTTACAAACCGGACCATTATCTCATCCAAAATAATCAAATAGTATTTTTATTTGCAAATATTCAGACATATATTTATGATATGTACAATTTTAGTAATTTAATAGCCTTGTTATGGTTAAAAAATATTAAAATATATTAAAAATGCCTAAACGCCTTTTCACGCCTTTTTACGCCTAGGCCCGCATAGGCTTCTAAGGCTTAAGACTTGGCCTCCACGCCTCGATCACGCCCCACGTTTTTTAGAACCTTGATAAAAATATAGTGAGGGTTAATCTCAGTTATGCCGAAATGTATGAGGGTAAACCCTCAATAACTCTACTTTTAATGTACTTTTGATAAGGAAGAAGAGAGTAGGATACAGAGACCAAGGCATGTTTGGGGCTGGCAATTGCAAAATTAGAGCCTTTTTAACTGATTAAATTGTAATTTCTATCCACGATAATGAAATTGTTTGAAGATTTATTGTATTCTTCGAAGTTTTCTTATATATGTTTTTCTACACTAGTTAATATTACATGTTTTATTTCTTATATTGCAGTCTGGCATCTTCTGCATCATAGCTGACAGTCTAATTAAATCAGAGGTCTATAGCGACTATGTCCAAGTATACATCTGCCTTTTGAACTATAGTTTCTTTTGTAGTGACTATATCCACGTGTTTGAGATTTTTCAAACGTGGGAATACCTAAACAAAGATTTGCTATTTCCTTCGGGTTGAACATTAATTTGTGAATTTTCAGGCTCACTTGGCCCCCAGTGGATATCTGAAATTACCAAATGTGAGTAAGATATGTCCTAGTATAGCTTATATTCTTTCCAATTGCATTGTGGTGCAAATTAATTATCCAAGATCATTCTTTGTAGTTATAGATTTACAGTTATTTCTCTTGATGTTAATTTTTTTTCGTTCTTGTAGTCGATCTCAAGTTGCTAGATTTTTTTTTTAGTTTAGTTGATATTACTGTTTTTTCTTCGGATTGACTTTTGTTTTCCAGGATATTCCTTCTTATCTAGAACATTGTAGATTTCTTCCAAAGCTTAATAATGAACTCCCTGGTGAGAGGAACTCCACTTATCAGGAACGGTTTACTAGCTTACAAAACCTGGTGCTTATCATGGTAAATTTGAAAGTCTCTCCAATAGCTGTTCATCATCCTTGAATTGATTTATTTTCCTTGAATACTTCCATTAACGCTTTTAGTTGTCCCACAAAATACAATGACTGTATTTTTTCTAATTTTGAAATCAAATGTAGCACACTTATCTGACTCCTATTTAACATACGACAAATATAATTGATTATATGGATCACTAGCATTCATATAATTTAATCAAAATTCACTTTTATAGTTAGAAAAATACAAGCATTGTAATTTTCGGGACAATCAAACGAGCTCATAGTATGTATATTCTAAGCATGCTTATATATTGCTTTGTATATCAACAGTTTGAACAAGACACTGTATTGATACCTAAGGAAACCTCCTGGTTTGGATATTATCCAGATGGGCAATTCAAGCCAGTTTTGCCTCCACAACAGGTACTGTCCCAATGTTGAAGGGAAACACATAAATAAATCTTTTAGATATTTCTTGCATGAATAAACTAATGTGCCAATGGTCTGGTAAATCTTTTAGATATTTCTTGTAAAGGTTCATCTCTCATCATCCAAAGGTTGGGCTGGATTGGGTGTGAATAATGAATTCAATTGCTAACTGGTGATGGGTATTTTGCCTATTATCTCTCGGGTTACTCTACATGTTTTTCTTAAAAAAAAGAAGAAAAGAAAATGGTATCCACACTCCACATTTTGACTCTTATCCCGCCTTTTACCCTGATTTTTGAACCATTTATGGATAACATTATGTCATTATGTACTTTTCAGTTTCGTACTTGTACGTAATGGTTAGTTATATCTCTCTTTTTTAAATAAGTAGTGGTTAGTTGTAGTTACTGCCCAATTTTGTATTGCTTAAGCACTCTTTTAATACGTAGAATATAACGGTCTTGTAATTATGTACTTATTATTGTTTTTTCTTTTATCCTGTAAGACCTATAATACCTTCACCAAGAAATAGGATTTTCTAATTTTTTTCGTCAATTATATATAGTAATAACAATAATTTCATAATATTTTCCCATTTTAGCTCAACATCATTTGATAATAACCTTCATGCCACATCAATATATATTTTTTTCTTTGTATAACAATCTTGTCTTGTAAACCTCTCTTTTCTTTATTTTTTTCCGTTTGTTTGTATTATATATTATTTTTCATTTTTGCACTCAACCATAATAATATTCAATTTATAGTAACCCTAATATCCACTCTGTAATTAGTCTAAAATAAGAATAAATAACAGTAACTCATTTTCTTCATATCTCAATATGCAATTTAATACAAACAATAATGGTGTGATTACATATAGTTAGTGCTAGTAGACGTACTTGCATATATGAGCACACATGTATGTAAAATTCTTTTTCTTTACCGTATGCTTTATTGCAACTCAACATAAATTAATCAACTAAGACTTGTTCAACCTAGAGTTGTAACATGATCTGATGCATTTATGTTTTTCTAGGGGCATGCCATCTTAAGATGAAAATCACCACTGTTACGATCAACAACTAATCAAGTTTAAAAATTGAAAGTTTCCATTTAGTATAGATCTTTGATTCTTCAAGTTCAAAAGGAACTTTAAAAATGAAATAATCATTATCTTGGTTTCAACATGTTTCCATAGTTACATTATTTATTTGTTTTCTTTTGAAGACAAAGCTCTACACAGAGGACTGGATCGGCTTAAAAACCTTGGATGATGCTGGGAAGGTCAAGTTCATCAGTGTACCTGGAAATCATCTTCGAATTTCCAAAAGTGACATGAAAAAACATGTCGTTCCTTATTTGGCTGATCAAACACCAGCAGAGGGTGGGATTCATTTAGTGAGGGACACTGACACTGCAACGGGTATTGAAGGATTATCATCATCATCTTTTAGCTGGCCGCCTTCGATTAAAAGCTTCTTTGGCGAACTAATTGGAGTTTCTGCGGAGGATTAGTCATCACGACGCTCTTAATTTCACTTGATTATTATCGTTATTATTATTATTAATAGTAATATTTTTATACCACGATGTTGGCTGTGAAAGTGAATATGGATCCACTACGAACATGTATGCGACAAAAGAAAAAAGAAAAAGGAGAAGAATTACTATCCCTTTCTTTGAAGAGGGATACATATGAGTCTTATTGTCTCTAACTTGGTCTCTTATATCTAAAACTGTACTTCACCGCAAGTCACAAACTAATATTTTTGTCCAGTAGATTTTGCTTCCCCTGGGTTGTAAAACTAAAGTTTGCATGGCAGGCCAATCGAAGCGGGAAGGATGTGCGCGACAACTTGTATGCTACTGGAAGCTTTCCCTTTTTCAAATTTTGTTTAAGCTCAATTTGATTGAAGTTATTGTTAAAGGGTAAATTCAGAAGAATGAAACAAAGAGACAATATTATACGAATAATATGCATCACAAACAGAATATTGAACTGTAAGAATATAAAACAACCGTTCGTCTAACAATGTTCAATAAAAAACAATCAGATACATGAGCATGTGTTTCCTTGGCTAGTATGGCGTAGTTTACACCGTTTCGGATGGGATGATGACTTCGACTTGTACTGGGCATCTTTTGCTCTGTTGTAATGCTGTTGTAGGACGTCACGCTCCATCCGGATCACATCATTGGCAATACGCAGGGTAACAAAGTCTTAGATGGGAGTAGTGATCATGTGTTTGGTTATGCATCCCCTATCTCAGACTCTGATCCAGCTGAACATGTTGACATAGATGCCTCTGGTTTCTTCCTGCATTAATGGCATAAGTTAATGCATATCAAAATAGTAATACAACATATATAAAATGTAATCACACAAGCATTTAAAAATTTTACCTACGACGGTAAAGATCCAGAATAATACCAAGGGCAACATCTTGGGGATAATGGATCAATTGGATGTACTCATCAGTCCCTTGCATGCTCACAATAAGGTCCCTCCAAGGACCCTCGTTAATTTGATTTGGTCGTGGTGTGGCATTCAGGTACCCTCTTGGGGCATGGTGAAGCTCCCCAGCGTATGAAATTTATAGCTATGTTCGTACGGCATCGGGGCGCACGACATCAACATTAATCGCTCGATACACATGCGACACCAATGATATGAGCCTATACTCCGTCTACCACGTGTTGTAGTCCAACTGCATATCCACGTTAGTGAGGGCATTGTGCTACCTGATGGGGTTTCGGTGGCATGCAATCTGCTCAGGTTGGGCGTTGGCATGCCATGCCAATCGGAGGTGGATATTGAACCACTGGTAATTTAATGTGCTGACGTCGATAACGATCCCCTAAAAACTATATGTGAATACCATCCCCAGATGATAAAATGACCCTTTTTTCCTGTGATGATGTGGGACTGCACCATCTCATCCATGTCAATGTGATGGCTATTCATCCATTGTTATCAGACCACTGCCTCGGCTCCTCGCATCTCCAGCTAGCCACTGGCCATAATGAAGTTGTGATGAACCTCACCCATAGCATCCTGCTTGTTCCTCCATTCCCATCTTAGAATGCGTGGGAATTCATCGTCATTGGCATGCTCTTCATCTAATAGAAGGTTCATGCATCGCAAGTACTCGAATCATCGAAATTGCAAAAGAAATGTATAACAGTGATTAGCTAAATGAAATTAAGTTAATGAAATTAAGTTAATGAAATTAAGTGTGGTAATTAAGTAGATGCAATGAACTAAATGAGTTTAAGTAGATGAATTTAACTAATGAACTTAATTTACTTGAAGGATCCAGGTGACCCCGTTCGCCTGTGATTTTCGATAAGTATTACCCTGTTGGCACGCAACATCCAACCCAGTATAAAGATGCATTATGACAGCGCTCCCCAGTCAAAATCATCCAAACGCTTTAGGTCGAATCAACGGTGCTAACCAACCAAGTCCGAAGCCATTATTGCCACTTGTAAAGAACAATTGGCCGAGAGTATATAACATAAAAGCCCGAATGTATCCCCTATGATTATTGGGTAGCGCGTCGTCCCTAACAAAATCCTCCATCCTCTATAAATAAGTCCGCGGGACCGTGTTAGCGCTCACATCATCACGTAAGAGCCAAGGGAGATACTGACTAGCATATTAAAATATCTTGTCCTCATATGCGAACGAAATGATCTCTCCCTTCCTCGCATCCAGCCCTTTCAGCATCATGAAGTCCAACGATGTGAACCCTTTTCCCTTGAGGGAAAATGAAACGTATACCAACGCTCAGTGAGTGCCAGAAAAGGCCCCGATCCGTCCTTGTGTAAGGCAATGTAATAATGGGGCAAAAAATGTTATTCTAAATTCAGTCATTAATATGTGCCCAACCTTGACCCAAACGCACCATACCATGTCACGAGGTGCATACGGATTTGATCGCACAATGAAGCTTATATCCATTAATGACCTAAAATTTTATAAGTGATTTCTTAATAAACCGAATAAATGCTTTAGTAACGTAAATTAGAAATGATTTAAAATGTCTAACCAATTTAATTAAATATTATATTCAGTAACTTAATTTAATTAACTTAAAGCTTATATTCATTAAAATCTATTTATCAATTAAATTTAATCAATTTAATAACTAACCAAATTCATTATTTAAAGGCTAAACAATTCAATAAACTTAACATAATTTAATTAATTCATAAAATCTTATATTCATTATCTTATTTTAACAACTAACCAATTTATTTCTTTAAAGGCAAAAAATTCAGTAAATTTATCATAATTTAATTAATTCATCCAAGAAAATTTCCATTAAATTAAATTTAAATAATTCAATCTCTAACCAATTAATTTATATAAAAGCTAAACAATTCAATGAATTTAAAATAAAAATAAAAATCGAATGATGTCCATGCCTCATTGCTCAAAGCGCGCTACGAGCAATGTGTCAAAAGAGGACTGGGCAGGGGAGCCTGCATAATATTCTTAAAATCTCGAAATCCATAATTTGCCAATGGTGCACTAGGCCACGCGCGATGAACCCGTACCGTGTAAGTCGGTGCGTTGGGTAGACAACGAATCTCATCGATATCGTGACTTTAAGGGTCTGAGGAGTATGCGTTGCTGAGAAATTGGTTTAGAGCGGCTCATGAAATGTCTTCCAAACTCTCAAAGTGATTTAAATGCATGGATGGCTGTCGCGACATTCTAACTGTCATGCAAGATTTGAGTCCACGACAATTGATTTGTCATGGGATGGGGATTTATGCCTTTTGACCTGTAGAAAATTAGAGTTTTCAGGGAGGAAAAATGTATTTCATCAATTATAGGGGCACAAATGTCTTGGAGATGGTCTAAGACTATGCAATTGGGCTCGACTTAAAAACTAGGCCTAATTACTAACAGATTGTTCTTAATTCGAGTCTTGAAATAAATAAATAAAAATCTATTTTTGCCTTAAATTTATACAAAGTTTGATATAATATTAATCTAAAGGTATTTTAGACTTTGGAGCTGAGGGAATGGCACAATTACATTTACGCCCTCCCATGTTTTCTCAAAATAGACTTACCTCCAACCGTTGAACAATCTTTTAATACTGTTAACTAAAGTTGATAAATAAAAATTAGACTAAACCCTCTGGAATTTTACAGATATACCCTTAAACTCATTTATAATCTCCCCCTCGTCTGCAAACCCGTTCCCTAGTTTCATTTACAAATCACATAACACATACACATAACAAACCAAATCGTAACACAACCAATCAATTTAAATCGAACAAATAAAAAATGAATGGAATAAGGCTTCGTTTGATGCGCCGTATAAGGGGGATGGATAGGATATGATAAAAGCCGGATTTGTTAGGATAAGGATGGACTGAATAACACTAATTCCAATACTACGTTTGGAACAATTTCAGATTAAAAGACGAGATGGGGTATAATAATACAATCATGTGTTTGAAATGCTCCGAATACGATTAATTTGTCTCCAGTTTTTTAAAAATACCCTTATTTTGTATTTAATAATAAAAAAATAAAAAAATATATTGTTATCACATATTTTAACTCAATAACATATTATTTAATTCCATACTGGATGTGAAAAAAATAATATTATGAGATGATTATAATGAGGTGGACATATGTATTTGTATTTATAATTTGTACATATTCAATCATTAGCAATCACTCATACACATACAAAAACTGAGTGTACACAAACTAACTAACAAAAATAGTGAGATAGTAAAAGTGGTTGTTTACTATCTTCTGTTTCAATTCACTAGTAAAACTAGTTCTTTACTATCTTCTGTTTCAATCCAAAACAAACCAGCCACCGAAAAATTTCTTAAAGCCACAACTGGGTAACATGGATTTTACCCAAAATAGCCGTAAAAAACATATAAAAAAATAAATAAATTGAATTGTACATAGCTTTGAACTTGTCTAGCAGGTGGGTTAACAGCACATAAAAAAATATTTGTAACAAAATATTAGCGGCAACAGATAACTTTTAACTTGTCTAGCGGGTGGGTTAATATAATATTTGCATCGATTTAAACCAAAATAGTATTTAATGATAAAGCAACAAGCATAAAAAAATGGAAAAAAAAACAAGAAAGGAGGAGGAGGTTACCTATTATGATGAAAAATGTGAATAGAGAGTTGTGTAAATGAAAGGAGCTGATGACTGCTACATAATATTTGAGAGAGTGTAAGTAGAGTGAGTTTCTTTTAAGTTAATAAGGGCAGGATAATAATTTCCAATCAAATCTTGACACCGTATAATTTTATACCACCTTGGAGTTGATTTTTTTTTTTATCTCACTCTTTGTGGGATAAGGAGCTCACTTGGAATAACTTGTCCCATCTCATATCCTATCATAAACTACACAAAACATTGGATAGGATAATTTTATCCAATACGACCCTCTTATATGACGCATCAAACGAGGCCTAACTAAACAAATGGAACACATTCAAAGAAATCTCTGTGGAATTTAAATTGTGCAAAACTAGTTTGGACATATTTCTATGCAATTCCAAATATGTACAACCAATTCGAACAAATCTTTGTGCAATTTGAACTATGCAAAGCCAATTTAAACAAAGTTCAGTGAAAAAATTAAAAGCGAAAAAAACTAACCGTTTGATTAATTTTAGCCCACTTCATCATCAAAACAAAAAATTCAAACCTATGTTTATAATCCATAAGTATATAAACTCAACATAGGTTGAAATTTTAAATGGACAAACAAAATGAACCAACCAATCTCCGTCGATAAATTATCATATCGAACGATAATCTGAAGTAACACTATTTGATAGATATGGGATATTCAAGCTCAATTATTCGAGATAAATCAAACCCATGAGTTTAGGTTGTGTTTGATAAGTTTAGGATTTTCCAGTTTTATCTTAAGGGAATGATTTCCAAGATTTTTTTTTTTATTTTTCTTTGTATTTTCAGGTCTCTATTGTTTATTTAAGAATAAGATTTTTAATAAAGGAATTAGGACTCTTCAAATTGGGTATACAAGTTTTGGGTGGAGGAAGATGGTATTGAAGACGAGGAGTACTTTGGTATTTAAACTATAAGGGGATAAATCTAATTATCAATTATATGGGTAACTAACGTTGTTAGAAGTCTGTTATAAATGGGGAGGGGTATCTTGATTTTTTGTAAAGAGGGGGTTTATGTCTAATATTGATATTATCTCATACGATAAAGTAAAAAAAACATATTGTTTAACCATAGTCAAATGGAGCCATACTTGTATTGATATTTATTGTTATTATAATGCTAAAGGCGATGGCCCATACTGATCCCCGCCCAACTTGGATTACTTTAAGAGCATCTCCGATTGTAATGGAGTAAAACTACGTGGACCCTCACTCATACCCTCATTTCACACATTTTAAGCAAGATAACAAAATGGGCCCACTTATCCATTATCTTAACATACATGGATATGATATATGGGCCAAATTTGTATTGTCTTATTCAAAGGGTATAAAATGAAGGTATAAATGAGGGTACATGTAATTTTATTGATGGTAATGTCGATTGAAATATTTGAAGAGTCCCATAGGATCCACACATAATTAATGTAAAAAAATTGTCCAATGCAACTCTCTATAGTAGAGGTGATAAAGGTTCGTGTCATGTTGAGTTTTATTGGGCTTATACCAAAATCAATTTTAATTAAACCTGACTTGTTATGTCTTTCGTTTCAACCATATCGCGTCTCACCAAATTCGCGTCATGTTTGGGTCGTGTTCAAGTCTTATGTTAACAAGTTGTCATGTACTAAAACTAAATGGCTAATCTCAAACTCAATTGGTTAATATAGTGTTTCGTGGGTCCACCAATTAAGAATTTGAATTCCGTTAAAGCTCTACCTAAACTCGTTAAAAATTGTGTGAGTCGAGTCTCATTTTTCCTCCCCTAATAATAATAATGTGAAAGTGATGCGGTAACAATGAAGATCCACGATCTGAAAGAGATCCTGTAGATCTAAAAGGTCATTTTCACGATTTGAATGAACTCTTAGATATCAATCTCCAAATCACTTTTGTAATATACAACTATGGATTTGTTTTTTTTCTTTCCATTAATGATATAAGTTAATATATAAACAATTGCATGAAAGATTTTTTTTGTTAGGACATGGTTTTCCACTCCTCTTATTTTTATTTTGGCTTTATTCCAAAACAGATATCAAAGTGTATTGTTTATTGCCGATTGAGTTGTAAATGTCATATTATCGAAGACAAAGACAAATCACTACGACAAAGATCTACCAGACTAGACATATTCAGAAATTCAAACTATCGGAGGTTTGGTAAGCATTTGAGGTTTTTGTAATTTCCTCAAGTTTATTATTAAGTAATAAATTAATAGGAGAAAACATTTTTTTATGATGTGAGGAAATGGTTTTAATTTTTTTCTGCATTTTTTGCAAGAGGGGGAAATTTATTTCTCTTATTCGAAAGGGAGACCCCTCATGCGAAAGGGGCTTCACATGAGAACCCTGCTTTGTAAGCAGAAGTCCTCGTACGATAACATTATCACACGATATCCCCTCATGCAAAGAGACCTCATTCGAATGCGGGCTCCCTGGTTTGAACGAGGGCTTGATTTCTTGGAAAACATACTTTAATTGATATCGTATTCTGAAAATTATAAATAATAATGTAAATGCATCTATCAAGAGACACAACTCAATTTTTACAAAACCCTAAAAGGTTGTTGGAGAGTTTTCTTGTGAGAATGAGATTTAGTTAATTTTCATGCTTGCAAAGTAAACTTAATGTTACAATTCCCCCCGACCTTCTAATTCAGCGGAAGGTACCATCAAGATCAATTGTTTGGGTGATTAGAATGTAGCATACATGTGGGTTAATCGTCATAAGCATATACATTGATGGATACCTGTAATACCTGCGTAGTATCGAAACCTTTAAACGATCAAATTATGACCAGTTAACCTTATATATTGCCATATATTCCCCTTATAACTTAGTCAAATTCAAAAACACTCTAACAAAGTTAAAACTACTCATGAAACCCTAAAATTTTGCTTAATTACATAAGTACCCCCTAAGGTTATAAAATGATAAAAATATCCCTACAAACTTCTGAAAAAGCATAGCTTGACCTATATTTCACCTCAAGACCCAAACCTTATATCAAATTAAACCCTTAGACCTTAAATAATTTAATTTTACAACTCCAACCCTTGAACTTTCATAAAATTTCACAAATACCCATTAAATATGGAAATTAATCAAATAAAATACTAAACATCTTCTTTAAGGACAAAACTCAAAACCAACATATTTATACTTTCCCCCTGCTAACAAATCATTTAAATCTGCAGAAAATTCCAATAAAAATCTTGTGCTTCATTTCTATCTTCTTTAAAATAGGGAAGAATCCACCTCCCCTTGTACACTAATCAACTGCCCCTGGTCTATAGTATAAATACCCCACGAATTTCAGCCTTGAAACTCACCAGTTCAGAAGAACAAAACTTGTATTTTTTCACTCCAAACTTGTAACCTTTGATTTTATGCACCATTCTTTATTTTTATTATCCAAAATATTTTCTACACTATCACAAAGCACAACCCAATCAAAGTACCCAACCTTTTCCATGTGACATGGCATGTATAGGGAGAAACATCCATTAAAGCCTACGCTATAATGGTGAAACTCCATTTCTTAACTTTGAACCTGTTTCAAAGTGAGGAATGATTTCCTTATGAGCCGAGGAGATCAACTGCAATGACAATTTTAAAAACAAATAAGTTTTGAACTCCAATTTCTCAAAGGTGTTTTCCAAGTAACCTTCTGTAGGAGGGTAGTGAAACTGGGGTCTATGAATATCTGGAAAGGGTGAGGCGTGACCCAATTCAATGGACACTGCTTGCAATGTCTTCTAGTCTTCTGGTGCAACTTCTCAAGAAAAATTCTCCTTCTGGTAACAATAGAACTCAAGCTTCAACTCACTCCCTGCAAGAAGATGAACTTTCACAGCAAAAATAGTAATTTTCTCAAGGGAAACACCTGAGAATGATGGCTGTCAGTGGGGAGTGAAGGAACAAGGCACTCAGCACTAAGAGAATGAGCAGGGAGAGAATACTAGGTAGGTCTGGTGAGATTTTAGCAGAGTAACAGTGCAATTTCAATTGTCCGTCTATTGACCTTGCCCAGAGGTCTATTTATACTTGGGCATTAGGGTTGAGTTAGCATTTTTGGGCGCTAAAATTGAGATGCTTGGTGGGGAAAAATGTCTGAAGTGTACCATTTGTCCCTACCTACAGGCAGCCCTGCCTGTCCCCTCCTGCAGGTGCCACCTGGCGCCAACCAAAGTCAAAAAGCACATATATCTCCTAATGAAGACAAGATATCTGATTTTGTAAATATCTTTTAAAAAGGTAACTTGTGGTGCAATTTTTTCAAATCTTGAGAGATGAGGCCTTAAGGACCCCTCTCTTCAGGAAAAGTCATTTTTTTTTATAAAGAGTTTATTCCTTGTGAGTAGCCAGTTCTTTGGCTGCTCACTTCACTTATGACCAAGTGTGAAGATGTGTAGTCTCGAGTGACTTCTGGGTCTTCCGACTGGTATTCTCTCAATCCTATAGTGCTAAGTGGTTGAGCTTGCTCAACATACCTTGTCCCTCAGCCGCCAAGACAAAGCTCCCAGGAGGTCCCGACTGGCTTACTTGAGCCCTGCTTGCTCGACTAGGCAACCTGTACAAGAAAATAAGTGTTAGTAATTCTGTTCTCTTTTCATGATGAGGGGTTGCTTAAGGTAGACACCTCATCATCCTAATTTGGTTTTCTCAGAGCTGTGGGGGGAAGGACCTTGCAGGTCCCTCCTCCCATGTAAGTTTCTACTGTTGAGGAACCCTAGTGGGGGGTTCTTTCTCAAACATAATTTTTGCTGTTGAAGAAGCCTTGGGGGGTTCCTTCTCAAATGTCATTTATGTGGTGACCCTTATGGTGGCCCTTCTCAATCTTGGATTTATGCAGTGGCCCTTGCGAGGCACTTCTCAAATGTCATTTTCGCAGTGACCCTTGCGGTGGCACTTCTCGAATGTCATTTCTGCAGTGACCCTTGCAACGGCCCTTCTCAATCTTGAACTTCTGCAGTGGCCTTTGCGGGGAACTTCTTCAAATGTCATTTCCTCAGTGACCCTTGCAGCGACACTTCTCGAATGTCATTTCTGTAGTGACCCTTACGGCGACCCTTCTCAATCTTGGACTTCTGCAGTGGCCCTTGCGGGGTACTTCTCAAATGTCATTTCCGCAGTGACCCTTGCGGCGGCACTTCACGAATGTGATTTCTGCAGTGACCCTCGCGACGGCCCTTTTCAATCTTAGACTTCTGCAGTGTCCCTTGCGGGGCACTTCTCAAATGTCATTTACGCAGTAACCCTTGCGGCGGTACTTCTCGAATGTCATTTCTGCAGTGACCCTTGCGATGACCCTTCTCAATCTTGGACTTCTGCAGTGGCCCTTGTGGGTCACTTCTCAAATTTCATTTCCGCAGTGACCCTTGCGTCGGCACTTCTCGAATGTCATTTCTGCAGTGACCCTTGTAGCGGCCCTTCTCAACCTTGGACTTCTGCAGTGGCCCTTACGGGGCCCTTCTCAAATGTCATTTCCGCAGTGACCCTTGCGACGACACTTCTCGAATGTCATTTCTGTAGTGACCCTTGCGGTGGCCCTTCTCAATCTTGGACTTCTGCAGTGGCCCTTGCGGGGCACTTCTCAAATGTCATTTCTGCAGTGGCCCTTGTGGGACACTTCTCGAATGTCATTTCTGCAGTGACCCTTGCGGTGGCCCTTCTCAACTTGGGCTTCTGTAGTGTCCCTTGTGCGGCACTTCTCGAATGTCATTTATGCAGTGGCCCTTGCGGTGGTCCTTCTCAACTTGGACTTTTGCAGTGACCCTTGCGGTGGCCCTTCTCAACTTGGACTTCTGCTGTTACCCAGGTGGGGTTCCCTCTCGATATATCAAAAAAAGTATTTTTGGGGAAGACACCCTTCTACACCTTCAAATTCAAAATTCTCTTCACTAGGATACCTCAACCCTTCAAACCAAAGCCAAACTCTTCCCAAGGGTAGCAGAAACCCAATCATAAGCATAAAAGCCATTGCCACATCCTGTAACTCCATAAATATTTGGTCCAAATTTAAAAAAAAAACACAGTAGTTGAAAGTCGATTGATGTTATATAAATTATACCCAAATCTAGGCCTTGTTAGACCCTTTGTATTATAAATAATGAGCTTTTAAAGTCATTTTCGTAAAATAAAAAAAATGCAAGTTTGAATAAAATTAAAGTTAAAAGTACAATTTTAGTAACTTGAAGGGGTAAAATCATAATTCTTCATCTTTATGAGCCTGAAAATAATTTTTAAATATTTATCTAGGCAAAATAAAGTTCTCTCTGAAATTTGGTTGAATTCTGAATTAAAACGAGCAATTTTTGAATTTCGGGGGTAAAATGCAAAGAAGGGTAATTCTGTAATTTAAATATTTATGACCCTAAATTTGAATTAATTATTTTTATTTTGCATTTTTACAGGTACCTCGGAAATTTGGACAACAAAGGAGTTGATGTGCAAAAATTGTTAAGATGTTGCAACGCGACACGACACATTTGACACAGCAGTACTAAATATTTTTTATAAAATCGCTCGAGTGTCTGTTAAGGACGTGCCATAGCTTTTCGGAAAGGTTTTGACAAGACTCACAACTTTCAAGTTCGGACGAAAATGAGAATTTAAAGTTTTGGGGGTCAAAAATGCGATTAAAAATGGTGCTGTGAATCGTGACGTGAATAGTTCCAAAATTAAGGACAGTTATTTAAAAAAAAATGACTTCTCAGTTATCTCCATCTCTTCCCAATATTCCAAGAGATAATTATCAGCTCAACTACAACCAATCAAAGATAGTTTCACTACAATCCTAATGCCTCACCCTAATCCTCTAAATAGGATCCTTGGGCTCATAATTTTAGTAGAAAAAAAAGTTAGAGAGAGTTTTTGGTTCCTTTATTTTGAGAGTTTCATTTATATTTGAGGACCAAAAATTGTATCTTTGTGGAAGGAGTTTTGTCAAGAGTATTTGTGAGACACAATATTTGTAAGTTTATTTTATTAATGAAAATTACTATTCGTTCTTGTAATTTTATTATGTCCTCAATTATGCTAGCTTAATTTATTTACTAGGACTAAGTGAAATTTATCATGTTTGGCTAATATTTTATGTGATTTAAATTCGTCTTTGTTTCCAATATTTGCTAAAGGTTTTAAAAATTCGGTATTTAATTAAAACGACACGAGAGTGTGTTTTAAACCTTCGGCTTTGTATGAAAAAAAATCATATTTTTATTTTTTTACTATGAGTACTTTTGGATGGATTATACTCGCACTCGATTGTTTTGATATTCCGCGCTTAAAGACTATACTTTAAAATTTAAAAGTAAAATTTTAAGGGAATAGGGGTTTTAGCCGTCTAAATTTACAGATGTAAAATTTTAGTGTGAACTTTAACCGTGTTATTTTTCGAATTAAATGAGACGAGAGTCGGTTTAATTTGAGTTATAAAATTAGGAATGACGAGTTTAAATTATTGCGTAATATTAGTTAAACATGATAAATGGATCCAACGTCCTAGTTTTCACACTCACTTGATTATATCTCTCGTAGTCACATTTTTTTATTTGTGTTAGCTTAGTTTAATATTACATCTCATCTCTAAGCCCATTTCGTCTAGTTGGACAGTCACATTTATTTTGAACGAAAAAATTGATAATTCTCTGTGGGTTCGACCATACTTACACTCGCTATTCTATAATAGCCCGTGCACTTACGGTATTTTATAAAATTGGCAACAAGTTTTTGGCGCTGTTGCCGGGAATTTGTTCGATTTTTTTTTTATATAGAAGTTGTGACTTTCGGACAAGTTTTTTTTTTAATTTTTTCGCATTTTTATTAGTAAAAGTTTCATAAAAAAATTGAAAAAATAAAAATAAAAATCAGCAACTAATATTACTTTTTTTTAGTTACCAAGTAGACCCTAAAAAAATGTAAAAATTCAAAAAATAAATTTTATTCCCAGTAGTAATTATGTTTTTTTCAAATTATAAAAAAAAAATTGCTTCATAAGTGCGCTTTTTTTTATGTCAAATACACCACTAGTGCGTGTGTCGTGTTATTTTTTCTTTATTTTTTTGTGTGTCGCACTTTACGTTTGGTGTAGTTTTTTTTTCTAGAAGCACATTAAAAAAAACAAGGAGGAGAATTAAATTGAAGAAATATTCGGAAAAGTGTTCCACGGTGCGCGAACGTGAAGAAAAATATTGTGCAATCTTACCACGAGCACAAGGAACTCTCGGGGACGACTGAAACGTAGGCGACGTTTCCTTCCGATCAACGTCAACTTAAACTTCGGCCCGGCGTAAACAAGTGACCGTAAAAAGTCCACGCTGGAGGTATGTTTTTGTGTGCTCCTACATGGTTTAATTTCACATTTAATTTAGCACGTTGTATAAACTGACTTAAGGGAAAAACCCGTGTGAAAGATTAGGTGAGGATTTCTTCACCCTTCCTTGCTCTAAAAGCACTAAATAACCAAGCATTTACATATCCCTAGCCATCACATTTAATTTAAAATCAAGTTGACGTTGGCCTTAGGATATCCCATAGTGCATAGGAAACCTCTTAACTAGGCTAGAATTAAAAACTACTCCAACGCGAACTCGTCAAATCGATCTCGTTTCTCCTTGTCTAGGATTGGTGATTTTTAATATGTCTTCGTACCGACCACCTATTTGGAGAAAAAAACGGGATTTGAGGTGATAACCGTAGTTGGTCATCTTTTAAATTCTCCCTTATCAAAGAGTAGGAGTTGTCTAATTAGGGAGATTAATTCGGAGACCCCTGCTGTCGTCGATTAATCTCGAAAAAACTATATTTTAAAATTGAAATTCCCCTCACCTAAATTAGATAATTCGAATTGCCTTGTGTTAGCTAGGAATTACGTGGTTTGAGTCAAATATTTTTTTTTAAATTTTCTTCACATAAAAAAAAGGGTAAAAAAAATCGAGTGAGCTGAGTGTATGCGAAGTTGGTTTAGAGGTCATACCGGTCGTTTGTCGAGTGTGGAGTCTAGCATTCCCGATACTTACGTAGGTAGATTTTCGATATTCACCGAGATGAGAGACGAGTTAGAACCACGTGCGCTTAAAGAATACCTTTATCTGACTAGGTGTAGTCAATCTTCGTGCATACGTCTACCCAATCACACTGCGAATAATTTTCTATTCCATCATGGAACAATCCAAATGTTGCTCGTGTTTCGAGGTACCGACAAAGAGGATTCCTACCTTTATATTCGGGAATTCGAGGAGATATGTAGGACCATTAAGTATCAACAACTCACCGATGAGATTCTCAAACTTAAATTGTTCCCGTTCTCGTTGAAAGACAAAGCCAAGAGTTGGTTTAACTCGTTAACACCCGAATCCATCACCACTTGGAACCAAATGAGTGTCGCCTTCCTGCAAAAATTCTTTCCCAACCAAAAGACGACGTCGATACGTCATGCCATCAACACATTTAGCCAAAAGGAGGGAGAATCATTATGAATGTATTTGGAGAGATTCAAGGACTTGCTACTGCAATGTACGCACCATGGTATTGAGATGGGACGCCAAGTCCAAATTTTTGTATGAGGGGTTCGATTGTAATACTCGAACCATGCTCGAGTCACTATGTAACGGTGGTTTTATCAAAAAAAGTGAGGTCGACGCGTGGATGTGTAATACCTCGTATTTTTGGCTATATTTATTTTTAGGATTAATTAATTAAATGTGAATTAATTGGAAATTAATCCGGGTTAAAAATACTAACGAGATGTGAGTTGGTATTTGATTATGTGCATATATGATTATGTATGAATTTGGAATTATGAAATTTGTCGTGAGAGTAATATACGGCAATTTGGGAATTTTGTTGAGACGCGTGTGACCGTCGCGTCATGGTATATTATTTTAAGTATAAAAGTGATTTTTATTTCAATTATCCATATGGTCGGTTTGAGTGCGCCAACGCGTCCGGAAGGGTCGAGATAGTCAGAAAACACTAGTCGGGGGTGTAGTTTGGATTCCGGGGTATTTTTAGGCCATACCGGCATCATAAAGGGTATTTTGGTAATTTTATATTTTGAGGAATTAAAAGTGACGAAAATTGGGAGTTTTAATCTGATTGGGAATTGACCCACTAAGCCACTAACCAACCCATATTAACCCATTAAGCTACGGAGGTTATTATTTAGGTTTCCAACTTTCCCAAAGAAAACCCTAGCCACCATAGCCACCTTTGGAGAAGGAAGCTTAGAGAGGGAAAGAAAGAGAAGGAATTCTGCAGAAACCTTTACAGAAATCAACACCAAATTCAGAGACAATGAAGGCAAGTGTTTTAATTATATTTAAATTCGTAGAATGTTCCTTCCATGTTAGAAAATTGAAGAGTATCAATTGTTCTTGAAAGATGATGAAAACCCATGTATTTTGAAACTTAGAGCTTGAAATCTTGAGGAGGATTTGCATGTAGAATGATAGGTAGATGTTCATATTGATGATATTATGATTGGATGAAATTTAAAACGGATTTAAATTGGGTAAATCGATGATTTAAAATTTTAGGGTTTGTGTTCTTGAAATATTGGGGGAAAGTGATGAGATTTGATGGTTTAATGATGATTGGGAAGAATTAACTCCGTAAATTAAATTAGTTTATAACCTTGATATGTTTAGGATTGATTAGAGACCTTAAAGTATTGTTGGGACAAATTTTAGAAGAGATTTGAGGAGTAAAAATGGTGAAAAACGAGATTTAGAAAAATCTGGGACGAAACTGGCAGGTCGTTAGAAGCCCCTCCCCAGGTCGTTCGAACGAGCTTCTAACGAGTTGACCAGTCGCTGCTAACGAAAAGGAACTTCGTTCGATAATCTCGTTCGAACGAGATATCGTTAGAAGGTACAGTTCGTTCGAACGAACTGGATCTCGTTCGAACAGCCTCGTTCGAACGAGACTTCTAACGAGCTGACAGTGGAATCTCGTTCGAACAGCCTCGTTCGAACGAGATTTCTAACGAGTTGACAGTTTGGGCCTTTTTGGCCTGTTTTGATTTTTGGAGTCTCGTAAACTTGTTCGAGGGTAGAGTTAACATTCCTTTGATGATGTATTGATGGATTTGGGACTTTTGGGTTATTATGAGGAGTAAATTATATACGAGTGATTTAAATCAATGAACCGTTTGGGTTGAGACGTGAGTGTCTACTACGACATGAGAATAAATTTAGGGCGCGTATGAGTATAAACCGGAATCGTATAATGTGTAAATTTATATATTGGTACTAGAATGAGAATAGTACTACAATTAAACTACGGGATTACTAAGACGTGTGTTTACTTAGTATTGGTATATGAATTGTGTGTATGACATACCTACCATACTTGCTATCACGGGAGGTTTGCGTTCGCTTAGGGCCCTCTAATCCTTGTGTTGCCCGGATTTAGACTGGTTACCTTGATGAACATAGGTCATAGAAAGACTTATTGGGATATTAATAAGTCCGCTGATCGTGGGAGCGTAGGTATGTGCGTGACCCATGTGATGTGACTGTGTTCGCCTCCATTATTTGTGATGTTGTTATCTGTGAACTATTCCTGAGAGATTCGGAATATGTAATCCTTATGTACGTGATGTACCGGGATGGGTAGCAGAGTATGTGTGCACCACAACTTAGTTCTCGGGGTGCTTGTATTGTATATTTATGATGTGAATAATATACTCTTAATTAATGGGAACCTTCATGTTAATGTTGTGAATATAATTACGGTATTGTTTCGAGAAACATAACGAGTTAGCTGATAGTGAAATATATTGCATATTGAGCATCTGAGTTTACGTTAAACCCCTACGTAATTACGAGCGTTATAATGTTAATAGAACCGAGTAATATGGGTAGGACCTATGATAGTCTAGCTAGAAATAATGTCACTTAGCTAGTGGTTTGTGTCGTTGTAGATGGGTACTTACGTTAGGAGTGCACAGTTAGACGAGAGGTGAGAATATCATGTGAGTGCACGTCCTAACATGTACTTTGCATTTAATGTTTTAAATGTTTTTAAAGCACTTGCAGGTTTTTAAAATATAACTCCACATTCGGGCTCTGACCCGTTTGCTTTCAAATCTATTTTCTTTGTAAAACCATTTTAGGTGCCCAGACACAAGGACACCAAGCATAGGATACTCATTCAGGTGACGAGCTGTAGCTGTTTGTGGAAGCTACAGGGAATTTGCTTGTAGACGCTTCTATCATTTGGATTCCAGAGTCATTATCTATCAGTTGTAGGGCATGTTGCCCATTTATTTTAGACATCTTTCCATTTACAGTTTTCAGACTTTGGCATGTATTGATTTAGTATTCAGTTTACTTATCAGTTGTGGAATTTGTAGTGAGGAGTTTTCCTCTAGACTTTATTTACGTTATGTGATGGTTATTCTATTTACTTCATTATGGTGCATGGTGTTATTATTCTTTATTACACTTGTTGCATGTTAATCAGACTTTAAATAAAATTTGGCACTTACTTTTTAAATACTAGGTGGTTAGTAATCATTAAAATGTTTTCGACAGTGATGCTATTAACTGGACCACTTGGCATTTTGAATTAATTTAATAAAGGAGTAGCTACCTGGTATTTAATTAGTTGGGGTGTCACAGGATGTGCCTAGAAGCCATAGCGAAACAATCCCAGCGATGGACACCCAATAGAGAATCTAGGTACACCATGTCCAATGAGGGTTTCGCTCACCAAGTTGAAAAAAGTTATGATTTAAATGCTAAATTGGCCACATTGGCCCGACGTTTAGAAGCTTTAGAATCGATCAAAGAGGGCAATCAAACTGTACCTGCGGCCGTGAAAAATGTAGGTTCCCCCATGGGTGTACTTTGTGACGCATTCGACCACTTAGTCGATAATTGTCCTACCCTTCCGACCCATAAAGCACTTACCGAGAAATTCAATTCTCTCTACCAAAATAGGCCAAATTATGACCCATCTTCCAATGCGTACATTCCGGGGTGGCGAGACCACCCCAATTTTTCATGGTCCAAGGGTCAATACCAAGAAATTGGAAGTCAATCTTCTGGTAACCCACCTCCGGGTTTCCAAAAGAATGCCCCCGAACTATCGTATCCTTCATCCAAAAAAATCCAAGCTTTAGAGGATACGATGAATTTGCTCACTAAAGTACCCTCCAATTCCAGCAGTCAACTCAACGTGTCCCCAAATCCACCCAAAAGAGCTTGCATGCAAACATTCAATCCATAGCCAAACTCGAGGTTCAAGTGAGCCAAATAGAGAACACATTGAGGGAACATTACTGAGTAAACCTAAGCCCAATTGTCAAGGTAACTTACCTAAAGGTCAATGTTTTGTGCAAGATAACGTCGGTTCATCACAAACCCAAGAGGATGTCAAATCAATCATCAATCTTAGATCTGGTAAGGAAGTCGAAAAGAATGTCTCACCACCCATCGAGAGTGAATCCGAGAAAATTAAGGAGAAGGAAGATCCACACGTGGATCCAAATTCCCCCCCACACTTATCTTCCGAGCCATCTGTAGCGACCTATGTTCCAAAAGCTCCATTTTCACAACGATTGGTGCCCAAAAAGAAGAAGGCGCAAGTTGATAAGATGTTGGAAGTGTTCAAGCAAGTACAAATCAGTATCCCACTGCTTGACGCTATACAAAAAGTCCCATCCTACGCCAAATTTCTGAAGGACCTTTACACCTTCAAGAGAAACACTAATGTAACCAAGAAAGCTTTTCTCGCCGAGTAAGCTAGCTCGATCATTTCTTATAGAACTCCCGTCAAGTACAAGGATCCCGGGACGCCGAAGATCTCTATTAAGATAGGGGAGCATCACTTAGATAAAGCTCTCTTAGACTTAGGAGCTAGCGTGAACCTTCTTTCGTACACCGTGTACGAGAAACTAAGTTTGGGGGAGTTAAAGCCCACTAAGATGACATTGTCCTTAGCCTATCGATCCATTAAGATACCTAGAGGTGTTGTAGAGTATGTCTTGATTAAAGTGGGTGAGTTTATCTTTCCGGTACACTTTGTGGTCTTAGACACGCAACACGTACTAAATTCATCCACAAAAATCCCGATCAACCTCGGTCGACCCTTTTTGGCCTCCTACGAAGCTGTCATTCGATATCGTAGTGGGCAACTGAACCTGTCATTTGGAAACATGACCATGGATTTAAATGTGTTTAATTTAAAAAGGACATCGTCTGATGATAGAGAGACTGAAGTTAAGTATGTTCAAGAAGTGAACGACATCACTACCCCACGTGATAGTGACACAACCGATCTACGTGCTTGGCCACCTGATATGTCTCTAGATATGAGTCTTGAAGATTTTGAGAAAGAATTCGATCTGGTTGATGATGATCTTACTATTGAAGTCCAATCGTTATTGGACTCATTTCGTTACTTAGAAGAGAGAGACTGGGACAATATGATAGATCAATTCCTTCTTTGTGAAAACAAGCCCGATCTTTTGGAGAGTATGCTGACACATGAGGATTTATCTAGTAGTGATGAGATTGAAAAAATCATTCGAGCATTTCCATTTGGTGACACATATTTTGTCATGCCATATTGTCCTATTCCACCACGTCCACCTGTGTCATTTGAGTCTTTGGATGAGATCGAGGACATGAGTAGAGGATCGTTCGATTTAGAGCCCGACTTATTCATTCTCGAGTTTGAGGGAAACCTAGGATTAGCGTGTCATTCAGAATTTCATTATGACAGTCTCTGGGAGGCTGACCATCTTGGTTATAACGTGATTGCGCATCTCGTTAATTTCACTCATCACATTCATTATGTGCCTTCATGTGTATACTTTGTCGATTGGGTTGACTCTTAATTGTTCGGACTTCTGATTTATGATGAAAGGAATGTGAGATTGGTTGGAAGTTGGTAACACAAGTGGAAATACATGGGTAATATCGTCCTTTTACTTCTGTACATTATTTTATTTGTCCATATTTCTAGTTTGAGCATACATTGAGGACAACGTAAAATTTAGGTTTGGGGGAAAGGATGGTATTTTAAAAAAAAAATAGAATAAAGAAAAAAAAATCTGAAAAATTTCAAAAAAAAAAATCCAAAAAGATTTTCAATATAATTGAGTTTTGAAACGATTTCTTACTATATAATGAATTCATGGATCTCTCAACTTATGAAATTTTAACACCACACCCATATAATATGATCAAAAATGGATATTAAGGCGAAAGTTAATATGCTTAACGAATAAATATGGAGATTTTAACTCGGTGAGATTTTGTGCCATTCATCGTTTTCGAGAGACTTAAATCAATCCGAGTTAAAATAACTCAAACTTTCCTTTAGTGATAAATTCGTTGATGATCTCAAATTCTTTGTTTTGTTCGATTACTGAAAACAAAACGTAGAAATATGAGTCTTAAAGCACTAGAAGTCTTAGTAAGTCGTCTTGAGACACAAATCAACTTAACGAAACTTGAAAAATGAGATTAAGCCATCCATGCACTTGCGGTATTTTATAAAATTGACAACATCGATCATTTCTGAACCTCAATCCATGAAACCTATATATTTGGATTCCTCATGAAAAATTAGGTGGGATTGGTTCAAGAATCATCTTATATGGTTTAGAAAATCGGAAAATATTCGAGGTCAAAGTATTGTTAAAACCTAAGTCAACTGTCGAGAGGTTGAAGATTAGCTTTTCAACTAGAAACATTGACCAAGGGCATGAGGTCGCGCGGCCATTCAAAATTTTCTAATATTTTTTCAAGATTTTTATTAAATTTTTTGGTCAAAATGGTATAAGGTATGACAGTGTTTGGTCAAACCTAGGTCAAATTAAAGAAAACCAAGTTTTTAGTTTAAAAGTATATTTACAAAATTACAAATTGACCCCTCCTATTTTTTTCATGTTTTGAATTTTTATCCCAACTTTGTTTCACATATTCTTTGACAAATTTTAAGCCAAAAATCTTCCACACCATTTTCCAAATATGACCTTATGACCTACAAATTAAACTCTCAATAATAATTACAAAACAACCCCTAAATTATAAGAATTACCTTTTTTTCCCTTTCAAATTATTATTTATCTTAATAATATACACTTACAACTATGCTGATTGACAAATAATCAAGCACCTGACCCTCCTGATCCCTACTCAAGCCAGTTTTAGACACGTTCGCAACAGCCGATAAGTAGGTTTTTCCCTTTCGATAGTAATTTCAGCGTATTTGATGTGACTGCTATTGATATCACAATGTGATAGCCATAAATTACTCTTATTATGTGCATGTTATGATACCACCATACTATATATGTTATTAAATATCATTGACATCTGAATATATATCATTTGGATGAATTTAAGCCATTCTCTCTAATAACTGATTTCAAGAGGTTACTACAAACGATTGAATCAGTTCACCCAAGCATTTATGTGCTAAATGTCTTTGTTACAACCATCCATATAACTTAGGTAATAGACTATCGTGTTATCCCACATAACTTTTCTACTTTGCCTATAGGTCTCAGGATGTTTTGAGAGCCTAGTTATACTACATATATATGAATATCGTTCCTGCAAAATGTGTGTAGTCTGGTTATTTGAAATCCAAAGGTTTTGGATTATTATTTGGTTATGATGATATGTTTGATTCTTTTATACCTTCTAGTATACTGATAATTATGGGATTATCTGTTTAAAAGTCCTTGATTTTCTTCTCTTTCTATAAGAATTATTACTTATGCTTAATTCGTAACGTTTCTTAAGTAAACAGTTAAATCCATTGACGTCTCAAGCCTCTATATAAATATATTCGTTATAGAATTGGTTAAAATCTACTTAACATACTTGTGTTAATTCCTTTTTACCTCCAAATGTTCCAAGATAAGGAAGAAGTACCCTCCCTCCCTTTTTGTGATATGCACGGATCACTTATATGCTTTTATAACTATATGGAAGGAAGTTAAGGAAGATGAAAGCAAATAATGATATTTATCGATAACCTACGTCATTTTTTATTTTTGGGATAAACTGTAACACTTATAATTCACCCCTATGTTTGGTGAAACAATATATGTAATACGAGGTTAGTTATCGCTATAATGAATAAAGTTTTGTTTTCAGCCTCAACTTTAGTTTCATTGCGTTGTTAGTATCTTGTACATTCAGACCAAAAACATAGTTTGACAATAACGAGGTCGGAGAACTATGCAAGTTGAGTGTAAGGGTGAAACAACTGAACAGAGGCATCAAATCAGACCACAAGGGAGATAATTCTTGGCGGTATTCCTTATCTTACATGTAAGTCGTGTTTGTCCATTATAAGATCTAAAATTTATAAAACTAATGGGCCTGTTAGTCTGGAGATATAGTGGGCTTTCCAATGAGAGTTTCCACTATAAAATCCTTATGCATTGTGTCTGTGTATTTTCCAGCTTCTAAATTTATTTCTGGATCACCCGCATGAAAATCAACCTAATTAATTTTTATTCGATATATCAAAATTTGGTTCAATATAAAAATTATCTAATTTTAATAAGACATGGTAATTACTTACTTACTTACTTACTTAATTAATTTATTAATTTGACTAAATCCCTATGACACATGTTTTTTTAAACTAGTATCAGATCGGTTCATTACAATGAATCCCGAGAGTATGTCTGTTGAGGGTTAGTCCATCATAAGTCCATTCGTGTTTGATGATAGCAACTACATGTCCTGAAAAATATGTATGACATTTTTATTTAAATCCTAAGATGAGGGTTTGGTTAGTGTTATTTAGGGGTGGAAACACCCAATGACCAAGTTAGGGGATGTTGATGTCCCTAAACTTGAAGTAACATGGACTAAAGATGAGCATAAGTTAGTCAACAATAATTCTAGAGTATTAAATATGATTTTCGTGGAGTCACTCAAGAATAGTTATGCAATATATCTACATGTACCACGTCCAAGGCGCCGAAGGACATTTTGCAAGTCACCCATAAGAGTATCGGTACTGTTCGGGTCTTGAAGCACCAAGATCTCCTAGTTTAAGTTGTTGAATATGCTTGACAATGAGATATGTAATGAGTTTTATTCTAAACACTTTGATATCACGAACTCTCACATTAATTTAGGTGAAAAGATACCAGATTCTAGGATTGTTAGGAAAATTCTTAGGTAGCTACCACCTAGATTCCTTCCCCACGTCTTAGCGTTAAACTTTGAAAGAGGTATATAGATCACATGAAGGTAGAGGAGATAATAGGGTACATCCAAACCCTTAAGTTAGAAAATTGTCCACTGCCCAAGAAAGAGAAGAGCATCGCGTCGAAGGCACATATGAATCCTCCCTCAATCTCAGATGATGATTTCGATGAGATTAAGGTTGAGTTTTTCCTGTTGACAAAACGGTTCAAAAATTTTCTCACATCCAATTCTAAGATATGTATAACCAATAAGAAGTGAGGGTACAAAGTCTTCTGGTAGGCATGACCTTAAGTATCAAGGTGAAGAGAAATTGGAAAAAGACTCTGGGAAGTGCTTTGAATGCCAATATTTTTGGAATTTAGAATGTGAAGGAGAAGAGTTAATGAGAAGAAGATCATGAATTCTGCCCTTAGAGATAGTGACTCAGACTCAGGCGATAAAGCTTCTGTTGAACACAACTTCACTGCGTTCACAACCATTGAGGATGTGTCAAGTCCTCTTATCTCCCTTGTTGACGATAAGGTTGAGGAAAATGGTGTTGAGATCTATTTTGATAGAGACTTAGCAGAATAGGAAGAGTTTTTTGTTGATGAGGAGTATGAAAGTTCAAGATAAGTACAACCAACTTTATGATTTATCCCTCAGAATTGATAAGGTGAATGACCATCTTAATAAAGTTGAAGAAGTGTGAGAGTGAACTAAGTTCCTTGAAGGAAAACTAAAGGAACTCATTGGAAAATTGAAGGTCAAAGAACATACTTTTATTTCACTACACCAAAATGCGCTAGTTTTCATAGTCATAGACCTTGACAAGTCGAACTTGTCACGGTCAAAAATCGTGGAAGAAATGGGGGTGACAACTGGTTTTGTCAAGGCTTGCCACGGTCAAAGTCCATGATAAATTTTCATTTGTCATGGTCAAAGTCCATAACAAGTTTTACTTTATCACGAACTTTAATCGTGACATGTATTCCTTGTAAAAGACTTATCACGGTCAAAGTTCGTGATAAAACTCGGTAGCAGAATAAAAAAAAACATTTGGGCAGTATGGCCATTGCCATTGCCACTGCCACTGCCCAATAGTGTATTATTTAACCTGTAGCAGCAATCAAAGATATATATTAACAATAACTAATAGGAATCAATACCAATGTTAATAATAATCAATCACTACCCAAATATAAATAAGGAACACAATATATTAACCCGAATTTGAATGTTAAATACAAATTATTACGCAAAAAGTAAATGTTCATTGATTCTCAGATTGGAGGAGAAAGGTGGACCATACAATAACAGAACTAGCACATCCCTCAATATGCCACACACCATATTGTTCATTCAACCACATAATTTTATTTTCTTTCCCCACTAAAACATCAGTGATGCGGACTTGAACCTCATGAGGCTGCAGCAGATGATTATGCACCACGGAACCTGGGAGTATACTTAGGCCCCTTAAACCCTTGGCAGTTTTATCGCCTCCCCATAAGTCTAGTAAATATACTTTCTCCCAACCAATTGTAAATTGCTTGACAGTTGGGACGCGGGGGAGGGAGGGGGGATAAGTCATATTGTGATGAGGGGTTTATTGGTGAGGGTGAGAAAGGCGGACTAGTGGTCTCCTCATCCACTACTTTCTTCTTTCCCTTCCCCGACCTTTTCCCAGCTCAACCTTAAATAGCATGCTTAACCATCGAAAACATTTTATTCAATGTTTTTTCGATGTTGTCAAACTTTTGGTCCGAGTTGGTCTTCGACTTGTCGACCTTGCATGATAATCTACTATTGTTCGACGAAATCCTGATACGATTAGACTTCCCCACCCGAGAGCTAAGACCCTGAGTACGACCTTTATGATCCCACTTGATCACTTAGCTAAGTGAATCTGTACTCAAAGATGCCTTTTCAGAATCACTCTGTGAGTTGTGGACTTCTTTAATCTTTTCCAGAAATAATAAAAAAAGTTCGCGATTAGATGAAATAACAAAAAAGTATGCGATTATAAATAATGAATTAATAACATAAATACAATTATAACTTACAATAGTGGCATCCACGACTGAATTGACCTCTTTCTCCTTCCTTTTCTTCGTTCAAATCTCCATATAGGTATTGGGACTACGTGACTTACCCCCAGGCCTACTCCCCTTCTCCTGGAATAAAATAATGCAAAATTAATGAATTAGTATATAATTACCACAAAATATAATACAATAAAATTAATATGAAATAATATTCAAAACTTACCATCCTATGCTCCACCTCGGCATAGAACGTATGCCCGGAGAGTGCACGTCAACCTTATTGGCCCAGTTTTCCCTTCCCTATTCACAAGAGGAAAACTTCCTTTCTAATATCTCATTATCAATAAATTATTTCTAGTTTACCAATGAGATCGGCCCCTTCTTTGGGAACATATCGCTACACCGTAAGATAGACTCCCTGCCCCTGCCAAAATACCGTGCATGCATATTTTTCTTTCACGTTTTCCATTACTCCCTTAGCTGTTTCAGCGTGGCGTCAAGTGATGCTGGGGCAAGTCGAATTGTTCCCGTCCAAAAAATATAAAAAAATATTAAAGTAAGTGACTTAGTAGTATTAAAATGATAAAATAAAATTTTAATATTATTGAATCAGGCATATACTTGTAATGCCCCCCAAGCGTCCATCTTAAGATCAACGGACACCCTCCTCTAATCAGCGTACCTAGGGCCAATAATCATTTTGGTCAATTCCGTGGCCCTAGCTTGGAAGGCCGTTTTGTTCTCCACTAAGTTCCCCAACTTGCCCCACTTTAGGGGCCTCGTGCTAGACGAGCCTTCTTTGTCGTCGCTTCCCTGATCACGCCCTGATGAAGACATATCCTGTAAAAAATGTTATTAGTAGAAGCATATATATAAGAAGATGATTTAGAAATATAAATAATGAATTAGTTTGACATTTTTAGATAACATGCATGATAAATTAAAATGACATTAGAAGAATAGAAATCCGCATCATTAACCAAACTAAGAATTGTTTCATAAATGCTTAAACTGATTAAAATTCAAATTAACATATTCACTAACTAACCCACAAAGATTGATTCAAATCCCAAAAAAACTGATCACATACAAATGAACAACGCATTAATTTGTCATCCAAAAATAATATATCCAACAAATCATTAAATTGTGATAAATCAAAGACATTAAAAGAATATAAATTAACGACATTATAAGAATACAAATTCATATCATAAACCAAACTGAGAATTATTACAAATAACTGGAATCCTTATTAAAAATATAAAAATGTTTTCAAATTCAGGTTATCATCCAATATGGACTGATATTTGGTAGGAGCAGCCAAATCAACTATGTGGCCATATCTCGATCGGCGCGGCGTTCATTCCGGGGTAAAGGAGAAGGAGGATACCCTGGGGAAGAAACTGCGTCGCGGTCTCACACCCTTCTCTTCGAAAAGGGGGCTTCGTCCATCATCGGTGTGGGGTGAATGTAAAGAGATAGATTCGCCAACCTATTTTACTCCAAAACAGGCAAAAGAATATATTTCCACTTCGAGAGAGCGACATCAAGGACAAAACTAATGCATGGGAAACCAATAGATCGAAGGTTCGGGGGACTAAGTTAGGGAATGGGAAGGTGTTAGGCAACCATCCAGCCCTTTCGGTCTCTCACAGTCAAATGTTAATATTTTCCCTTATCACCATGAAGTGCGTGCATATGTTTATATAATGGAGATTGGAATCGTTCGATCCATACCATGGAAAAGATAGGGTGAGGTCATCCATAGGAATATTCCCAAAATAGAAATGAATGTAGAAGGTAGAATATGAGCGTTCATCGAGATATTGATCGTTATTGGGAAACGATAATATATGTGGGATGAGACGCGAACAAGCATGTTATATGTATATGTATGAGGGACTTTGAGCAATTTGGAAAATAAGAGAAATTGGAAAATTAAAAAGTTGGACTCGAGTCTCGAATGTTAATCCAAGACGCCTACGTAGCCTATAAAGGCATCAAAGTCCACGTAGTTCAAATGTATAATAGGGGTGGGGTTTATCCCATAGATTCGAACGAAATTTTATTAGTTGTGTGCGTGTAGAAAATGTGTTTCTAGTTTTGGAAAAAAGAGTGGTGGATAATTCCGTTCGAAATTTACAGGTGTAACCATCTTTTATTTTTTTTTAGGTTTTTTATGAAAAATAAAGTATGCGCAATATACTAATAAAAGCGTAGAAGTTAGTATGTATGAAAAATGAAACTAGATTGAATCTAAAGTAATTTATGCAAAAATAAGAGATTTAAAAGAGAGGGAGAAGGGATTGGACCTTCTTTGGAGCTAGAGCTTGGATCTTGGATGAACTCCCTTGAATGTTAATGGATGTTATTGAGAGAGAAGGATATTCGCCAAATTGGTTGTGAAAAGGATGGGTTTTTAGGCTTGGATGGAACTTCTCTTATGGAACTTCACTGACTTCGAGAGAATGTTGATGAGATCACTAATGCTGATGGGTTCTTGCTATCCCTTGGCGATGAGGTCATAGCCATTATTTATAGGGAAAAAGGTGGGTGCAAATAGGCTTACCCCAAGGGGTGACTATCTTCAGGTAACCCTTGACACTGTGCCGATAGGCAGGGTTCAGGACCTGCCAATTGGTAGTCTCGTGCGAACTTTTCTGGAAAAGTGACTGTAGAGCACAAACCGTTGATTCGAATCATGCACGGGGCATATCATTAGAAAGGTATTTTAGAGGCCTCCGAGAGTCCTTTGAACCTTTCCCGGGTTCGAGAGTTGACTTTGGGTCAAATGTGTCTCGAAAGCTCACGTCGGTCCTTTGGACGGGAGATCATCGGACGCAAACAGATCGTTCATCCGTGTGGTAAGTAAGAATCACACACGGGGTGGAATATTGGAAAGGTTAGGAGATGTAATTAGACAATCCAAAGAGTTTTTCTCGGTTCAAAAAGTTAACCTTGGTCAACCGGGGCCTGGAACTGCCCGGTTATCTCTCGGAGTAAAACGGATCGTTCGTCCGTACTGTAGGTCAGAATTGCGCAGGGGCTGATCGTTAGAAAGGGTATTCAGTTCCCTTAGTAGATTCATTTAGTCTCGTTTGAGATGAAGAGTTGACTTTAGTCAAACGAAGTCCGGGAGCGCTCGACGGCCTCCAGATTAATTTTCGTGGAAAATAGATCGTTCGTCCGAAGGGTTATGCTATTTCATGCATGGGATAGACCGTTGGAAAGGGATTTCAGTTCCCTTAGAATATTCAATGAGATTTTGCTCTGACATTGGATTTGATTGGCGTCAATTTGGGGCATGGGAGCGCCCGGTGGCCTCTGAATCAATTTTTGATAGTGAAATGGTTCGTTCGTTCGAACCGTTATGTCAATTTATACACGGGGTGGTCCGTTAGAAAGGGTATTTAGAGCCTTTTAAAGATTCAAAGAGCTTTCACTTTGATGAAAGAGTTGACCGAAGTCAAATGGAGGCTCGGGGGCGCCCGATGGCCTTTATATCGGTATTAGGAGTGCGACCTAGGTTTGCAGTGGAAAAGGGGTAGTGATAGGAGTATAAAAAGATAATTAGGGGGTCCTAAGATATGGTGTCTACGTTAGTGGAATTTGTTAATTGTCAAACAAAAAGGTAAAAAAAGGTAAAGTAGATATGTTGTTGTCCTAATTTTTATGAAACAATTATAAGAAAAACTCATATAGAACCTTGTGCTTTTCCAGTTTCCACACAATCCCCCAAACTACAAAGATATGATCTTTCACACACACTCACACACTTACACACAAATATACCTCTGTATGAAGCTCTTAATTCCAACTGGTTGGTCTTCCGCCTTGACCTCATGTTTTGGAACCATATAGCAATCTGTCTAGGTTAAAGACGAAGAACTCTTTCCAGCTACATTTTCCTCTGGGTATCAACTTTTCTATCGAAATCAAAGTTCTTCTCAAAGGTCCTCAGTTGTTCAATGTTAGGCCTCCTTTTCTTCTCTCCTGCTTGTGATCCATATATGAATAATCACCATCCCCACTTGTCTATTAAAAATAACATTTGTAAAGTCAATCAGTTTGGATTCAGTTAATATACTTTATTTACCTTATGCCTAATTTATAGACAACATCCAAATTTTTTTATTTCTCTAGGCACCTAAATGTGAAAGACCCAATAATAAAATATTTAATCCCGAACCAAACATAAAATTCAAATAAAAAGAGGGAAAATTCATTATATTCAAACACATGGAACAATCAACTTGCAAGAGAACTTCACTAATAGCTCTTCTTTCTCACTCTCTCTCGTGATCATCGTAGGACATATATAACCTAATGAATGTAAACGTTTTATATAAATTAACCTACACAGGACGATATTCAAAGAGTAATTATGCACATTGATACGGAGGATGAAACTCAAAGTTATGATGAAATACTGGTGAATAACCAGTGAACTTACCATTTGATATAGAAAACTCAACACCATCACTAGACTAACACACCCACTTACACACAAACATTGTTGCCATACCTACGTAGTACATATTCTCTCAACAGTCTCTACTGCTACACTAGCATGTGTGTGCTTGCGCACTTGCACCTAAACAAATTCTTGCAGCCTAACACACAAGCTGTATTAGACACTCACTAGAACATTGCTGCTGCGCACACATATACACCAGCACCAGCAGCTCCTGCACTATGCACAAACCAATTTACACCAGTACATACAAATTATTATAGCCTAACGCACGTGATTTAATGTTGTACTGCAGTCCCATGCACTGGAGCTCACAACAGGTTACTACGACACCTTCTGATTGCCTGGATGCTGGCTCGCCACGGAGCCCTTTTTTAATTTCACTTGTATCGAGATGCGGGACCATGAGTATCCATAGGATGCCCAATGTGCACCCTAGAAATACTAAATTTAAAATAGCTGATCTAGTGGAACAGTTGAAATGGTTGATGTAGTTAAATGGGACTCTCGACCAATAAAAAAGGTAGGATACATGTGAACAAATATCTATGGTTAGAGGGAAATTTCAATTAGTAAGAAAAAACTATCGTGAAAAATAATTTAAGAAAACAAAAATATATGAACCAATACCACATCTCTCAATAGGATACATCGATCGATATTACGGTGGTCCTCCCATCTTCGCCTCTTCTGCTAAATGAATAACCAAATGCTCCATGACATCAAAAAATAAAGGTGGAAAGATCCTCTCAAGTAGGCATAGCGTGAGCTCTCCACGATCTAAATGTTTACATTCATCACTTTCAAGTACATATTCCTGAAGAAGTTACTTAGCTCAACTAACAGTCCAAGCACATTTTTAGGCAACACATTTCTGAAGAAAATGAGAAATAGTTCTTGCATTAAGATATGGTTGTCATGACTCTTGAGTCCCGATATCGTATGTTGTTTAATGTTAACACAACGCGATATATTCGAAGCATAATCATCTGGGACTTTCACCTCCTTCAAAATTTTACAAACTATGTGTTTACCCTTAGTGTCCAAGGTGAAACATTCAGATGGCAAATAATATTTGTTGTCCGCCCGTTTATGAGGATGCAACGACTTATGAACACTCATATCTTTCAAGTCATGATGGGATTTTAAGTTGTCCTTCCCCCTTCTATCAAAATTTAATAATGTCCAAAGCACATTATCACACACATTCTTCTCAATATGTATTATATCAAGATCGTGGCGTAACAAATTGTCCTTCCAATATTCTAACTCAAAAAATATACTTTTTTCTTCCAATTATGTGTTAAAGTTTCATCTCTCTCATCAACCATTTTCCTCTTACCTCCTACCTCTGGATATGCAAAGGTAACAAAAAAGTAATATGCAATATGACCTTTTTTCTTAACAAACAACATTGTCTAAGGTTGTCAAATATAAAAAATAGATGGTCGACTTAATATTCTTTTTAATTTTTTTATACAACATAATAGGATGCAAAAAAGAAAAGATTACACAACTTGTCAAATGCAACAGAAATACATAAAATCTACTATTGAGATGAGATTTACAAAATTGGACAGGACTTACGATAATAAGATTCTCTACCAAAGCATCACTTTGTCGCCACAACAAATATAATCCAACATTTAAAATTAATTCAACCCCTCCGATCAAACACACCCTAATGGCCTAAAAACCTTATTTTCCATTACAAATAAGAAATCTTACACATTTTCTAGCTTCTTTGTGCTTTTGATATCATTTACTTGCCTTCGAACTTACCTTAATGCATTATTGGTTAATGCACATTTTAAAGATGATTTTTACATTATGTATTCAATACTATTTCATTGGATACAGTAGTAGAAATGAAAATGATTCCTGAACGAGAGAGGGTCTCTGAAGGACGATATTGGAAAGAGCTCGAGATAACCGGTTTGATACACCTATTGATGTTCAAGTCATGTTTGCTTCAGCAGATAATACAACAATATGAGAAACATAATTTTATTCTATCATATCTTTGATTGTTGAAAGGTAATTTTATTATTAACTGACTAACAAACAATTTATTTTCTTGAATCAAATTTTTTTTACATTCTTGAATCATAAAGGTTTAACAAACTAAACCTTAACTCAATGTTAAAAGAGGTTAGTTTTAATGACACATATAAGAATAAATCTATATTCAATTTCAATTTCTTTATATTTTCTCAAGAACCAAACATGCCATATAATGGAATTCAACCAGAGAACAATTCACAACACATTAACTACTAACCATAAGTATTTCATCATACACACACATTAATCAATACATATTACCAAAAGACAAAAAATATATTTAAGAGACAAATATTTGAAAAAAAGTTTGAAACCTAATAATTACCAAAATTCAATCATCGGGTCAAGAATCATGAACGTTGACTATTCCCAACAACAATCGAAACAAAATCCAATGATCTAAAAACACAAATATATGAGATACCAGTACAATCTATAACCCAAACATCACCAATTGCAAATGAATACATGTGCAAATCTAGGTCACGCATTGTAGCCAACAATACATGCATACATGTGTAAATCAGTTGATTATGTCTCGATTTCAAGGCGAAATTATGAGGTTACAAAACAAGAAATAAAAATTTAATTATAATAAACCACATTGTAGACACCCCATTCTAGCACCCCCTAATCTCTCCTTAGGTCCCTAGGACTTCCCAGCATCACTACGAACCTAAGTCATACCCCGAGTACTGACCTAGAGGCAATCGGGGACTCCTAGGCTCCGTTTAACCAAAAGTCAAACTCTTCAGCTCGATCGAGACTGGAAAAATATTCAAAGGGCACTGAAACCCCTTTCCAACGGTCTTCCCCGCCCGTGATTCTGACTTACAGTGCGGACGAAAGACCCGTTTTTCCCCCGAAACTTGATTAAGAGGCCACCGGACGCTCCCGAGCTCCGTTTGACCAAAGTCAAATGTTCAAATCGACCGAGACTGAATGAATATTCAAAGGGCACTGAAACCCCTTTCCAATAGTCTACTCCGAGACCAATTCTGACTTACGGTACAGACGAACGATCCATTTTACTTCGAACGGTCATCGAACATTTTCAGGCCCCAGTTGACCAAAGTTAACTCCCCAAACCGAGTCAAACTCCTTGGAATGTCAAAGTTCATCTCCTAATCTTTCCAACGGTCCGCGCCATGCGTGATTCTTACTTACTATGCAGACGAACGATCCATTTGAGTCCGATGATCCCCCGTCCAAAGGATTAGTGAGCGCTTTCGAGCCATATTTGTCCCAAAGTCAACTCCTGGACCTAAGAGTAGTCCAAGGAGTTTAGAATGTATCTGAAGTACCTTTCTAGAGGTACACCCCATGCGTGATTCGGATCAATGGATTGCGTTTTACGATCGTTTTTCTAAAGGAGTATGAACAAGACTGTCAAACGAGAGGCTCAAAATCCTGCCTATTGGCAGTGTACCTAAAGACACCTGCCGATTGGCAGGACCAGACCTATAATGATCGTCAATGCCATGGGCCTATAAAAGGAGGGTCTAACTTCATTGCAAAAGGACCCAGATCTGAGATCCATCACTCTCAACGAACTCAGAAAACCTCCCTCGAAGTCAGCGTGATTTCTACATCCAAATCCCTTTCCAACCCTCACTTTTCATCATATTTTTCATCAAACTTGGTGAATAAACTACCCTTCATCATCACCCAAGTGCAAGGTATTCTCTCCAACATTTAAGATCAAGCTCAAGATCTTCAAGAAGGTCCAACTTTCTTCAAATTCTCCTAAATTAGCATTAACTTGTTTTATTACTTAGCACTTTTATTCTCTCCATCTCACATATCCTAATATACTTTTTATTTAATATTATTGCACATCTCTTATTTTCCATATAAATAAAACCCAAAAAAATAAGAAAAGGAGGGTTTGCTCATAAATTCCAAACGGGAATTCTCACACTTTTCTCACAACTAAAACACCTTTTTACACACCCACACACACATAAGAGAAATCCCCGGTTGGATTTATGGGATAAACCCCACCCCTCATTTTGCATACGAACTACGTGGACTTTGATGCCTCTATAGACTACGTAGGCGTTTCGGGGTAAAACTTTAGACTCAAGTCCTACTTTTTCCAATTTTCTATTTTTCTAATTCTTTAACTTAATTCTCTTAGACCGTCATCCCTATATATATATATATATATATATCGTTCCGTTATAATGATCAACGCAAGGATAATAGCGTAAATCCTATTTTCTAATATTAATTTTAGGAACATTCCTACGGATGACTCGCTTTATCTCTTCCATGATACAAGTCGATGATTCCTATCTCCACTACATATACACCTACACAGATATCACGGAGATATAGATGAAAATACCAACAAATCCATGAGAGACCGCAAGGGCGGAATGGGTTCCTAACACCTTCCCATTCCATAACTTAGCCTCCAAACCCTACTCGAATCATTTTTGATTTCGTATGTATCAGTATGTCTTTGATGTTGTCCTTCGGGATGGCTCCACCTTCTTTTGTCTGTTTTGAGTAAAATAGACTGACGACTCCATCTCTATACATTTTTCACCTCACACATCGCTGACAACGGTCGAAGCACTCCCGAGAGGGATGCACGGGACCAATATCCTCTCACCATACCCTTTCTCTCTCTCTCTCTCTCTCTCTCTCTCTCTCTCTCTCTCTCTCTCTCTCTCTCTCAGCGAGGATCAGGGATGGCCATAGTTTCGCGAGGATAGAGGATGGACACAGTGGCGACTCCGCTGGGGAAGTTGTTTAAGAGGGCTAGACTCTATTTACTTTATTTGTGATATATTCCCCTATTTGCATGTTCCCCTTTATTATTCATGCGTACCTTATTCTTATGCTTCTATTCACACACTTGTAGAAGATTCTCCATGTATACTTCGCACCACTTGCACTTAGGATCACGTATATCCACATGTTTCAAGCATCACTTATCCATGCATGGTATACTATTGGTACTTATACTTTACTCCCTGTTTGGAATGATTAAGAAAGATACTCTCATCATAAGATACTAATAAGAGAATCATGCATGATTCACACGACATCACCAAAGAGCATTGTTATTTACCAAATTTTGTCCAGTCACTAGAGGGTCACTTCGTGATGGGCGCTGGTCCGGTAGGGAGCAGTTAGCCTAAGCGACATGACTCTCACCTTCCATTAGCTAAGTAACTTCGAAGTATATGGAACGGTTCCCCCGCATCGTATCGCTTGACCGAGTATATAAAATTCACTCTCACTCGTACCGTCCCCACGAGGTATATAGTGAGGCAATTCACGTACACTCAGGTATATCAAATGGCTTGTCCACACGTACCGATTTCCCTCAAAAGCAAGACGTATATCGTGGAAGTCACGCCAAAGGGGTAACCCTTTCCAATTCACCCAACCAACTACATACCCACATGTTATATTACTGGTTTCGACCTGAAACTCTACCAAAATTTTGGGTTGGCCTGCCACCCAATTTTTGCGCATTTTTAAAATGGGACCCTGCCCGTGAACCTGGTTACAAGTCCAACCATAGCTTTGCATATGTTACAAACCCAACTTTTCCAGGCTCGGGTCCCGTCCGACATTTTATTTTGCATTTAGGATAATTTAATAAAAGTGAGAACATAATAATTATGATAATCATGCTGAGATCCGTTTCCCAAATATATTTCTCATTTCTTTATCAAAAAGCCAAAAATATTTCTCCTTTCTTTATCAAAATCCAAAAATATTTTTCCTTTCTTTATCAAAAATCCAAAAACATTTCTCCTGTCTTTATCAAAAATCCAAAAACATTTCTCCTCTCTGTATCAAAAATCCAAAAATATTTTTGTCTTTCAATCTCAAAAAGAAAAAAAATGTCAAAAATATCTTCATTCTTTCTTTTTTTCAAAACTAAATCCCATTTTACGCCTTCTCAGGTCGATTGCACACCCTTGGCCTGGCTCCTTATTGGCTTCGGTCTTCAGTAAAATCACCTCGGAGTTCCGTCCGTTCCCCTACTACTTCTTTCGAGTATGAAATCCATCCGCTTTCCATGGAGAACACATATCAAGTACCAGTTATGCAGCCAGATCTGATGGTAGTCTTATCTCAGCTCGTGTCCAAGATTGAAAACCTTTGGACTGAAGTTCGCGAGATACAACGAAACCAGGTTCCTGTTCCTCAAGATACCGAGGCCCTATTCCCTCGTGCTATGGGTCTACCCAAGCCTATCTGGGTTCCCGAAGAGTATCAGCATGCTCCACGTGCCCCTCCTGCTAATGGGCCGCCGCCTGCCCAACTTCCTATGCCAAACCTTGCCCATCCTAGGGCTAACTTGCCTATGATCATGGATCCAAAAGAGGAAGATTTTAACAAGGTCCGAGAAGATCTCAAGATGCTAACTACGAAGTTCGACCAGGTCAAAATCTATGGAAATTACATGGACTACACCCACATGTCTCCTTATCCTAAAGCGAGGTTACCCGAGAAATTCAAGATGCCAAATATCGAGAAATTCGGAGGAAGTGGACCACCGATTGTTCATCTTCGCAGTTATCACCATTCCATGACTCTCCTTGGGGTTTCTAAAGAAGTGATGACCCAATTATTTCAGCAAACTTTGAAGGATAGCGCCCTCTGATTTTTTTATCTCTCGCGGAGTTTAGAATTCGTAGCTGGGAGGATGCAAACCGAGAATTTATGTCTCAGTACAAATATAACGAAGAGCTTGAGGTCACCCGTCGTGATTTAGAGTTGTTCAAATAGAGCTCTAGGGAATCATTCAGTAACTTCATAGCCCGATGGAGGGAAAAAGCAGCCACCATGACCAATCGGCCATCCGAGGAAGAACAAGTCAACATAGTGAAGAAGAACTTCTTACCCCATGTCCGAGCAAAAATAGGAGGACAATATTATCCCCACTTCCGAGCTCTCAAAGAAGTAGGATTAGAAATCGAGGAGGGTCTTGCTAAAACAGAAGTTAAACCAAATAAAGTTTTCGGACAGTTCACTCCCAGAAAATATGATAAACCTATCAATGCTGAAGTCTCAACCATCAACAACATCTCTCAACCAACCACCTCGTGGGCACCAGAAAGCTTCCCTGTCCCAGTCCAAAAGGAATACACCGAACTCCATTCACCCCTCTCCAAAGTTTATCAGGCCCTGTTAAGCCGAAATCTTATCAAACCCTTGGACCCCCGTCCATCGCCCAATCCACTCCCAAAAAACTTCAAGGCAGATGCCCATTGCGCCTTTTACCAAAATGCTGTCCATACCACTAACTAATGTTTTCACCTTTGAAACATAATCCAAGTTCTGATTGACCGGGGTGCCATTTCCCCACCCACCAATCCTAAGCCAAACACTACTCACAATCCACTCCCAAATCATGCCAATGCCATCTTCCTAGAAGAGAACCCAAAATTTAATCCCTCAACTCAAATCACAGCCATATACTCTCCCAAATCTCTCCAAACTTTCCCATATTTCCTCCTACACCATGCTAGCCTCGCGGACCAGGCACTGTCAGTCCTTACCAGAGCATGCATCGCTGTTCGTACCCATTCTGAAAATAGAAGTATGGAATTATCAGAAGTATTTAACTAACTCCTAGAATTCGGGCTGAAACTGCCCTCGCAGATGATCATTGATTACCAAAGGTTTAGTACATTATTCTTAAAAGCGCAAAAATGGGCCCGAGAGTCAGACATTTGGGTGGTACCAACCGATGAAGTCAGGCTAGATGATGTTATCCAGATCTTGGTAGGATTATTCAGGCAAACCAATAATATTTACAGTATGATTAAGTTACTTGATACTCTGAAGTTACAAGGGCACCTGGTCCCTTCACCCTTACACCTCCCCGCAAGGGAGAACCTATACGAAGAAGACATTAAAGTCATGGAATGCATTAACTTTACATAAAAAGACAGAATTGTTGCCACCGGATGGGGAGAAGGATTCGAAGATTCAAATAGAGAGAAAGCTTCAGAGAAAACTGGCCCGGTAGTCGATATGTGTGGGATGATATCATTTGAAGAAGTGCTGGGAGAAGTAAACAAGGTGGCATAACAACCCGAGATTGATGAAGAAATAGGGTTCATGTTCTTCCCTTCTTCAGTAAATCACAGGACCAGATTTGGAAGGCATTACCATATCCCAAGCTTACTACTAACCAATGACAAAGGGAAGGGTATTAAAAACCTTCCTATGTCAGAGATAACGCTCGAGGAGAGTAAGATCCTCGATCAACTGAAGAAAATTAAAGCTAACATCACTTTATAGGGACTTTTCATGTCCTCCCAGCTGCACATAAATGCTTTGATCAAGTTTCTCACTAGACCCACAGTTCCTCCTTATACCACACCAGAAGAAGTGATAAATTTAGTTAGATCCTTGACCTCTACCCGAATGATATCCTTTTCCGAAGAAGAAATCCCCATAATCAGGCCAAACCATGATCATGCACTCAAAATCTCCGTCGAAGTTATGGGGAAGATCGTACCACTCTCTCTTGTCGATAATGGATTCGCCTTGAATGTATTCCCATTAAGAACCTTCAAATGCTTTGGACTGAAGGAAAGTGACCTCGCTCCAACCTTCATTGCTATACGTGCCTACGATATACCCGTAGGGAAGTGATGGGATCCATAAAAATTGTAATAGGGACTGGACTTATAAACTCTGTCATTGAATTCCAAGTTATTGATATCCCAAATTGTTTCAACCTGTTGCTTGGACGACCTTGGCTCCACAGTATCAAGGGTGTGTCTTCCTCGCTCCATCAAAAATTGAAGTTCTTTTCCGAAGGACGAGTCATCACCATTTTAAGCGACGGCGACAATGCTGAGAGTGCAAGTACCAGTAATCCAATCGTTGAGATACAACACGGGTCAAATGATATGCTCCTATCAAGATTATGAGTTGAGCCACTTCTACTCCCGACACATGACGATTTCAGAGAAAGGTTCATCCAGAATACTACCCTCATGACAACGTCAATGTGATTCAAATGTTCAAAAACATGCACTTCATGCCTGAACTGGGGCTAGGACAAAGACAACAAGGGATAATTGAGCCCATTTTACTGAAAAAAGCTTTCCCTCCTTATGGTTTGGGGTATCAACCATCAGAACAAGAGCTCAGAATGATCCGCCAGTCTCGACCAAAGAGAAGATTAGAATGCATCCAGACTATCCCAAGTGACTCCTTGAATGGACGATTCATTAAAGAGGGTGAAGACTTCCCCTTTTGCGGCTTTTTGGAACCATGGTACGACTATACAAACAAGAAGATGAAGCTTAGAATGGTGATATTTTTCCAAGATAGCTACCCATGGGCCGAAAGTTCCCAATACCATGTACAACTGCTTATCAAAGATACCAAAGATTTTGAGGAAAGTGACTCCGAGGATTCTTTTAACTTATAGACACTGGGGCTGACACTCTTCATGCTTCTTTCAAGCACTACATCACTGGATCCATCCCACCTGATTAAAGCTGCTGATACACCTCTCCTCAACTGGCATGCTGCGCCAGTTCTACCTATTAAAATCCCACCTAACCCCAATGTTTACCCCATCTCTTCTCCTGTTATCCATCCTTACTCTAATGTAATCGAGACCTCATTTGATGAGGTTCTCAATGCTGTTTTTCCTATCAATGAAATAAATGAAGATTTTGAGTATCTTGTTGTGCCTTACATTAATTGTTTAGATTATAATCAAACTTTTGATGATGATGATTTTGCAAATGAATGATTCTTAATTGATCTAAATAAGGTTAATAACAAAAAACATAACCGCGTTCAAGTTAATGAAGAAGAAACTGTTATTGTTAACCTTGGTTCTAGTAGCCAACTACGCGAGATTAGGATAGGGGATACCCTTGACGAGCATGAGCGCGCATAAATCGAAGAATTATTAAAGGAATTCATGGATGTCTTCGCATGTTCCTATGACGATATGCTCGACATTGATCCTGAAATAGCTTAACATGAGATCCCCTCTCTTCCAGATTATAAGCCGATTAAATAAAGGTTGAGAAAACTCCGCACCGAATGGTCGATCAAAGTCAAAGAAGAAGTGGTCAAATAGCTGAACGTTGGCTTCATTCGCATGATTGAATATCCCATATGTCTAGCCAATATAGTGCCTGTGCTAAAATCAGGAGGGAAAATTTGGATGTGCGTAGACTACCGGGACTTGAACAAAGCCTCTCCAAAGGATGATTACCCACTACCCAATATTTATATGATCGTGGACAACACAACCAGTCATGCTCTTAAGTCATTCGTCAACGGGTTTATCGGATACACCCAATTTAAAATGCACTCAGATCACCAAGAAAAAACCGCGTTCATCAGCATGAGGGGAACCTTTTTCTACACTGTTATGCCATTTGGTCTCAAGAATGCTGGGGCTACCTACCAGAGGTCTGCCACAACCATCCTACATGAGCTGATCTACAAAGAAGTCGAGGTCTATGTGGATGATATGATTATCAAATCCAAAACTAAATAAGGTCATGTTATCGCTCTCCAAAAGTTCTTCGAATGACTGTGACGGTATCAGATGAGACTCAATCCACAGAAATGTGTCTTTAGCATTACGAAGGGGAAACTCTTGGGATTCATGGTCAGTGATAAGGGGATAGAAGCAGATCCTGCCAAGTTAAAAGCAATACTTTAGATGCCACCTCCCCGAATGGAGAAAAAAGTCCGTGGATTCCTTAGGAAATTACAATACATCAGCCGGTTCATCAACCAGTGATGAGTGCATTATTTTGTATATTTTTTACCCAAATTAATACTTTGTTAGTCCCATTTTAGTGTATTTAATAATTTCTTAGGACTATTTTATTAAAAGGAGGAAAAAATGCGAGAATGATTGAATTCATATTGAAAATGGTAATTTTAAATAAAAAATGGGCACTTCGATAATTTTATAATATTCTTGTGCTAATTTGTGAAAAAAGTTGCCTAGTGAAATTTTTGCAGATAATGATGGAATTTGGTGCAAATTGATGATCAATTCAAAAAAGGCGCGAAAAAGCTGATTTTTACGGTCGTTCGAAAAAATCCTGTTTTTGCACTTGTCAAATCGTAAAAAAAGTCGGAAATTTTTATTCTCCGATTTGGACGAAACTCGGCATGCGTGTTCAACAAGAAAATATAAGGCTTTTTCCCTTATCACGATCCAAAGATTAAAGAGGTGGAGAGATAGCTACCAACACTATTCGGCCAATCAGAAAGAGTCCCACCACAACTCAAATACCTCACCACTTGTCCTACAAAAAGGACCCTTGGGATCATAATTTCGGGGAGAATTAGAGAGGACTTTCGTGGAGGATTTCGGGGAGCAACTTTGAGTGATTGTAATCAATTTGAGGGCCAAGTTTTTATCATTTTTTTAGAGGATTCAAGATTGTTGTGAGAGAATTATTTGTAAGTTTGGTTTATTAATGAAGATCTCTACTCATTCTTGCAATTTCTGTTTTTGATGAAGAAAGTGTATCACCCAGTGATAGATCTTCTTCCCACGCTTTTCATAAAATCTCACATTCAGGAGTAGAGTATGCATCCCCAATTTTACTTGACTATTTTCGAAAAAGGGATAATAAATATTTGGATCCTTATTGCAATTTATTACCTCCATGTGATGCATCGACATATGATTCAGGCGATTCAAATTTATTTATTATTGATGATGTCGGTACTCACCATTATGACCATAGATTTAAGATTGAAATTTGTGCTGTGCGGCCATGCTCTCAAATTTATGATATTTTGGCACTTAGTGCTATAAATTTTATTAATTGGAATGACCCACAACTATTTCGATTATTAATTTATGGCGAGGATGGTAATTGTCATCTGTTTGTATATTATTTGTGTATATATATATATATTTTTTTTCTTTTTGTTATTTTTTTTAGTTAACATGTATCATCTTTCTACTTCGTTACTTTATTTTCTTTGTCCATATTATTATTTGAGCATACATTGAGGACAATGTAAAATTTAGGTTTGGGGGTAAGGATGATATTTTTGAAAAAAAAAAATCAGATTTCAAAAATTCAAAAACATTTTCAATATAATTGAGTTTTGGAACGATTTCTTAATATAAAATTAATTCATGGATCTCTCATCTTATGAAATTTTTACACATTAGCCATATAATATGATCGAAAATGGATATTGAGGCGAAAGTTAACATGCTTAACGAATAAATGTGGAGTTTTAACCCGATGAGATTTTGTGCCATTCATCGTTTTTCAGAAATTTAAATCAGTCCGAGTTAAAATTACTCAATCTTTCCTTCAGTGATAAATTCGTTGATGATCTCAAATTCTTTGTTTTGTTCGATTACTGGAAACAAAAAGTCAAAATGTGAATCTTAAGCACTAGAAGTCTTAGCAAGTCGTCTTGAGACACAAATCAACTGAACGAAACTTGAGAAATGAGATTAGGCCATCGTTTGAAAGCCCAAAATTAATCCTAAAATCCAACCTTTTTACATTATTCCGTTGCAAGCCCATTTGAGCCAAAAAGAAAATATGTCTTTTATTGAAAACCCATTGTCCTACCTAACTCCAACTGAGAGTTTGAAGCCCATAAAAAGAAGTCATACCCATTATCGGAGAATACTGGGGTAACATTACGGTTGAAAAAAAAGGCCAAAAAAAAAAAGAAAAAAAAATCGCAAAAGATTGATGTGTCGAAAAAATCGAACGAAAAAGAAAAATGGATGTTGGAAGAAAAGTGCCTAAAAGTCAAAATACCGAAAAACCTCTATATTCTCAAAAATTTTGAACTCCAAAAACAGCCATTCTTTCTAGCCAAAATTCGAGCCTACAATACAACCAAAGAAAGTCCTAATAGATCTCATGGGAAGTTAGTTATAGTGTGGAGAGAAGACGAATAGGATCTATGGTGTGATTCAATGTTTTCAACAAGTAATCGATTTTCTGTTCATGAGATCATATTCATCCATTGTATAAAAATCCATTTTTGATTATGTATATGTGAAATTTGTTCATATAAATTTACTCTTTTATTCACATATACTGAGAGAAAATAACCCATTTTCGAGTGTTCGATTGTGAGTGCATTCTGTGAGATTTTGAAATCAAAACGAACTTTCGGATAAGAAATGCAACGATCAAATCTTTGAAATTGACGATTATATTGGCTATGCACACACAGACACAATAAGTTGAGATTGAGAAATGAAGTTCTACTATATTTATGAAGTTTGCATTCAAACTTGGTTATATTACTTTTTAGTCATTTGTATTGAGTTAAGCTTTTAAATTTTGTGGGTATATTCACTGCAAACCCTCACGAGACAAAACTCGTCCACTAGGGTAACCTAGAGGTTTAACGGCTTGTTGCACATGCTAAGTGCAATCGTGATTCCTACGAAAGTGAGTTAAATTTTAAAATTTTTAGTTTTGCTCGAGGACTAGCAAAGTTTAGGTTTGGGGGTATTTGATGAGTGCATTATTTTGTATATTTTATACCCAAATTTATACTTTGTTAGTCCCATTTTAGTGTATTTAATAATTTCTTAGGACTATTTTATTAAAAGGAGGAAAAAATGCGAGAATGATTGAATTAATATTGAAAATGGTAATTTTAAATAAAAAATGGGCACTTCGATAATTTTATAATATTCTTGTGTTAATTTGTGAAAAAAGTTGCCTAGTGAAATTTTTGCAGATAATGATGGAATTTGGTGCAAATTGATGATCAATTCAAAAAAGGCGCGAAAAAGCTGATTTTTACGGTCGTTCGAAAAAATGCTGTTTTTGCACTTGTCAAATCGTAAAAAAAGTCGAAAATTTTTATTCTCCGATTTGGACGAAACTCGGCATGCGTGTTCAACAAGAAAATATAAGGCTTTTTCCCTTATCACGATCCAAAGATTAAAGAGGTGGAGAGATAGCTACCAACACTATTCGGCCAATCAGAAAGAGTCCCACCACAACTCAAATACCTCACCACTTGTCCTATAATAAGGACCCTTGGTATCATAATTTCGGGGAGAATTAGAGAGGACTTTCGTGGAGGATTTCGGGGAGCAACTTTGAGTGATTGTAATCAATTTGAGGGACAAGTTTTTATCATTTTTTTAGAGGATTCAAGATTGTTGTGAGAGAATTATTTGTAAGTTTGGTTTATTAATGAAGATCTCTACTCATTCTTGCAATTTCTGTTTTTGATGAAGAAAGTGTATCACCCAGTGATAGATCTTCTTCCCACGCTTTTCATAAAATCTCACATTTAGGAGTAGAGTATGCATCCCCAATTTTACTTGACTATTTTCGAAAAAAGGATAATAAATATTTGGATCCTTATTGCAATTTATTACCTCCATGTGATGCATCGACATATGATTCAGGCGATTCAAATTTATTTATTATTAATGATGTCGGTACTCACCATTATGACCATAGATTTAAGATTGAAATTTGTGTTGTGCGGCCATGCTCTCAAATTTATGATATTGTGGCACTTAGTGCTATAAATTTTATTAATTGGAATGACCCACAACTATTTCGATTATTAATTTATGGTGAGGATGGTAATTGTCATGTGTTTGTATATTATTTGTGTGTGTATATATATATATATATATATTTTTTGTTATTTTTTTTAGTTAACATGTATCATCTTTCTACTTCGTTACTTTATTTTCTTTGTCCATATTTTTATTTGAGCATACATTGAGGACAATGTAAAATTTAGGTTTGGGGGTAAGGATGATATTTTTGAAAAAAAAAATCAGATTTCAAAAATTCAAAAACGTTTTCAATATAATTGAGTTTTGGAACGATTTCTTAATATAGAATTAATTCATGGATCTCTCATCTTACGAAATTTTTACACATTAGCCATATAATATGATCGAAAATGGATATTGAGGCGAAAGTTAATATGCTTAACGAATAAATGTGGAGATTTTAACCCGATGAGATTTTGTGCCATTCATCGTTTTTCAGAGATTTAAATCAGTCCGAGTAAAAATTACTCAATCTTTCCTTCAGTGATAAATTCGTTGATGATCTCAATTTCTTTGTTTTGTTCGATTACTGGAAACAAAAAGTCAAAATGTGAATCTTAAGCACTAGAAGTCTTAGCAAGTCGTCTTGAGACACAAATCAACTGAACGAAACTTGAGAAATGAGATTAGGCCATCGTTTGAAAGCCCAAAATTAATCCTAAAATCCAACCTTTTTACATTATTCCGTTGCAAGCCCATTTGAGCCAAAAAGAAAATATGTCTTTTATTGAAAACCCATTGTCCTACCTAACTCCAACTGAGAGTTTGAAGCCCATAAAAATAAGTCATACCCATTATCGGAGAATACTGGGGTAACATTACGGTTGAAAAAAAAAGGGCAAAAAAAAAAAATAGAAAAAAAAATCGCAAAAGATTGATGTGTCGGAAAAAGCGAAAGAAAAAGAAAAATGAATGTCGGAAGAAAAGTGCCTAAAAGTCAAAATACCGAAAAACCTCTATATTCTCAGAAATTTTGAACTCCAAAAACAACCATTCTTTCTAGCCAAAATTCGAGCCTACAATACAACCAAAGAAAGTCCTAATATATCTCATGGGAAGTTAGTTATAGTGTGGAGAGAAGACGAATATGATCTATGGTGTGATTCAATGTTTTCAACAAGTAATCGATTTTCTGTTCATGAGATCATTGTATAAAAATCCATTTTTGATTATGTATATGTGAAATTTGTTCATATAAATTTACTCTTTTATTCACATATACCGAGAGAAAATAACCCATTTTCGAGTGTTCGATTGTGAGTGCATTCTGTGAGATTTTGAAATCAAAGCGAACTTTCGGATAAGAAATGCAACGATAAAATCTTTGAAATTGACGGTTATATTGGCTATGCACACACAGACACAATAAGTTGAGATTGAGAAATGAAGTTCTACTATATTTATGAAGTTTGCATTCAAACTTGGTTATATTACTTTTTAGTCATTTGTATTGAGTTAAGCTTTTGAATTTTGTGGGTATATTCACTGCAAACCCTCACGAGACAAAACTCGTCCACTAGGGTAACCTAGAGGTTTAACGGCTTGTTGCACATGCTAAGTGCAATCGTGATTCCTACGAAAGTGAGTTAAATTTTGAAATTTTTAGTTTTGCTCGAGGACTAGCAAAGTTTAGGTTTGGGGGTATTTGACGAGTGCATTATTTTGTATATTTTATACCCAAATTTATACTTTGTTAGTCCCATTTTAGTGTATTTAATAATTTCTTAGGACTATTTTATTAAAAGGAGGAAAAAATGCGAGAATGATTGAATTCATATTGAAAATGGTAATTTTAAATAAAAAATGGGCACTTCGATAATTTTATAATATTCTTGTGCTAATTTGTGAAAAAAGTTGCCTAGTGAAATTTTTGCAGATAATGATGGAATTTGGTGCAAATTGATGATCAATTCAAAAAAGGCGCGAAAAAGCTGATTTTTACGGTCGTTCGAAAAAATGCTGTTTTTGCGAAAAAAGTCGGAAATTTTTATTCTCCGATTTGAACGAAACTCGGCATGCGTGTTCAACAAGAAAATATAAGGCTTTTCGAGTGGGGGAAAATTTCGTCCCTTATCACGATCCAAAGATTAAAGAGGTGGAGAGATAGCTACCAACACTATTCGGCCAATCAGAAAGAGTCCCACCACAACTCAAATACCTCACCACTTGTCCTATAAAAAGGACCCTTGGGATCATAATTTCGGGGAGAATTAGAGAGGACTTTCGTGGAGGATTTCGGGGAGCAACTTTGAGTGATTGTAATCAATTTGAGGGACAAGTTTTTATCATTTTTTTAGAGGATTCAAGATTGTTGTGAGAGAATTATTTGTAAGTTTGGTTTATTAATGAAGATCTCTACTCATTCTTGCAATTTCTCTTTCATTATGGTAGCTTGATTCTTATATTACGAGTAGGGTGAAGTTTATCATAGTTAACTTATATTGTCACGTTAATTTTATCGTTGTTTATTCCCTACTTGTTTTAATTGTTATTAAAGATTCGGTATTCATTTTAAAGCGACACGAGAGTGTGTTTTAGAACCTTCAAGATTGTTTTGTCAAATCAAGTTTTGATATTTAAAAATAGTAATTTTTGATGGATTATGCTTGCACTTTTATTGTTTTGATAGTCCATGCTTAAATACATTTGCGAATTTTAAAACTTGGATTTTCTAAGGGAATAGGGATTTTAACCGTCTATTAGAGACGTTAAAAATATTTTGATCATAACCGTCATATTTTCCGAATTAAACACGGCGAGAGTCGGTTTAATTTGAGTTATAAAAAGGGAATGACAACATTAAATTAGTGTGCAATATTAGTTACGTGATAAATGGACCCCGAATCCTAATTATTTCCTAATTGTTTACAAATCTCTTGCGTTACTCTCATTTATCGTAGTTGCTTTTATTTTGTATAATTTATAATTATTCTCTACCCCATTTGATCTAGTTGGACAGTTGCAATTCTTTTAATAATTAAAATTGACAAATCCTCGTGGGTTCGACCCGTACTTACACTCGCTATTCTATAATTGCCCGTGCACTTGCGGTATTTTATAATTTGACAACAAGTTTTTGGCGCCGTTGCTGGGGATTTGATAATTTTTTTTTCTTAAAAGAAGTTGTGACTTTCGGACTAGTTTGTTTTACTTTTTGCATTTTTTTAGTAAAAATTTCATAAAAAATAAAAAATAAAAATAATAAAAAAATAAAAAAACTCTTAACAAGGCTAGAATTAAAAGCTACTCCAACGCAAACTTGTCAAATCGATTCCGTTTCACCTTGTCTAGGATTGGTGGTTTTTAATGAGTCTTCGTATCGACCACCTACCTGGAGGTGAAATCGAAATTTGAGGAGACAACCGTAGTTGGTCCTCTTTTAAATTCTCCCTTGTCAAAGGGTAGAAGCTATCCAAAATAAATAAATAAATTCATGTGTTGTAAATTGCAATGGGTGATCCTCATATTGTTATCCCGTCATCTTTCTCATATTCCTCAATGGATCCTGTGGACGTGTTTTTACAAAATACTGAAATTCTAGATGACTACGTATTTCAATTTAATTCAGATGGGTCAGTAGTCATTTTAAAAATTAAAGAAGGTATGGATGAGACTCCAACCCCTATAATTACTATCGGTTCACCAAAGTGTATCAATTGGAGAGAGGTGAACAAACGGTATAATGATGCTATTTCTAAAAATAATCATGAATTAATTGGGGATAATCAATTTTGTGAGGAGAAAAAAATTGACAATCTTGACACGTGTAATACTTGTGATGATTTGGATGTTTGTCAAGATTTTTCTCCTAATTTAATTGAGCAGAATGCTGCTTCTTTTTATATGTGGGAAAATTTATTTGAGGATTCGTCATCCGATTTTACTGATACTTCAAGTATTTATGACGATCCTCCTGTTTTTGATGAAGAAAGTGTATCACCCAGTGATAGATCTTCTTCCCACGCTTTTCATAAAATCTCACATTTAGGAGTAGAGTATGCATCCCCAATTTTACGTGACTATTTTCGAAAAAGGGATAATAAATATTTGGATCCTTATTGCAATTTATTACCTCCATGTGATGCATCGACATATGATTCAGGCGATTCAAATTTATTTATTATTGATGATGTCGGTACTCACCATTATGACCATAGATTTAAGATTAAAATTTGTGTTGTGCGGCCATGCTCTCAAATTTATGATATTTTGGCACTTAGTGCTATAAATTTTATTAATTGGAATGACCCACAACTATTTCGATTATTAATTTATGGTGAGGATGGTAATTCTCATGTGTTTGTATATTATTTGTGTATATATATATATTTTTTTTTCTTTTTGTTATTTTTTTTAGTTAACATGTATCATCTTTCTACTTCGTTACTTTATTTTCTTTGTCCATATTATTATTTGAGCATACATTGAGGACAATGTAAAATTTAGGTTTGGGGGTAAGGATGATATTTTTGAAAAAAAAAAATCAGATTTCAAAAATTCAAAAACATTTTCAATATAATTGAGTTTTGGAACGATTTCTTAATATAAAATTAATTCATGGATCTCTCTTCTTATGAAATTTTTACACATTAGCCATATAATATGATCGAAAATGGATATTGAGGCGAAAGTTAACATGCTTAACGAATAAATGTGGAGTTTTAACCCGATGAGATTTTGTGCCATTCATCGTTTTTCAGAGATTTAAATCAGTCCGAGTTAAAATTACTCAATCTTTCCTTCAGTGATAAATTCGTTGATGATCTCAAATTCTTTGTTTTGTTCGATTACTGGAAACAAAAAGTCAAAATGTGAATTTTAAGCACTAGAAGTCTTAGCAAGTCGTCTTGAGACACAAATCAACTGAACGAAACTTGAGAAATGAGATTAGGCCATCGTTTGAAAGCCCAAAATTAATCCTAAAATCCAACCTTTTTACATTATTCCGTTGCAAGCCCATTTGAGCCAAAAAGAAAATATGTCTTTTATTGAAAACCCATTGTCCTACCTAACTCCAACTGAGAGTTTGAAGCCCATAAAAATAAGTCATACCCATTATCGGAGAATACTGGGGTAACATTACGGTTGAAAAAAAAAAGGCCAAAAAAAAAAAAGAAAAAAAAATCGCAAAAGATTGATGTGTCGGAAAAAGCGAAAGAAAAAGAAAAATGGATGTTGGAAGAAAAGTGCCTAAAAGTCAAAATACCGAAAAACCTCTATATTCTCAGAAATTTTGAACTCCAAAGACAGCCATTCTTTCTAGCCAAAATTCGAGCCTACAATACAACCAAAGAAAGTCCTAATATATCTCATGGAAAGTTAGTTATAGTGTGGAGAGAAGACGAATAGGATCTATGGTGTGATTCAATGTTTTCAACAAGTAATCGATTTTCTGTTCATGAGATCATATTCATCCATTGTATAAAAATCCATTTTTGATTATGTATAAGTGAAATTTTTTCATATAAATTTACTCTTTTATTCACATATACCGAGAGAAAATAACCCATTTTCGAGTGTTCGATTGTGAGTGCATTCTGTGAGATTTTGAAATCAAAACGAACTTTCGGATAAGAAATGCAACGATCAAATCTTTGAAATTGACGGTTATATTGGCTATGCACACACAGACACAATAAGTTGAGATTGAGAAATGAAGTTCTACTATATTTATGAAGTTTGCATTCAAACTTGGTTATATTACTTTTTAGTCATTTGTATTGAGTTAAGCTTTTGAATTTTGTGGGTATATTCACTGCAAACCCTCACGAGACAAAACTCGTCCACTAGGGTAACCTAGAGGTTTAACGGCTTGTTGCACATGCTAAGTGCAATCGTGATTCCTACGAAAGTGAGTTAAATTTTGAAATTTTTAGTTTTGCTCGAGGACTAGCAAAGTTTAGGTTTGGGGGTATTTGACGAGTGCATTATTTTGTATATTTTATACCCAAATTTATACTTTGTTAGTCCCATTTTAGTGTATTTAATAATTTCTTAGGACTATTTTATTAAAAGGAGGAAAAAATGCGAGAATGATTGAATTCATATTGAAAATGGTAATTTTAAATAAAAAATGGGCACTTCGATAATTTTATAATATTCTTGTGCTAATTTGTGAAAAAAGTTGCCTAGTGAAATTTTTGCAGATAATGATGGAATTTGGTGCAAATTGATGATCAATTCAAAAAAGGCGCGAAAAAGCTGATTTTTACGGTCGTTCGAAAAAATGCTGTTTTTGCGAAAAAAGTCGGAAATTTTTATTCTCCGATTTGAACGAAACTCGGCATGCGTGTTCAACAAGAAAATATAAGGCTTTTCGAGTGGGGGAAAATTTCGTCCCTTATCACGATCCAAAGATTAAAGAGGTGGAGAGATAGCTACCAACACTATTCGGCCAATCAGAAAGAGTCCCACCACAACTCAAATACCTCACCACTTGTCCTATAAAAAGGACCCTTGGGATCATAATTTCGGGGAGAATTAGAGAGGACTTTCGTGGAGGATTTCGGGGAGCAACTTTGAGTGATTGTAATCAATTTGAGGGACAAGTTTTTATCATTTTTTTAGAGGATTCAAGATTGTTGTGAGAGAATTATTTGTAAGTTTGGTTTATTAATGAAGATCTCTACTCATTCTTGCAATTTATGTTTTTGATGAAGAAAGTGTATCACCCAGTGATAGATCTTCTTCCCACGCTTTTCATAAAATCTCACATTTAGGAGTAGAGTATGCATCCCCAATTTTACTTGACTATTTTCGAAAAAAGGATAATAAATATTTGGATCCTTATTGCAATTTATTACCTCCATGTGATGCATCGACATATGATTTAGGCGATTCAAATTTATTTATTATTACTCACCATTATGACCATAGATTTAAGATTGAAATTTGTGTTGTGCGGCCATGCTCTCAAATTTATGATATTTTGGCACTTAGTGCTATAAATTTTATTCATTGAAATGACCCACAACTATTTCGATTATTAATTTATGGTGAGGATGGTAATTGTCATGTGTTTGTATATTATTTGTGTGTGTATATATATATATATATATATTTTTTTTTTTTTTTGTTATTTTTTTTAGTTAACATGTATCATCTTTCTACTTCGTTACTTTATTTTCTTTGTCCATATTTTTATTTGAGCATACATTGAGCACAATGTAAAATTTAGCTTTGGGGGTAAGGATGATATTTTTGAAAAAAAAAATCAGATTTCAAAAATTCAAAAACATTTTCAATATAATTGAGTTTTGGAACGATTTCTTAATATAGAATTAATTCATGGATCTCTCATCTTACGAAATTTTTACACATTAGCCATATAATATGATCAAAAATGGATATTGAGAAGAAAGTTAATATGCTTAACGAATAAATGTGGAGATTTTAACCCGATGAGATTTTGTGCCATTCATCGTTTTTCAGAGATTTAAATCAGTCCGAGTTAAAATTACTCAATCTTTCCTTCAGTGATAAATTCGTTGATGATCTCAAATTCTTTGTTTTGTTCGATTACTGGAAACAAAAAGTCAAAATGTGAATCTTAAGCACTAGAAGTCTTAGCAAGTCGTCTTGAGACACAAATCAACTGAACGAAACTTGAGAAATGAGATTAGGCCATCGTTTGAAAGCCCAAAATTAATCCTAAAATCCAACCTTTTTACATTATTCCGTTGCAAGCCCATTTGAGCCAAAAAGAAAATATGTCTTTTATTGAAAACCCATTGTCCTACCTAACTCCAACTGAGAGTTTGAAGCCCATAAAAAGAAGTCATACCCATTATCGGAGAATACTGGGGTAACATTACGGTTGAAAAAAAAAGGCCAAAAAAAAAAAGAAAAAAAAATCGCAAAAGATTGATGTGTCGGAAAAAGCGAAAGAAAAAGAAAAATGGATGTTGGAAGAAAAGTGCCTAAAAGTCAAAATACCGAAAAACCTCTATATTCTCAGAAATTTTGAACTCCAAAAACAGCCATTCTTTCTAGACAAAATTTGAGCCTACAATACAACCAAAGAAAGTCCTAATATATCTCATGGGAAGTTAGTTATAGTGTGGAGAGAAGACGAATATGATCTATGGTGTGATTCAATTTTTTCAACAAGTAATCGATTTTCTGTTCATGAAATCATAGTCATCCATTGTATAAAAATCCATTTTTGATTATGTATATGTGAAATTTGTTCATATAAATTTACTCTTTTATTCACATATACCGAGAGAAAATAACCCATTTTCGAGTGTTGGATTGTGAGTGCATTCTGTGAGATTTTGAAATCAAAACGAACTTTCGGATAAGAAATGCAACGATCAAATCTTTGAAATTGACGATTATATTGGCTATGCACACACAGACACAATAAGTTGAGATTGAGAAATGAAGTTCTACTATATTTATGAAGTTTGCATTCAAACTTGGTTATATTACTTTTTAGTCATTTGTATTGAGTTAAACTTTTGAATTTTGTGGGTATATTTACTGCAAACCCTCACGAGACAAAACTCGTCCACTAGGGTAACCTAGAGGTTTAACGGCTTGTTGCACATGCTAAGTGCAATCGTGATTCCTACGAAAGTGAGTTAAATTTTAAAATTTTTAGTTTTGCTCGAGGACTAGCAAAGTTTAGGTTTGGGGGTATTTGATGAGTGCATTATTTTGTATATTTTATACCCAAATTTATACTTTGTTAGTCCCATTTTAGTGTATTTAATAATTTCTTAGGACTATTTTATTAAAAGGAGGAAAAAATGCGAGAATGATTGAATTCATATTGAAAATGGTAATTTTAAATAAAAAATGGCCACTTCGATAATTTTATAATATTCTTGTGCTAATTTGTGAAAAAAGTTGCCTAGTGAAATTTTTGCAGATAATGATGGAATTTGGTGCAAATTGATGATCAATTCAAAAAGGGCGCAAAAAAGCTGATTTTTACGGTCTTTCGAAAAAATGCTGTTTTTGCACTTGTCAAATCGTAAAAAAAGTCGAAAATTTTTATTCTCCGATTTGGACGAAACTCGGCATGCGTGTTCAATAAGAAAATATAAGGCTTTTTCCCTTATCACGATCCAAAGATTAAAGAGGTGGAGAGATAGCTACCAACACTATTCGGCCAATCAGAAAGAGTCCCACCACAACTCAAATACCTCACCACTTGTCCTATAAAAAGGACCCTTGGGATCATAATTTCGGGGAGAATTAGAGAGGACTTTCGTGGAGGATTTCGGGGAGCAACTTTGAGTGATTGTAATCAATTTGAGGGACAAGTTTTTATCATTTTTTTAGAGGATTCAAGATTGTTGTGAGAGAATTATTTGTAAGTTTGGTTTATTAATGAAGATCTCTACTCATTCTTGCAATTTCTGTTTTTGATGAAGAAAGTGTATCACCCAGTGATAGATCTTCTTCCCACGCTTTTCATAAAATCTCACATTTAGGAGTAGAGTATGCATCCCCAATTTTACTTGACTATTTTCGAAAAAGGGATAATAAATATTTGGATCCTTATTGCAATTTATTACCTCCATGTGATGCATCGACATATGATTCAGGCGATTCAAATTTATTTATTATTGATGATGTCGGTACTCACCATTATGACCATAGATTTAAGATTGAAATTTGTGTTGTGCGGCCATGCTCTCAAATTTATGATATTTTGGCACTTAGTGCTATAAATTTTATTAATTGGAATGACCCACAACTATTTCGATTATTAATTTATGGTGAGGATGGTAATTCTCATGTGTTTGTATATTATTTGTGTATATATATATATATTTTTTTTTCTTTTTGTTATTTTTTTTAGTTAACATGTATCATCTTTCTACTTCGTTACTTTATTTTCTTTGTCCATATTATTATTTGAGCATACATTGAGGACAATGTAAAATTTAGGTTTGGGGGTAAGGATGATATTTTTGAAAAAAAAAATCAGATTTCAAAAATTCAAAAACATTTTTAATATAATTGAGTTTTGGAACGATTTCTTAATATAGAATTAATTCATGGATCTCTCATCTTATGAAATTTTTACACATTAGCCATATAATATGATCGAAAATGGATATTGAGGCGAAAGTTAATACGCTTAACGAATAAATGTGGAGATTTTAACCCGATGAGATTTTGTGCCATTCATCGTTTTTCAGAGATTTAAATCAGTCTGAGTTAAAATTACTCAATCTTTCCTTCATTGATAAATTCGTTGATGATCTCAAATTCTTTGTTTTGTTCGATTACTGGAAACAAAAAGTCAAAATGTGAATCTTAAGCACTAGAAGTCTTAGTAAGTCGTCTTGAGACACAAATCAACTGAACGAAACTTGAGAAATGGGATTAGGCCATCGTTTGAAAGCCCAAAATTAATCCTAAAAGCCAACCTTTTTACATTATTCCGTTGCAAGCCCATTTGAGCCAAAAAGAAAATATGTCTTTTATTGAAAACCCATTGTCCTACCTAACTCTAACTGAGAGTTTGAAGCCCATAAAAAGAAGTCATACCCATTATCGGAGAATACTGGGGTAACATTACGGTTGAAAAAAAAAGGCCAAAAAAAAAAGAAAAAAAAATCGCAAAAGATTGATGTGTCGGAAAAAGCGAAAGAAAAAGAAAAATGGATGTTGGAAGAAAAGTGCCTAAAAGTCAAAATACCGAAAAACCTCTATATTCTCAGAAATTTTGAACTCCAAAAACAGCCATTCTTTCTAGCCAAAATTCGAGCCTACAATACAACCAAAGAAAGTCTTAATAGATCTCATGGGAAGTTAGTTATAGTGTGGAGAGAAGACGAATAGGATCTATGGTGTGATTCAATGTTTTCAACAAGTAATCGATTTTCTGTTCATGAGATCATTGTATAAAAATCCATTTTTGATTATGTATATGTGAAATTTGTTCATATAAATTTACTCTTTTATTCACATATACCGAGAGAAAATAACCCATTTTCGAGTGTTCGATTGTGAGTGCATTCTGTGAGATTTTGAAATCAAAACGAACTTTCGGATAAGAAATGCAACCATCAAATCTTTGAAATTGACGATTATATTGGCTATGCACACACAGACACAATAAGTTGAGATTGAGAAATGAAGTTCTACTATATTTATGAAGTTTGCATTCAAACTTGGTTATATTACTTTTTAGTCATTTGTATTGAGTTAAGCTTTTGAATTTTGTGGGTATATTCACGGCAAACCCTCACGAGACAAAACTCGTCCACTAGGGTAACCTAGAGGTTTAACGGCTTGTTGCACATGCTAAGTGCAATCGTGATTCCTACGAAAGTGAGTTAAATTTTAAAATTTTTAGTTTTGCTCGAGGACTAGCAAAGTTTAGGTTTGGGGGTATTTGATGAGTGTATTATTTTGTATATTTTATACCCAAATTTATACTTTGTTAGTCCCATTTTAGTGTATTTAATAATTTCTTAGGACTATTTTATTAAAAGGAGGAAAAAATGCGAGAATGATTGAATTCATATTGAAAATGGTAATTTTAAATAAAAAATGGGCACTTCGATAATTTTATAATATTCTTGTGCTAATTTGTGAAAAAAGTTGCCTAGTGAAATTTTTGCAGATAATGATGGAATTTGGTGCAAATTGATGATCAATTCAAAAAAGGCGCGAAAAAGCTGATTTTTACGGTCGTTCGAAAAAATACTGTTTTTGCACTTGTCAAATCGAAAAAAAAGTCGGAAATTTTTATTCTCCGATTTGGACGAAACTCGGCATGCGTGTTCAACAAGAAAATATAAGGCTTTTTCCCTTATCACGATCCAAAGATTAAAGAGGTGGAGAGATAGCTACCAACACTATTCGGCCAATCAGAAAGAGTCCCACCACAACTCAAATACCTCACCACTTGTCCTATAAAAAGGACCCTTGGGATCATAATTTCGGGGATAATTAGAGAGGACTTTCGTGGAGGATTTCGGGGAGCAACTTTGAGTGATTGTAATCAATTTGAGGGACAAGTTTGTATCATTTTTTTAGAGGATTCAAGATTGTTGTGAGAGAATTATTTGTAAGTTTGGTTTATTAATGAAGATCTCTACTCATTCTTGCAATTTCTGTTTTTGATGAAGAAAGTGTATCACCCAGTAATAGATCTTCTTCCCACGCTTTTCATAAAATCTCACATTTAGGAGTAGAGTATGCATCCCCAATTTTACTTGACTATTTTCGAAAAAGGGATAATAAATATTTGGATCCTTATTGCAATTTATTACCTCCATGTGATGCATTGACATATGATTCAGGCGATTCAAATTTATTTATTATTGATGATGTCGGTACTCACCATTATGACCATAGATTTAAGATTGAAATTTGTGTTGTGCGGCCATGCTCTAAAATTTATGATATTTTGACACTTAGTGCTATAAATTTTATTAATTGGAATGACCCACAACTATTTCGATTATTAATTTATGGTGAGGATGGTAATTGTCATGTGTTTGTATATTATTTGTGTGTATATATATATATATATATATATATATATATATATATATATATATATATAGAGGCAGGCTCCTGTGCACACTAAGTTTGCACACTAACTTTGCACATTACCTTTTAAAAGTGTGCAAACTTAGTGCTGGCGCACACCAATTTTTTTATGTGATATTTTAACATTTCAACGGACTCACATAAAAAAAATTAGCTCAAAAAAACTTTTTTTGCTATTTTTAAAAAATCGGTCAAACTTTCGCAGTTTTTAAAGGGCTTAAAAACTGCGAAAGTTTGACCGATTTTTTAAAAATAGCAAAAAAAGTTTTTTTGAGCTGATTTTTTTTATATGGGTTCCTTGAAATGTTTAAATATCACACAAAAAAAATCAACTCAAAAATATTTTTTTTACCACTTTTAAAAGGTAATGTGCAAAGTTAGTGTGCAAACTTAGTGTGCACAGGAGCCTGCCTCTCTCTCTCTCTCTCTCTCTCTCTCTCTCTCTCTCTCTCTCTCTATATATATATATATATATATATATATATATATATATATATATATATATATATATATATATATATTTTGTTATTTTTTTTAGTTAACATGTATCATCTTTCTACTTCGTTACTTTATTTTCTTTGTCCATATTTTTATTTGAGCATACATTGAGGACAATGTAAAATTTAGGTTTGGCGGTAAGGATGATATTTTTGAAAAAAAAAATCAGATTTCAAAAATTCAAAAACATTTTCAATATAATTGAGTTTTGGAACGATTTCTTAATATAGAATTAATTCATGGATCTCTCATCTTACGAAATTTTTACACATTAGCCATATAATATGATCGAAAATGGATATTGAGGCGAAAGTTAATATGCTTAACGATTAAATGTGGAGATTTTAACCCGATGAGATTTTGTGCCATTCATCGTTTTTCAGAGATTTAAATCAGTCCGAGTTAAAATTACTCAATCTTTCCTTCAGTGATAAATTCGTTGATGATCTCAAATTCTTTGTTTTGTTCGATTACTGGAAACAAAAAGTCAAAATGTGAATCTTAAGCACTAGAAGTCTTAGTAAGTCGTCTTGAGACACAAATCAACTGAACGAAACTTGAGAAATGAGATTAGGCCATCGTTTGAAAGCCCAAAATTAATCCTAAAATCCAACCTTTTTACATTATTCCGTTGCAAGCCCATTTGAGCCAAAAAGAAAATATGTCTTTTATTGAAAACCCATTGTCCTACCTAACTCCAACTGAGAGTTTGAAGCCCATAAAAAGAAGTCATACCCATTATCGGAGAATACTGGGGTAACATTACGGTTGAAAAAAAAAGGCCAAAAAAAAAATTTAAATTATGATGTCACACTAAGTCGTCTCCAAATTCTAAATTAACTTTATTCACCATTAATTAGATTAAAACCCATGTATAATTTTCTCACCAAATTAATTCATGGAAAAAGATTAAATTAAAATTTTCTTCATATAAAAGAAAACTGGGCAAACTGTCAAAATCTTCCGACCATCGATCTATCGACCCCAGACCTTCGATCGATCGATCGATCGAGCGGGTCTTCGTCTTCTTCGCGAAGATAGATTCAGCCATGGACGATTTTTTCCAAACCCTAGTTTTCTCTACCAGCAACCTTAAGCCCTCTTAACATTAATACATGTTATAAACCTTATTAGGGACCTCCATAATGTCCACCAACATTATTAATTCGTCCATTAACTACAATTTCTGTATTTGGGAAAAATCCATCTTTAACCCTTTACCCATTTACAACCCAAGTTCCATCATCAAATCCGTTTCTAATTATCCAGATAACATCCTACCAGATATATATTAACATACAAATTTCAGATTTTTTTACATAAACCCTTACCCAAATTCCGTAAATCAAATTATTATCTTCAAAATCAGATTTTGTCATTAACACCCAAAACGAATTTCCTTAAATACACACATCACATGAATATGAATCGAAATACATTTTTACATGCTACAGCAAGTTAACACTTGCCTTAAGGTTCGTAGAGTCTGAATTTGGAGATGAGTTCCAAGGTTGAAGATGACCCTTGTTGGCTCTCTTGTGATCCCCAAATCTGCCTTTAACTGCTGTTAGGGTTTCTTAACACACTAACCCTTTTCCTAAACTCACATCAGCCATTTTCTTATTTCTTCTAATTCATTAATTTAACTAAATCCCATTTTTTGCCTAATGGGCCAAGCCCAAAGACCCAATTGCCCCCGTGTGGGCCCGGCTATGTCTAAAAATGCCCCGTGACCCGTTTACTACCCCCGGGTTTCGACTATCTCGGCCCATCCGAACTCAACCGTACACTCAGAATTGTCATCCGAATTAATTTATAAAAATACTTATCCCCCACCCCTTTAGTCTATACCGACTCCCGGTTGAGATAAGTGCATACCCTGTCATTAATACTCGAAATGACTTAAATAATTGATTACTATTCACTTAGTAAATAAATTCCTGTAGATATTAACCATTCACTCCCCGATTAATATTTAAATAAAATTTCCCCAATTAATCCAATTAAAATTATGTTTCACAAGTAATTTTCAATTCCCGAATTAATTACATATTTAATGCATGAAAAATGTGGGGTGTTACATACTCGCCCCCTTACAAAGGAATTTCGTTCCCGAAATTAGGTCATACCTGTGATGAAAAGCTCTGGATATTGCTCCCTCATATCCTCCTCCCGCTCCCAGGTAGACTCGTCAATGTTGTGATGACCCTATTGTACTCTAACTAGTGGAACAACCTTGGATCGTAATTTTCGCTTCTACGTTCTAGAATAGCCACCAGCCTCTCCTTATATGAGATGTCTGGCTGTAAATCAATTTCTTCGAGTGGAATGTGCCAGAAGGCCCTCTCGCTCCTGAGATATTTCTTCAGCGATGCCACATGGAACACGTCGTGTATCCGCTGAAGGTGCTCCGGCAATCCCAGCCTGTAGGCTACAGGCCCCACCCTCTCGATAATAGGTAAAGGTCCCACGAACCTCAGTGCTAGCTTACCCTTCTTGCCGAACCTCATCACCCCTTTCATAGGGGACACCCAGACCAATACCTGATCCCCAACCTCTAACTCCACATGTCTCCGTGAAGCCTCAGCGTAACTTTTCTGCCTATCCTGAGCTTAATTCCCCCGGATCAGTTCTATCTTGGCAGATGTCTCCTGCACAATCTCCGACCCCAATAGTTTGTTATCCCCCACCTCTAACCAACAAGCGGGTGAACGACACGGTCTCCCGTATAGTGCCTCAAATGGTGCCACGTCGATCGTGAATTGGTAAGAGTTGTTATACGCAAACTCTACCAGAGGAAGATACTTCTCCCAATTTCCCCCAAAGTCTAATATGCACATTCTGAGCATATCTTCCAGCATTTGGTTGACTCTCTCGGTCTGTCCGTCAGTCTGTGGGTGATAGGCTGTACTCAAACGTAACTCCGTGCCCATGGCCTCCTGAAAACTCTGCCAAAAGTGGTCCACAAAGATCTTGTCCCAATTCGACACAATATTTATCAGTACCCCATGCAGATTAACAATCTCTGCTATGAATAGCTGCGCATAGCGCATCGTCTCAAAGTCTGTGCGAACCGGAAGGAAGTGGGCCACTTTGGTCAACCGATCCACAATGACCCATATGGAATCGTGACCCTTCTGCGATGTTGGTAACCCTGTAATGAAGTCCATAGAGATGCTCTCCCACTTCCACACAGGAATTTCAAGTGGCTGTAGCATCCCTGATGGTCTCTGATGGTCAACTTTCACAAGCTGACACGTGGCACATTTCAAAACAAACTCTGCTATGTCCCATTTCATTCCTGTCCACCAATACTGCCTCCTCATATCTTGATATATCTTATCCCCACCGAGATGTACCGCGAATCTCGACCCACGAGACTCCGTCATAATAGTGTGCCTCAACTCCGCATCCTCTGGCACAAACAACCTCCCATTATGGCGTAAGCCTCCCTCCGAGCTGATCGAGTAACCCTCTGCTCCCTCAGCTAGAAACTGGCTCACCCTATCCCGGCAGGTCTGATCCTCTGCCTGAGCCCTCACAACCCGCATAATGATCTAGGGTGTGATGGATAATGCTGAGATGCAAGCCCTGGCTACATCATCCTCGTATCGAAGTTCTCTCCACTTCGCTTTCCAGACTTCTGATATTTCCCCAGTCGGTCTCCGACTCAATGCATATGCCACCACATTAGCCTTACCAGGATGATACTGAATATCAAACTAATAGTCTTTCACGAATTCTAGCCATCGCCTCTGTCTCATATTCAGATCCTTCTAAGTGAAGAGATACTGAAGTGATTTATGATCCGTGAATAGCGTGAACTACTCCCCCAGGAGATAATGTCTCCATATCCTCAAAGAAAAAATGAATGCTGCTAACTCCAGGTCATGAGTGGGGTAATTCCTCTCGTGGGGCTTTAGCTTCTTGGACGCATAAGCTATAGCCCTTTCCTCCTACTGAAGCACACCCCCAAGTCCCTGTAAGGATACGTCAGTGTAAACTCGATACTCTAATCCTCCTTTCGACAATGCAAGCACGGGTGAAGATGTCAACTTGTCCTTTAACTCGTCGAAGGCTAATTGACAGTGATCATTCCAAGTGAAAGGTACCCCTTTCTGGGTAAGATTCGTTGAAGGGCTCGCAATCTTTGAGAATCCTTTGATGAACCGTCTGTAATAACCGGTCAACCCCAGAAAACTGCGCACTTCTATCGGTGTCGTGGGTTGTCCCCACTCTCTCATCGTCGATACTTTACTTGGATCCACCGTAATACCCCGACCTGACACCACGTGGCCAAGAAACTGAACCTCCCGTAGCCAAAATCCACACTTACCAAATTTGGCATAGAACTGGTGATCCCGCAATGTATGTAACACTATACGCAGGTGCTCTGAGTGATCCTCCTCGGTATGCAAGTAGATCAGGATGTCATCAATGAACACGATAACAAACTGATCGAGAAATTCCCTGAAGACTCTATTCATGAGGTCCATGAACACTACTGGTGCATTGGTGAGCCCGAATGGCATTACCCTGAACTCGTAAGATCCATACCGTGACAGGAAAGAGATCTTCAGAACATCCTCCTCTCGAATACGTAGTTGATGATACCCTGACCTCAAGTCGACCTTAGAGAAATAAGACGCCCCTCTCAACTGGTCAAATAGGTCGTCAATCCTAGGCAACAGATACTTATTCCGTATCGTGGCCTTATTCATCTCTCTATAGTCCACGCATAACCGTAGTGAGCCATCTCGCTTTTTCACAAACTACAGTGGTGCACCCCACGGCGATGTACTTCGTCGAATGAAACCCTGCCCCAGAAGCTGCTGAATTTGCTCCCTCAACTCACGCATATCTGAAGGGGACATACGGTATGGGTCCCGAGCAATCGGCCTCATCCCTGGTGCTAAATTGATCACAAATTCGATTTCCCTGCTAGGTGGCAATCCTGGTATCTCCTGAAACACATCCTCAAAGTATCTCACCACTGGGATTAAGTCCAATGGAATAGCCACCTTCTGTGAGGTTTCCTCCTCAATGTAATACAAGTGTGTGCGTGACCCTCCCTCAGGTAGTGGCATTGCTATCAAAAACATTTCCTGCCCTGGAATGGAGAACACGATGGTCCTCTCGTAGCAATCCACCGTCGCCCGATAACCTGCCAACCAATCCATACCTAAAATGACATCGTACCCCTCCATATCCAACACTAAGAGGTCCGCTGCTAAACTAAGTCCCCAAATCAAAATGTCCACACCCCGAAAAATCGAGTGAATCGTAGCCCCGCTGCCTACTGTCGACTTAACACACATCCGAATACTACCCGCGGTCTCTAGTAGTCCGGCCCGTTTAGAAAAATTTAATTTAATGAATGAATGTGATGCTCCCTTATCAAAAAGAATATTACCCTCATAACCATGAATGAGAAACATACCCTCAACTTCTGGCGGTGCTTGCTGCACCGGGGGATTGGGAATATCACGGACGTTATACACACGTCTGTAGTGCATGTTCCCCTGCTGAGGTGGGGCGGGTGGGGCTGCTGCTGCTGGCAATAATTGTCCCCGTTGCCCCTGTTGAGCCTCCTGCTATTGACCTCTGCCCCTCTGTGGGCACTCCCTCTTGAAATGCCCTGGCTGGTCATAGACAGAACAACGTTTCTGACCATCCCACTATCGTTGGCCCTGTTGGCCCTGACGCGGCTGACCCTGGCCCTGCTGGCCTCCCCATTGTTCCCTTGGCCCTGACGGCCCTGAGGAACCTGCTGCTGCTGATTCGGGCCCGGCTGCCCCTTCCTGAACCCCTGTCCTCCCGATCGGAACCCACCAGGCTTAAACTTCTTAGCTTGATTCCCTTGCTGACTGCCCGCCTGCTGTCGAGCACCACTTGTGTCACTACTAGTAACGACCTTGCCCTGTTGACTCGGCTCCCCTGTTCTCTTGCTCCCCTTCGCATGGAAGCGATGATCCTGGCAGTGTACAAGTGCGACATTAAGAATGTCTGTATACGACACTAACACCGAATTCCCAATCAAGTGTTGCCTGATTCGCCAGGCTAAACCGTCCATAAACCTCGATTTCTTACACTCCTCATCGCTCACCTCATTTGTCACAAAGTTTACCAAACGAGTGAACTCTTCCTCATAGTCTGCCACTGATCGGTCACCCAGAACTAAATCACTGAATTTCTTTCTCATCTCAGTCTCTACTGCTGGTGGAAAGTATTTGCGGTCAAACAACACCCAAAACTCTGCTATCGGCATCAAGTCTCGCTCCTCGGCGGTGGTAGCTGACTCCCACCACTGTAAGGCTGTCCACGACAGAAAAAAGGTAGCAAACATCTATTTCTGTACCTCGGTACACTCTAGCATGCACAGATGGCGCTGAATGTTCTTCTTCCAGTCACAAGCCTCTATCACATCTGTGCTACCCCAGAACTCAGGTGGGTGACCCTTCTAAAAGGTCTCACTAACTCTCTACCAAGATGGTGGCCCCACTGGAGCCTGAACTGCTAGTGCCACTAGAGGCGGTGCCTGGGGCTGTGGAAAGTGAGCTGCCATAGCTCTCATTGTTGTTTCGACCGCCTGGGCCACTATCACTGCCACCTGAGTAGTGGAAATCAACTCGGGTGGGGGTGGGGGTGGCGGTACATGTGGCTTTTGGTGAGCCTCCCTGATTTCATCCCTAGCCTCAGCCCTCTCCGCTTTCAGTCTCCTCGGTGGCATCTGAAATAGATTAAATCGCATAAGTATACAGTTTACACAAAAATATTCACAGCAGAAATACGATATCTCACAAGCGGAAAATGAATCAACAGTCCTAATAATAGGGATCTATAACAAACGAGTGCTACGCTGAAACGTAGAAAGCCGCAGAGATCCTAAGGACACTAGAACCTGATGCTCTGATACCATCTGTGACACCCCTCCTAATTAATCCCGGGTGATCAGTCCTAAATCAAGTTAGAAAAGGTTTCTCAGTTGGTCCATTCTTAGCATCACTGTCGTCTTTTTAATTACTAACCACCTAGGTGAGAAAAGTAGACTGGTGCCAATTTTTATCTTTCAATTAATTAAATAAAACTCATGCGGAACATAAAATAATACACAATCACAGTTAACTAAAATAACCATCTACACATAAAATACCTAACCGAATAAACCATCGGTCCAAATATCCAATACAAGTAAAGATAAGAAGAAAATCTCAACAAGTCTAATACTGATAAATGAACTGTGAGCGACAAGCTCAGATAACTACTAGAGGGTCTCTACACGAATGAAAGAAGGAGGCGTCTATAAAAAACCCCGCAACATCCACATGTGCTGCAGCAAAGGATACCTGGAATAGAGTCAAGCCTGGCGTCCCTGTGGCTGGAGACCTAAAAGGTTTTTAAATTTTTTTATAGCAAGGGTTAGTACCCAAAAACATTTGAAAATATTTAACAAATGATTAACTTGCAGTAATAAATAAATATGCATGCTCTTCATATTTTAGTTAGTGCCGCACTCTCTTGAGGACTTCCTCACCCCTCCTCTAATGTACACTACTAACGCTTGCATTATTTTACTAGGTCCTACGCTCCTGACCCAATACTTATTTTAACCCTTGAAATTTACCTACTCTAACCGAGTATGCCTTAATTCATGATTTTTAAGTTATTATAAACGTCAAACTTAATTAAATCATTACCCTTTTTAATTTCATATAACATTCACTCCTGTTATGCACATAATACATTTTTCACTAAGTATTAATTATCCCATATATAATTATTTACCTAATTATATATTTAATCATATTACAGTATTCACAAACATACTGAAATAACATTTAATACAAACTTTCGACCGAGTAAAAACCCTCAAAAAAAAAAATTCCCAGGTGCTATCCCACTAGGTGTATTCACATAACCTAGTTATCCAAGTTAGATTCGCTCACGAACTTAGTTTAACATACGAATTGGAGGCGGTCATATTCCTTCCCTGAAAGTGAGATGCCCCTCACCCATATAACGGACGCTATGACCTGGGATTATACTCGCCCTACTCCTCAAACTAGGGGATTCATCCACTACGCGCAACCTCCCCCTATAGCACCAGAGTATATTCTAATAATATTCAATCACTGATATTAATGCACACCCACTATATATATATGTACTATCACACTCCGTATATATATATAAATATAAAATGTCCCGGCTACACCATGTACAAAATTCGTAACATAAGCCTATTTAATTTATTAAGAGTTTATGGTCCAACTCTAATTATTAATTAATTCGCACATTAATTAATTAAGTCACCTTTGGTGTCGCCCCCACCATAAAATTGGACTTACTCTCGTAGTCCGAATTAACCTCACCCGAGTCTAAATTCCCGACTCCCGAATTATTTAGCCTTTACCTAAATAATATTTATCTCTCGGTATTCCTCACCCGTTATCCCCGAACTTGTTCACTACATCTATATTTAATCCTTTCGAACACCTTCCCAAAAATTCAACCTTAATGTGTCACGCCTAATTTCTCCAAAACCCAATAAATTTAAATTATGATGTCACACTAAGTCGTCTCCAAATTCTAAATTAACTTTATTCACCATTAATTAGATTAAAACCCATGTATAATTTTCTCACCAAATTAATTCATGGAAAAAGATTAAATTAAAATTTTCTTCATATAAAAGAAAACTGGGCGAACTGTCAAAATCTTCCGACCATCGATCGATCGACCCCAGACCTTCGATCGATCGATCGAGCGGGTCTTCGTCTTCTTCGCGAAGACAGATTCAGCCATGGATGATTTTTCCCAAACCCTAGTTTTCTCTACCAGCAACCTTAAGCCCTCTTAACATTAATACATGTTATAAACCTTATTAGGGACCTCCATAATGTCCACCAACATTATTAATTCGTCCATTAACTACAATTTCTGTATTTGGGAAAAATTCATCTTTAACCCTTTACCCATTTACAACCCAAGTTCCATCATCAAATCTGTTTCTAATTATCCAGATAGCATCCTACCAGATATACATTCACATTCACATACAAATTTCAGATTTTTTTTACATAAACCCTTACCCAAATTCCGTAAATCAAATTATTATCTTCAAAATCAGATTTTGCCATTAACACCTAAAACGAATTTCCTTAAATACACACATCACATGAATATGAATTGAAATACATTTTTACATGCTACAGCAAGTTAACACTTGCCTTAAGGTTCGTAGAGTCTGAATTTGGAGATGAGTTCCAAGGTTGAAGATGACCCTTGATGGCTCTCTTGTGATCCCCAAATCTGCCTTTAACTGTTGTTAGGGTGTCTTAACACACTAACCCTTTTCCTGAACTCACATCAGCCATTTTCTTATTTCTTCTAATTCATTAATTTACCTAAATCCCATTTTTTGTCTAATGGGCCAAGCCCAAATGACCCAATTGCCCCCGTGTGGGCCCGACTATGTCTGAAAATGCCCCGTGACCCGTTTACTACCCCCGGATAAACTTTTTCAACTATCTCGGCCCATCCGGACTCATCCGTACACTCAGAATTGGCATCCGAATTAATTTATAAAAATACTTATCCCCCACTCCTTTAGTCTATACCGACTCCCGGTTGAGATAAGTGCATACCCTGTCATTAATACTCGAAATGACTTAAATAATTGATTACTATTCACTTAGTAAATAAATTCCCGTAAATATTAACCATTCACTCCCCGATTAATATTTAAATAAAATTTCCTTAATTAATCCAATTAAAATTATGTTTCACAAGTAATTTTCAATTCCCGAATTAATTACATATTTAATGCATGAAAAATGCGAGGTGTTACATAAACCTCAAATGACAACAGTTTTCAAACCTTTAACACCTGCCTACGCGAGAATTATACAACATGACTTCTCCCTGGCCATTCTCCACCTGGGGCATCAACATCATAGGGAAGGTTACAACCAAGGCTTCCAACGGGCATGAGTTCATCCTAGTTGCCATTGATTACTTCACCAAATGGGTCAAAGCTGAGTCATACGCAGTTCTAAACACCAAGAAAGTGGCCAAATTCATCAGGAAGAACATCATCTGCCGATATGTGGTCCCGCACGAACTAGTGTCAGATAACGGGTTGAACTTCGAGGCAAAAGTCATCGAAGTGGTCAACGAGTATGGGACTCAGAGACACAAATCTTCTCCCTACCGACACTAGTTGAAAGAATCGTAGTCGACGTTGTAGGAGCACATTATAAAGAAGATTTTGTCAGGAGGTATCGCTATGCTCACCGACCTTGATGGAGAAGAGACGGCTCGTCCAGTAAACCTGGACCATCTCAAGAAATTCTACCCCTAGTCCGAAACCTCGGCGCGCTACGACTCTTCCCATCTCCCTTCTATTCTAAAAAAAAACTTCATTTCCCTCTACCCAGAACTACGTGGGCCTGATCCTCTACAAAACCATTTTCTTTTAGAAAAATTAAAACTTTTCAAAAACCCAGATGTACGTAGGCAGCTCATACATCCTACATGATCACAACCCTTTATTTTTCATAAAAAACTATTTTTTCTTATCTTCAAGAATGACAATTCACTCTAACATATACTTGAACAAAATGATTATGCATGACTTAGCGATCGGTATAGATAAATAAAAAATTCATCAAAGGGCACAGTTGTATGATCAAAACCTTTTTTATTTCACTAATAAGAAATTACAGTGCAATTACATAAGAAAAGGGATGGGTAACTCCCATCCACCTACCTTTCTAAAAGACAAATAAATTCCCAAATTTATTCCCCATTACAAAACAAACTCCCCAAGAGTCTTACCCACATCTACCAGAGGATCCCGCTCCATCATCATCTACCTCCTGGGGTACCTAAGCTTCCCCTTCCTGAATAAAATGCCGCAGACGCTTCATAGACCGATAAGCTCGAACCAGCCTCAGAAAAACCACAACACCTCCCTACATGGTATCGAATAAGACAAACCACCTTTGTCTAGTCTCCACTACCAACATCTTACTAACTACTCTTCTCCATAACCACTTCATATAATCCCCGGGGATGTGCCAAACTCTCCCAACAGACTGAAAAGGGCGGGTCGACGGACACCGACTCTCCCACAAAGAGCTAAGCCGCATGGGCAGCTGTCAAATCTTCTATCGAAAAGAAATCTAGTGTCCGAGGTGGCACGACTTGCTCCCAGCCAAATTGGCGCAGAAGACGCGAAGGAAAATAGAAAGAGGTCTGTCTGAGACCAACCAACCAAACATACGGGTATTCCCCCAGCTCCAGAATATGCAGCATTTATCCCTACCAAGGCACTGACCAACACAGACTTAGAGCCCCATGCTCCATAAATAAGTTCTCCCAGCTCTCGATATCCAGCCAACATTGATGAAATGGCGCGAAAAAAAGTTGGGCACAACCGACAAAGGATATTCTAGAGGAGTCTCCAACAGGAATCTTTCAGATAACCACATTAACAGTAACATGGGGCTACCCCTCAGAAAGTCAGAACGACCTTCTCGCCCCTGGCATCCAGGCCATTAAAAGTCTTCACCAGTATCACCACCGTAGGATTGCGACGGTATGACATTCATGAAGTAATGGCTACAAGTTGTGGGTCCACCAATAGTTCCCCAGTCACCAGCAACAATTTCAAAACCAAGCCCAGGACGACAGCTCCGGTATAGCCAACATCACCAACCTCTTACAAATACACAGATCACAACATCGCCGTAAGTGAAATCATTCCTCCAATAACCAAAGGTCTACCCTCCGAGGGTGAGACATGGATAAGTCCAGCCAACAACTCCCAAGGAGACCGAGAAAACTCAGGCATAGCAGCCGCCACACTAGGATTTACCCCCAATATGGAAGAAAATTCCTCATAAGTCGGATAGAATTCTTCCAAGCCAAAGCAGAATACATGGTCTTTGGGGTACCAAACCACCGCCATCAGCATATTCCACTCTATGGATTGATTACGCCATAAAGAGACTCAACGCATGTTGAAAGCATCGTAGTCGACATTTTAGGATCACCTCGCCTCTAAAGTCTCGAGGTAGTTGGCAAACTCAACACTACTAGGGAGATCCATCTCACAGAATAAGGAGGTAAGAATGTGAAGGTGTGATGAAAACGCTCCACCCTTACTCCTTTTTATACTTGAAAACCCTCACAAAAGACACAACCCTTGTAGAAATCGGAGGGAACCCTACCCCACAACGTACCAAAAGCTAAGGAGGGTACCAATAAAGGCCTTGAATTAATGGGACTGGACTGACTCGCTCATAGGCAGGACAAGAGGGTTGCCAATCGGCAACCTCCTGTTTTAGAAATTTTAATACCCCGAACTTTTATGGATATTTAAATTACATAAATGGGTGTAATTTGGAGATTTGAGGAATTTCTCTGAATAACGAATTTTGGAGTTTATGAGGTTTAGATGTCCGATGTGTGTTACATTTACTTTTGGGAGTAAGTAAATGAGTTGGACTATTTTAATTACATGTCTCAAGTTCGGTAAAGCGACAAAGGATAATATTTTAATTGGAAAAACCCGTATTGAGATGTGTTGGGTTTAATTAGTGAATTGTAGTTAAGCGACTCAGATGGAGATTTTGAGTGAGCGGTTGGTTTCGCAATGGCCGAGATAGTCAGAGTAGAGTATCCACGAGTAGTTTTTAGATTTCGGTGATTTTTGAACTATTAGGGACTCACAATTAAGTAAACGAGTCATTTTGGGGTTTATAATGGATAAACCCTTATTTCTCTCTATATAAGGTACGAGAGAGAGAAAGAAAAGAAAGAGGAGAAGAGAGAAAGGAAAAGAGGGAGAAGAAAAGGGGATTTCTGGCCGAACTTCGCGGGATTCGACTCGAGATCGTCGGATTTTATCCACGAGGCAAGTGTTTACTTGCTTATTTCATTTGAGTGTGTATCTCATATCATAGTTGGTGTAAACTAGATAAATTTGGGTTAAACCCCTTGAAGTAAATTTGGGGAAATTGGATTTTAAATTCACAAATAGGTGTGTTGTAATCTCTTGATGATTTCTAGTGTTAAAACCATATTAATGGTGTGCATATGTGGATTGTAATGGGAAGAGATGACAAATTAGAGTTTTAATGGTTTAGGGTTCAAATCTAAGAAAACTTGTTTAATCCTCCAAAATAATTGATGTGTTAGTTAGAAATCAATGTTTAGATGTTTATAATGTAGTTGGTTGAGATTAGAAACCATAAGAATGGAGATTGGGATAATAATTGGTGTTTTGGAGATTTAGGTTTTGTAAAAAATGGAGATATGGACGACCTATCTGGTGTGATCGATCGATCGTGGCCCTATGGACGGTCGACCGGGTCAGGCGAAAAAGGCCTACTGGTTGCTTAGCAAGGCAAAATCCCAAATCGCGGTCGACCGGGGGTCAGGGGCCGGTCGATCGACACTCTATTTTCTGCCCAAGAATTGGATTTTTCTATTCCTTTTCTCTTTGGGTTTAAAAACTTAGGGGCCTTCTAAATTAGTGTATTATAAATGGCTATGACATAAAGGACTTGAGGAGTTACCTATTAACCTTAGGTTAATTAAGAGGATAATCTGGTGTGTGGACCTAACGAATGTTTAGGATGAGAGACATTCGAGGAAATTATTCGGCAAGCGTATATAAGTATATTTATGCGGTTAGGATAAATATGGGTCGATTATAATTGAGTAAATCTTAGGACGTGATTAGGATGGAATTTAGGATATGGGCCAAAAGAGAATTGGGTAGTTGTCCTATATCTATTGATGACTATTATTAGGTAAATGCAATACCTATGGGACTAAAATAAGTTGAGAGTATACTTATTTAATTATTATGATTGGTATATTCGGAGAGTATATAAATCCTTAAAAGTGATTAGGGTATGGGTTATATTCAAGTGAGAAAATACTTATAAGTTTAGTATTGTAAGTGTGTGAATACTTAGATACTATTATGAATGGGAACATTCGGGTTATTGGCTATCGCTATGAGAGTTTGGAAATTATAGCCATAAGTATTGAGAAGTGATATAGATTATATATATACAATGTTGTTACAGTATATATAATATGATACGAAAATTCATATATATCTGTGTGTGATTGGTATATTTGTATCTTAGAGGCTGATTCCACGGGCTTTCGCGGGCGTAGGGTTGGAACAACCAGATTATATATATTCTCTAGTGCGATCCAGGGAGGTTGCGTGATGTAGGTGAATCTTTTGGCTTGAGGAGCAGGGAGAGTATAACCCCAAGTCATACCGTCCCGTGTTCGAGTGCGATGTGTGTACTCCACTTGCAGAGGGAACATGACCGCCTCCACCATTGTGTATTTTTACCATATCCATGAGTGAGTCTAGCTTAGTACCATGGTTGAGTGAGTAAACCCGGACTTGGATAGGCATTATGAGACTGCATCCTCGACTTATAGTTCGGAGGGATGGTTATTATACTTATGATTGTGATAGGTATAATTATTCTTGTTGTGTATAGTATATTGCTTGTATATGAAGATGAGATATCATATAAAGTAAACGTGTATAAAATGAAAATAATGAATAAGGATTTATTCTCTTTCCGGGAGATTTTATTCGGATTTAAATTGTGATTTGTATATTAAAGTGAGAATTATATATATATATATATAACAACCCTCGCTTTTGAGAACTGATTTTATATTAATTTACTGTGTGGAGTAATTATATAAAATATTGGAAAATGGAGTAAATATTAATTGAATGAGTTAAAAGTTAATATTTACTAAATTGTTGCATATTTACTGTATGTGTGTGTAAATATCCCCATGTTGAGTTTATAGTGTCATAAGATTTAAATGACATATGTGGTTTAAAATGAAACCGGAACTTGAAATGAGTTATAAAATTTTCAAATGATAATTTGGAGGGCGTAGTTAGTTCCGAAATGTGTGAGATAGTCGAAATGAGTGCCTTATTGTATTTTTATGTTTTTGGGCACTTTTGACTGATTTTGACATAAATGTGTAGTTATGAATCATTTTAATGTGGTATTAACCACTTAAGTTGGGAATTTAGACTTAGAGGCACAATTAAGTATTGCTTTCCATTTAATCCTCTTAAGTGTATTGGTTAACTTAGAGAGATAGAGAGAAGAAGAGAACTTTGGAGAGAAAGAGAACAAATTGGAGATTGAAGTTGGATTGTTGCTACTACAAAAGAAAATCTGAGATTCCTATATCAAGGCAAGTATTCTAATTGCTAATATGTGATTTAAGATGAATATTTGGTATTGATAGTTGTGTATTAGTTATGGTTTATCAATGCTAGGGTTTTATTGGGTTTATGGGTTTTGAATCCTTGGAGATTGATTTGGATGTTCATTGATGTAAATGGTAGTAGTTAGATGCATTTATGATGTATTGGTTGCAATAAATGATCTTGGTTTGGATATATTTGAGTTGGGGAAATTTAGGAGTCCAAGACTCCATAGCCAAACTTGGCAAATTCGCAGGGGCGAATCGATTCGCTTAGGGTCAATTTCCAGGTCTGCTTGGACCGAATCGATTCTGCCAAGCCTAATCGATTCGACAGTTTACAGAATCCCAGGTTTCTTAGTCCGAAATGATTCGCTTTTCGAGCGAATCGATTCGCTAGGGCGAAACGATTCTACCCTTGGGCGAATCGATTCGGTTTCCTGCTGTTTTTGAGTGAGTTTTATAACTCAATTCTAATTCATTTTCTTTAGGTTTAGGACTTAGGAACCTTCTTGTATGAAGTAAACTTAGAGTCCAAGAGTCTTAGATGAGTTGGGGGACTACCCTAGATTAGAATTGGTTTATATGGGGTTTATTCCGAGGGTGCGTAAAGTGATGTCGGGCATTACTTTCCTTTTGTAAATTATTAGGAGTCTAGGAGTTGTAAGGTCTTATTTGGAGACTTGAGAGGCTTGATTTAGGTACGATAGTATTGGTGGTTGATTATAAAACCCTAAAAAGGTTTGAAGAATAAATTGGGAGTTTATTTATTCATTGAGGTTATTATGATGATTCGAACTACGTATAGCTCCGGATAACTATAATGCATTTGTTAAAATGGAAATGGAATCAGAAATGAATAGAGTAAATGATAATTTACTTAATCATGATATGGTAATTAATAAATGGCTTAAACACTCTAAATTCCATCATAAGGGAAGTTCGCACGTGAGGTGAAGCCCCCTGGCTAGTGAATGCAGGGTGGATATAGTCCTAGGCCATATGAGCGCCTGTTGTATATTTTCTATGATGGTGAGGTAATTCCAGGTGTGGTTATGACTCTCCCGCAGGCATATGGCCGTTTCTCGACGTCTTGCATTATAGGTGCCCAGGTGGTCTTGGTTGATAGGTCCTGGAAGATGATGGTCATTTAGGGGCGCGCACAGTGGGGAAATCCGAACGGGCGATCTTAGAATCGTTATATATATATGATTATAACTATTCTTAATCAAGTGGGACTTGATGGATTATGAATGCCATAAAGAGCACAATGAAATGCCATAAAGAGCATACAATTGAGATAAATGCCACAAAGAGCATATAATTGTGATTATGTTTCCTGGTAAGGAACGAAACGATAAATGAACGGAATAAAAAAGGATGAAGGGTTTTAATAATGATAATTATTCTTATCTTCTTACATAACTGGATAAATTTTATGATTATCTAAACTGCCTTAGTTCATGCCATAAAACTGTGTATATAGACTTTCATCTTTATCTATCATGTTTATCCGTTCATAACTGTCATACCCTTTATTCATCTGGTGATCATACAAAACTGGGCCCTGACCCGTTCATATTTCTTGTTGTGCATGAATCTTGTATCCGCTCAGGTGCTCCGCCGCAAGGACGCCCTTACTGACGTTCCTATTCTGATGAATTTTGGGGAACCGTGATACTTTACGGATATTACGGGATATTTTGTATAGACATTCTCAGTTTTGTACTCTAGTTATGATCGGGTCTTTTGCTCGGGCGTGTGGTCCAGACTTTTGTAACTGTTTAATGGATGTAATATGTAACTTAATGAACTTCTCACACATTGTATGTACCTGTGGACCGACATCATATTCGGTCCCCATATTGTATACTTGTTGTTGTTGTAATACATGTTCTTGGGGTTTCCACTTTCTTTTTCAATTATGGGTTGTTTAAAATGCTTTCTTTACATTATAAAACAAAATTTTTGACAACCCGTTTTCTGGATTATTGAGTGGTTATCTCGTATACTCATCATATTGTTACGATGCTGAGAATGATTCCTTCCATGATTCCTATTATATTGGAGTATCGGGCTGGCCACCCCTTATTTTGGTGAGCGGGTTATCACAATATATATACACGTTATGTACCGAGGGCCTAATGGATATCGACGATCAACATTGTCATGTAGTAGTGTATCGGGGGGTTCCTTGTTTGGATTTTGCTTCGCGAGACACCCCACGCACGAACATAGCGCAATGTTGGGAATGGGGAGAAGTTTTGCCCTTAGTACTCGGGTCTATGAGGATCTTAGAAGATGGATGAAATAGATTAGTTAGGCAGGGTAGCTTAACTAGGTTGTTTAAAATATATGCGATAGGTGTGCACTATTAGATAAGGGGTGAGGTGTATCTCATAAGAGTGCGATACCAATTTAAATATGAGATATTTCATATTTTTAAATAGGGCATTTATGCACTTGTAAAATATTTTCAAACTCGGGCTTTGCCCCGTTTCTTTATATTTTTCCCTCTCTTGCTATATATTATATATATAGGTGTCCTGACATAGGGACGCCTAGATGATGATTCCTTTGAGTCAGACGTTTGCTGCATCAGCTATGGATGCATGCAAATTTACCGTAGATGCTTCCATCCTTGTAATCTAAATAGGAGGTACTGTAGAAACATTCGGGCCGATAACCCAACTGTATTTATTTATTCTTTTACCTCCTTTTAGTGTGGCATTCGATTTGGTTGTATTATGTTACCAAGTGTTCGGTTATTTTATTTCATTTCAGTTTTGTATATATAAATTGTGTGATTGTTTTACTTTATTGGTTTGATTAAAAAGATTAGTTAAATAAAATTTTGACGCCATCCTAATAGGTTATTAGTAATAAATTTGGTTTTCGACTGTGATGCTGAGAATGAACCATATGAGGCTCTTGTTTTAATCAGGTATAGGATTGATCACCCGGTATTAGGCGGGGTGTGACAGATGGTATCAGAGCATCAGGTTCTAGTGTCCTTAGGAATCTGTTCGAACGTACTACGATTTTAGCGTTGCTCTTGATTTGATGTAGAGGATTATGATTAGAATTGTTGATTCCACTTATAAGATCTCGTTCTCCTGCTATTATATAAGTTTATAGTAAATCTTTTGCGCGCTCGTTCAAGATTCGTGTGCTGATCGATGAAGGGCGACTGGGGAAGGCCGTGATGAGGGCAACAGGAGATGGGGCTCAGTTGGAGCTGTAAGTTAAAGCTGGGGATGAGGACCACAGTAGAGGTCACTCTCCTTGTGGCATTTGTCAAGGATTTTTGCAACGACTACTAAAGTATAGTAGTTATAATTATCCAAGTACTGCTATATTACAGAGTGGTACTAAACTTGAATTACCCCATGAAGTTAAGTTGGGGGAAAAGTTTGAATGGGGTCTTTGACAAGGACCATAGGTTAAAGTTAAGTCATGCGAAGTAAGTGTAGCATTACTCAGTGGAAGTAGAAGGCTCAGAAGCTTTGTCTTAGAGCAGGGTATGGAAATACCCATATGTGAAAATTCGAGGAAATTTTTTCACTCGTGGGAGCAATATTGAAATGGTGGGAACGGTAGTCACCATATTTGAGGGAGAAGGATGTTTTTCTCATAGAGGGATCTTGTGGATGGTTTTAACCGCGAGTTCCCATAATTTAGCAGGAATGAAAAGAATGCAGTTCTGAATTATCCACATAAGGATCGGTCAGAGGCCAATAGTGAATAAAGAGTTATATGGATAAGTGAACTTTGTGCCGAATTAAGGTTGGTACAATGAAGAGAGAGTCCTTCAGTGGAACGATAGGCTCACTAATAAGTGTTGCTAACACTTATGGAGAATTTGTGTTCGTGGAACCCCATTGGTGGACATCCACCCGGGGAGTTCATTGAAACAGGGCTTTTAAGGCCGGTAGTGGAGTTTCCTTTTGATGAAGAAGTTAAGGGGACTATGAAGGCGATTGTCAGGATCAAGGCTATAGAGTTTGAGATACTGATAACGTTAACATGGTCAGGGTGACCAGAGATAGGGAATGTTGCAATGTGGAGTGTAAAACCACATGCTTTGATCTTGTCGGTAGGAGTTAAAGGACAAGAGTAGGGTACCAAGATGGGGGCATTGATTAGAGTAGCTCTTGGTTCAATTAAGACAAGTGTACCACGTCTGGGAACCATATAGAGCAGTCAAGGTAATTGGCAAGAATGTTGTTATGCGTTTCACTTCGGACGAAGGAGGCATACTTCGTGTGGCAAGATTGAGCTGTAGTATTTTATTTGCCCTAGATTCGTGTGTGATTCGAGTTTACTGGCAGTATCGGCAACATTATATAGTGTATGTCTATATATTTTTCCTCTGTAGTGGGGTTCTATTTTTCTTCATTCATTATGGAAACGGGTGTTGGCATTTCGATCTTATATTTGTTTTGCACTGCTCGTTTTATGTGTGTTATACGAGTATATTACTATTGTAAGAGTAATGTATTTGTGGAGTATCGAACCGATAGCAGGCTAGTGATTGCAAGAGTATTGTGTCCGCGGTTCCAGGGTGGAACAGGTGGTTGTTGCGATATCTCATCTGGATACAGATCGAGCTCGCCTTTATTATACGTTTAGATGGAACTTCGGTGAGTAGATGTTTCATTATCATGCTTTGAGTGTGTGGCAACCTTATATTTATGTTTTAAGGTATGCAGGAATTATTGTTAAGCTGTGAGTTTAATCTCATCGTTGTTTGTGCGAAGGACTTAGTGTTAGTATAAGCGCCTTGTAGTATGGCTCCTGGAAAGAAGTAGGAGTTTCGACCACATTTTTTTGGTAGATGGTATGGGATTATCCCAGTGGCATGTTTGAAACTAACGGACCTCCACGATCGACAAAGTTAAGTAGTAGTGTATAGGAGGGGTTCATTGTTTGGATTTTGCTTACGAGACACTCCACGCATGAACCTTAATGACGTCGGGAGTGGATAAATGTTACGGGATGCAAGGATGTTGGTTTTGATGATAAGTTATATAGTGTGGAGAAAAACACAATAAATTGGGAGTCATGTGATGATTGTATACTTATGGAAATAGAAGTGCTATGGAATTCAGCAAAATGGAAAGTCTAACTAATCGGAGTGCATATACTCTACACAGATGTTACGAACGTCATACCCAAAACATATTTCCTCTGAATTCGCCTCCTAGCCATGACATGGCCATAAGCTTAGAATCAATTCCCTTAACCTTACCTCACCCGCTTACTTGCTGTGTGAGAAACATTTGGAAGGACATAGTGGTAGAAGTAAATTAGTAGGTTAGCGAGGTAGGATTTTGATCATCCCGCTGGTGTGCCTTAGGCCGTTATATCTCGATGACCGACGATGCGAGGAAGTAGTGTAACGGGAGGGTTCCTTGTCTGGATTTTGATTTACAAGATGCCTGACGCATGAAACCGAGCGAATGTCGAAAGTTAAGAGAGGTCTTGGGCACTAAGGACATATATAGAATAATACGCATTTTACGAGTGTAGGAAACACATCGATCTTAGGGTTATTAGGATACAAGGCCAGTGGAGGAAGTGGCGTTGAGGTAGGAAGATTAAAGTGAGTTAACCATGAGAAGATTATTGAGAATACCCAGGTGTTAGTACTAGGCCAAAAAAGTGAGGCCCATTTTTGAGAGAGTGTTACGTCTGTGACGTTTACAGTTGTTGTGCAGATCGACACGGGTCAAAAGGTGTATGGTGATGATACGAGAAATCGCACACAGGTAGATCTCGTACCAGCAGATCAAGTGTAAGTGTAGAATAAGTTGATAAAGCAAGTAAATAGATAGAAAACAAGGTATAGAGTGGTTCAGCCCTTAAAATAGGCCTACGTCCACTGTGTTGCTCCGTTCTCATTATATACGATGCACTTTACAATATAAGCCTGCCTAGAGAGGCGTACAAGTATGAGAAATAGGGAGAATACATGGCTGTCGAGGTTCCGGGTGTGCCGGAGGTCAGGCCACGTAGCCCCCAAGTCGTATGTTGAGGTCGTACGGGGAGAGCCGTGCGAGGCTTAAGCAAGCGTTGAAGAGAGTGTTCCAGAGGAGAGGAAATCCATGCCTTATTTCGAGGTGCGGTCCTCTATTTATAAGAGTGATGTGAGGTGTCACGTGCTATGAGCACATGGTCCGTAGTTGGTTGCAGTGGAGAGGGATGCGGCCTATAAGATAGATGATAAGTGCGGCACCATATGCTGAACAGAAGGTGTCGGGCCCTCCAAGGGAGGGGCCGCGGCCTGTGTATGTAACGCGAGTTGGTTAGGGCCGCACCCTGTTGGTTAGGGCCGCGCCCTGTTGGTTAGGGCCGCGCCCTGTTGGTTAGGGCCGCGGCCTATAAGCCCGCCCATGTAAGTACCTATCCGTGGCGGGGTGCTATATGTCATATCAATAAGCCCCCAAGCCGTAGTGCCAATTGGTAGAATGTTGGGGCTGCGGCTGAATTATGTACCAACCGCGGATGCTGAGAGATGTTTCGTGCTTATTGAATTATGTTGCGGCCTGTTTGATCCCAGGCAGCGGTGTTGCATGACGTGCCGCGGCCTGATCAAGGCGACGTTTCATCTTCCGCGTTCCCTTATATAAATGGCTTCTGGCCGTGGACTTCTTTACATTTTCGAAACCTTGAGAGAAAATTCTGTTCCTCCTTGTTCTTGCGTTTTCCGGCGACTTTCGAAAGCGGTGTGTGGCGGTTCCGTGGTGGTTGAAGGCTGAGCACCGCCGGTTTCTTCATTAAAAGGTAACTTCTCCACCCATCAACCTTTTAACAGTTCTTTTAACTTCTGCATTCGTAAATATCTCAACCTAGAATCATGTATTCTCCTTCGTATTAGATTTGCCATGCTCTTTTCTGCATAGCTGTTTTGGGATTTGTACTGGGTAATAGGTTTTGAATAGAACATCAATGTTGCAGTTTAGGGTTAAACTTTAGGGCTTCTGAGTTCCCATTGTGTTCTTGAGTGTTCTAGGGTTTTGATCTTCGGATTTACAACTGCTGAAGTAATTACCTGTTTGTGTTTGAGGCCGCGGAGTGAAATAATTTCTTAAATAACTTAGAGCTGCTCAGTCAACATATCCTTCATTGCTTAATAAAAATCATCTGCGGCATGTAGTAAATAAGGGTTGTAACCAGTATTAAATAAAGGTTGCAGCCTGTAGTGACTCAGTTTTAGATTAGATTCCGCGGCTACGCAGAATTTGTCTTTATCTCAATAACTTTAGTCCGCGGCTACAAACATCCTTTAGGGCTCTAGAACCCAACACTTGGCATGTTTAGCCCATCTTGCTACTCCACTTTAATCATATTAATAATCCTGCCGCGGCTTCCTAGGAGCTTTTTAGGACCATATTGGCTGCGGCACCTAACTGCGGTCTGCTTTTCAGGTACTGCTGCAGCCATATGAGCTTTGACCCAGACAACTTTCTGAAGGGCTTTTGGGCAAAGCACTTTGGGACTTCTCCTCCTGAACTCTCTTTCGTGCCCCCCTTAAGATCAATAGGGTCTTGCCAATTGAAGGATTGCCCCAACTGCATAACATTAGATTCTGATTCCGCGGACTCTGATTCTAAGCTTGATTCTCAGTCCGTGCCGATGGAGGAAGAAGCCAATTCGAGCAATCATCCACTGGAGGCAGGAGGTACTGCCGCGGAATCTAGAGACCCCCCAGCTGGTACGTCTGGGAGGGCTGAGCGACCCTTAGCTGCTCTTGGCATCCACAGCATCATGACCCAAGATTGGGTCGACCAGGTAGCGGAGTCCTTCGAATTTCCATCAAATTTGATATGCTCAGCTCCTGCCGCGAACCAAAGGCCGTGCGCGGCACTCACTGATGGGATATGCTTTCCACTTCATGCATTTATTTACGGGCTGCGGTTGCCTGTTCCTGTTCCCATCCGTCGACTTTTTCAAACTATGAAACTGGCCCCAGCCCAGTTAGATCCCAACGGCTGGAGAGCTGTTCTTGCCGCGGTCGTTCTTTGGGAGAATTTGTTCAAAAAGGACATTACTCCCGCGGAGTTTTTCCATTTCTACCGCCCGAAAGAGAACTCTGTAAAGTTCGCGGGCTACTACTACCTTTCCATCCGCGGCAGGGATGAGACCCTATATACTGGGAGGCCAACCAGTGTAAAGAACTGGAAAGGGAAGTACTTTTTCCTTTCTGGAGAGGGGTGGGAGTTCCACCCTGAAGAGAATGAGAGGGAGAGGTCTTTTCAAATGCCGCAGCGATGGGGGACCCCATCCAAACTAGGTATCTTTTTAATAGCCGCGTCCCCTATTTATAATTTGCCACTTTTTTATACCAACCCTTGTAATGTCTTCTGCAGTCCTTGACAATTTGCAACTCAACCCGCGGCAGGAGAGGAGAGTTGCCGAGGCCGCGGCTGTTTCTGCTGATAAGAAGAGATTCAGCACTCTAGTGACCTCTGCCACTATATTCAACGCAGGCTTCTTCCCTAATAAGTCGATCCCCCTGAAAATGGCCGTGGAAGGTAACTTTTAATCTGCGGATTACAACTTGATTTTTGAGTTCTTCAAATGCTTGTGCTTAACATTGTTTCTCCCTTTCAGGTGAGGAAGTGGACAGGGAGTTGCTGAACGCACAATTGGCGGAGATGGACGAGGACGCGGTGGTCCTCAATAATACTGCGCGGAGCAGAAAGAGGAAGAGGGCAAAGACAAAGGCCCCCACCGCGGAACCTTTGGGGGAACAAACTACTGAACAAACTACTCCTGCCGCGGAGAAGCCAACCACTGCTCCCGAATCTCAAACATTTGATGACGATATTGGAGCCAATCTGGCTGCGGCAGGATTGATTCCTGATATGTCTGCCCAACAATCCTCACCTCCGCCACCACCAGTTGTGGCCATTAATGCCAACTTGCCACCTCCACAATTTCGTGGAGGAGCTAGACCTGATGGTAGGCCGCGGCCACAACTAAGACAACCTGATCCCAACTCTTCCTGGGATACCACCGCGAAGGCTGCCAGAAGAATGAAGAGAGCCTTAGATGCCGCGGACCTTGACAGATTGGTCGAGGAAGATCAGGACGACCTGGAGGACTGCGGCCTCCACAGCCTTCTGAGGGTACGTACCTGTCGTCATTCTTTCAACTTTTACACCACATGTATTTTTCATATTTCCTCTTTATTTCAGGCCGCGGATGTGATTGTTGTTCAGAAGAGGAAGTACGAGGCCTTGTACAGGCTGAAGGAGATCGAGAAGAGTGCCCATGCCGCGGACTTGCAGGCTGCACGGACCTCTTCATTTGAAGCTGGGAAGATGTCATCTGCCGCGGCTCTTGAGGCAGCAAAGATGGATTTGGAGAGGGCTAACAAAGCCAGGGAGGAGGCAGAGCTCAACTTTAGCCAGGCCGCGGAATCTCTCAAAGCCTCCCAGGCTCAGACCGTGGCCGCTTCCCAGGTCGCTGAAGTGGCCAATAGCAAGCTTGCCCATCTGCAAAAAAACTATGAACTGCTGGAGGCCAACAATGTCGCGGCCATACAGAAGATGCAGGCGGACCATAAAGACGCCCTTCAAATGGCCATTGACCAAACTGTGGAGTCCTTCAAAAACTCCAAGGAATTCTTCCTTATAAATAACAGGGCCTACCTCCGCGGCTTCCAGGAGCTGCGGCAGAGGGTTATCAAGAATTTCCCTGAGGCCAAGGAGATTGTCCTTGGCTGGAAGCTAAGTGATGCAGAACACCAGGACTGCATTGCTGAGCTTAAGGCTGCAGCTGAGGAAAGAGCCAGGTTGAGAGCCGAAGCTGAGGCGGAGGCCGCGGCAGATGATGAAGAGACTGAGACGGCCGGGGAAGGTGATGAGGTTGATGACAACGACGACGCAGCATCTTGAACTTGTAATCTTTCATCATTCATAGGGCTGCGTCCCTTTTGTCATTTTATCTTTGTTGTGGCTGCGGCCCAGTTTTGTAAACATTATAATGTTAAGGCTGCGGCCATATATTCCGCTTTATATAAAGTTTATTTGTTGCATCTCTTTGCCCACTTTCCTTCTCATGCCTTGATGAATGGTTGAATGTACTTACTTTCCACTTTGCAAATTGAACTTACTCATAGGACTAATAATAGCCGTGGCAACATAGCATAATAAATTAGCAATTTGCCTTTGAATAAACTTGCATGAACTAATAGTGATGGCCGCGGCAGCCTAGCATAATAAATTTGCAGTTTGCCTTTGAATGAACTTGCATGAACTAATAGTGATGGCCGCGGCAGCCTAGCATAATAAATTTGCAGTTTGCCTTTGAATGAACCTGGTCGAACTAATATTAATAGCTGCGGCCCCAACTCTTTGTTGAAACAAGGATTAGATACATGCCGCGGTGCTTTAGTCGCCAGTATGATGACTTGCTTATGATGCAGAGTGTGCCGCGGCTTCATGGCATGGATTCTGAAATCTTGACATCTTTAAAATGCTTCTATAACTGCCGCGGTATTATGACAAATTTCTTCAATAACCGCTTACTGAACCGCCAGTCCAATAATTGATGACCATAGCCATATCGACATGGAGGGGCTTTTGAATATTAAACCCTTTGGACACAAGGCTGCAGCACCACTTTATGTGTGTATTCTTCGTGAAGTCCGCGGCCTGTTGGGACAATTTCATGCTGTAGATGATCGCCTAGGCCGCGGTGCCAATGAAGTATGGCTTTAGGGCTGCGGATTCTCTTCTAGTCTTGTAAGAGTGCCTCAGATGTCTTCAGCCATATTGATGGGCTGCAGCAATTTTCCAGGCTCCATTTTCCAGGCTGGGTTATGTTTTCAAGCCACCCACAGCTAATATACGGGATACTATCAAGCCTCCCCAGGCTGGGCTATGTTATTAAGCCGCCCACAGCTAATATATGAGACACTATCAAGCCTCTCCAGGCTGGGCTATGTTATTAAGCCGCCCACAGCTAATGTATGAGACACTATCAAGCCTCTCCAGGCTGGGCTATGTTATTAAGCCGCCCACAGCTAATATATATGAGACACTATCAAGCCTCTCCAGGCTGGGTTATGTTATGAAGCCACCCACAGCTAATGCGTGAGACACTATCAAGCCTCTCCAGGCTGGGTTATGTTATGAAGCCACCCACAGCTAATATACGGGATACTATCAAGCCTCCCCAGGCTGGGCTATGTTATTAAGCCGCCCACAGCTAATATATGAGACACTATCAAGCCTCTCCAGGCTGGGCTATGTTATTAAGCCGCCCACAGCTAATGTATGAGACACTATCAAGCCTCTCCAGGCTGGGCTATGTTATTAAGCCGCCCACAGCTAATATATATGAGACACTATCAAGCCTCTCCAGGCTGGGTTATGTTATGAAGCCACCCACAGCTAATGCGTGAGACACTATCAAGCCTCTCCAGGCTGGGTTATGTTATGAAGCCACCCACAGCTAATGCGTGAGACACTATCAAGCCTCTCCAGGCTGGGTTATGTTATGAAGCCACCCACAGCTAATGTGTGAGACATTATCAAGCCTCTCCAGGCTGGGTTATGTTATGAAGCCACCCACAGCTACTGATATACACAAAGCCCTCCATAGCCAGAGATTATAAGCCTCCCGGCTTGATGACGCGTCCCAAGAGATGAGAACAGGCATTGTAAGCCCCCGTGGCTAATAAAAGCTCCTTGAATCCCCGGACGCTTTCATGATTGTAATCATCATATGATAAGATACAGTTGCACATCGTGAGGGGAACTTTTGAGCTAATTAAGACCGCAATCCCTCCATAGGTGCATCCCAAAATAGTAATAATCTTCCAAGATAATGTGTTATTCTTCCCTTGGAATCTGTTTAAGACAAAAGGTCTTCTTGTGAGATGACAAATTATGAAAACAAGAGAGGAATGAGATATGGCAAAATTTGCTAATCCATATATTTATATATGTATGTTTCAGCTGATGGCTTTGCTAATAAAACATAAAATCTTGAAGATAAAGGCTGTAATGAGCTTCCTCAAACATAAACAGAAAGATCTGAAAAACAGAAAAACTAAGGGAGAGATGTGGCCTGCGGCCTATGTTAGGTCTGGCTGCAGCCTTTAATCATTCTTGAGGAACCTCCTCAGCATCCCTTGCCCAATTAGTCTTTCGATCTCATCCTTCAGAGCATAGCACTGCTCCGTTTCGTGGCCATGGTCCTGATGGAATTGGCACTGAGCGGCTTTGCTTCTCTTGTGGGGCGGAGTTTTCAGCTTTTCTGGCCACCTCAAAAGTTGATCTTCCTTGATGTACTCAAGTATCACTTCAATCGGGTAGGCCAGCGGGGTGTAGGGCCCTGACTTCTTCTCTGCCTTCCTCTTTTGGCCGCTGATTGCCTCTACAGCTGCATCCTTTGAAGATGCCGCGGTCGTCAAGCACGCGGGTGCTGCTGAGATGAGTGCCGCGCCCGTATTGGGTGAGGCCGCGGCTTCTAGCATGAGTACCCTCTGAGTTATGTAGTTGACCTGGGTCTGGAGCGAGGCATGGCTGTCATACAGATGGTTGAGATGGCTGTACAGCTGCACAATTTCGTCTTTGACTTCTGTGCTTTGACTGGACTCTCCTTCCATCCTCTGCTTTTGTTAGTCTTTTACAAAATATATATATAATCTGAGACAAAACTAACAGCAGTAAGTAATCTCACAAATAGTGGAGTAACCAAGTAGAAAAATGGGGATGCAGCGTTTGCACTGTCACATGGGCTTACTGCCGCGGCCGCGGCCAATAAGGCACATAAGTGCACTGCCGCGGCCTTGTATGATATACACCAAGGTTGAGCTAGAGACCACCTGAGTCCATCCCCTGATGTTTTGAAGCTTCTGTATTACAACTAACCCAGTAGAGGTCGCGGTATGTAAGGTAGTTGAACTACCACACCGCGTCCCTACCTAGGCAGTGAAGGCACAATCCCAAAATTGAAGCCCGGGAACTGAGTTTTTCTCCCAAAACTTGTGGAGAGCATACCTACTAGGGTCTATCCATGAGGACATAACCTCTCGATGCACAAAGTGGCACAGCTTGAACGATAAACCCTAGATCACAGGCCATGTACAATAAAACAGGAATAGGTACAATCCTTCCCTAATCGTTCATCTTTTTGGGGTTAAAACCCATCGTGCTTTTCAGCACCATCTAGGTGGAACGATATCATCGGGGAATGCAAAACAGATTTAAAGTTATGAAACAGAGGTCCAAGAGTAGGTCTGGACTTGAGAAATAACCATCAAAGGGGTGAATATGAAGCAGAGCTCAACTAACCAAAATTCACACATGAGATTCTGATCCAAAAGATCCCCATGTGTAATATAAGGTGTTTATGAACTCAAAATGTAGAGAAACAAGATTGAAATATCTCGTTCCCACAGACGGCGCCAAACTGATGATACGAGAAATCGCACACAGGTAGATCTCGTACCAGCAGATCAAGTGTAAGTGTAGAATAAGTTGATAAAGCAAGTAAATAGATAGAAAACAAGGTATAGAGTGGTTCAGCCCTTAAAATAGGCCTACGTCCACTGTGTTGCTCCGTTCTCATTATATACGATGCACTTTACAATATAAGCCTGCCTAGAGAGGCGTACAAGTATGAGAAATAGGGAGAATACATGGCTGTCGAGGTTCCGGGTGTGCCGGAGGTCAGGCCACGTAGCCCCCAAGTCGTATGTTGAGGTCGTACGGGGAGAGCCGTGCGAGGCTTAAGCAAGCGTTGAAGAGAGTGTTCCAGAGGAGAGGAAATCCATGCCTTATTTCGAGGTGCGGTCCTCTATTTATAAGAGTGATGTGAGGTGTCACGTGCTATGAGCACATGGTCCGTAGTTGGTTGCAGTGGAGAGGGATGCGGCCTATAAGATAGATGATAAGTGCGGCACCATATGCTGAACAGAAGGTGTCGGGCCCTCCAAGGGAGGGGCCGCGGCCTGTGTATGTAACGCGAGTTGGTTAGGGCCGCACCCTGTTGGTTAGGGCCGCGCCCTGTTGGTTAGGGCCGCGCCCTGTTGGTTAGGGCCGCGGCCTATAAGCCCGCCCATGTAAGTACCTATCCGTGGCGGGGTGCTATATGTCATATCATATATATATATATATATATATATATATATATATATATATCCAAGAGTACATCAAAATAAAATATACCCCATTATCTTCTCCACCATCAGCTGCTCCATCACAGTCTGTGTTGGATCCTTCTCCTGACATGCCCGCTCATCTCAGCTCTTGGGTATGTATCTCTCTCAGAGACTCTCAGTAAAGAGCTTCTATAGAGTGGCTCTAAGTTGATCTCTCTCTAGTAGTGCACCTAACTGCCCATGTAATGCGGACTGCCTGGCCTGTTGCATTATAGTCTCACTCAGCTCCTGTTGCTTGGATTACTGAAAGACATTGAAATAAATGGCAAAAGACATCTTCGGCTTTTCCTAATGATCATGTTATGTCGGTCCTGGAGAAGGTTGACTTGTTGTTGACTTATGAGCTATGGGAGGACAGCTATGTGCATCTCTATCTAAATGAAAGTCGGAGCGATGTGCGGTAGCACAACTAACACACGACAAAGAACTCGTGGTACGCTCGTCAGGAATGAGAGGAACATTGACGGTGACCAAGATGGTGGTCAACAACATCCCATAAGGAAGGAAGGAACAGGCCTAGGAGAGTGCCTCCATTATAACAAATGGAGGCCATGTGACGCCAGATAGCCAAGGGAAGGTCAATGGATATACCTAAATTGATGACGTGAAGAAACCTAATGTGATTCGCACTATAAGTATTATGGTGTGTGGGGTCTAAGATTGAAGCTGACAATCTTATTCAATAGTCGATAGTGAATAAAGATGTTGATAATATGGAGGCTTCCTATTATAGAGGTCTACAATGGTGTAGTAAATGGCGCTATAAACATCAAAAAAGGTGTGAGATGGTTGTCCTCAAGTAGTGTGGATTGGGGCAGGGACGTAGCGAGGAATTTTTATATGTGGGGCTACAAAATTGTTAAGATAAAAAATAACAAGCATAACAGAAAAGACTTAATATTCGATTAAAAATTTGTGACATAATTACAACTACAATTGTCCTCGACGGCTTTTCATAGATTGAAAGCGTTGAATGATACACTCATTATCAATAACAGCAAATACATATTTTTCTACATACACGATCATATTATCATTCATCCATTGATATTCCATCTGATTGCGCAATGAAATCTTTATGAGATTCATAGTCGAAAACACCCTTTCCACGGAAGCGGTGGCAACCGATAATATCAACGCCAAAGTCACCAGCAAATAAACCAACGGAAATACCCAACTTTTCTTTGTCTCAACCATCTTTTTTGCAAGAGAAGAAATTCCAAACAATCCTTGAAAGGTGGGATTAGATTGCACATCAAGAAAATAAGTTTCAAGTTGAATATCAAGTTCAATGAGTTGGACGCTTGAAAATTCATTAGGATAAAAATGGGCAAGGCGAATTAATTTTACCTTGTCAAATGAAATAAACGAATCATCGGGACAAAGGCATGCCACACATAGTAGTAACTCGGTGTTTGCCTCAGTGAAACGTTCATTAAGCTCATGAAGTTGCATATTAATGACCGCATAAAATATCTCAACACGATAATGATGCAAATTTGACCTTTTCGCCGCTTTACGTTGTGATCTTTTTATAGCAATGTATACATCTTCCATAATAGGAACTTCAATTTCAAGTTTCTCACAAAATGTACAAACTTCATCCAACAACAAGATCCATCCATCATCCCGCATCATTTGTAGTCGTTGCTTGCATACCCGGACCAAAGACATGATATTTACAATATCTTGATCTTTCCTTTGCAATGCCTTTGATAATTCATTTGCAAACCCCAATACATTTTTCATTAAGTGCATACAAAAAACAAATTCAAAAGTATGCAATGAATCTATTACATTTTTTGCATCAAATCTATGCAAGGGGTTGATTGCATCCACTTTGACAATCTCAAGAACACCAATTACGGAGGGGAACATGCTCATCAAACTAAGTGCGATAATGTGATCCCCAACGAGTGTCACCTGGACGTTGGAGAGACGTACTCTGATTTAGTCCTTTTCCCGTTTGAATCTCACCCTTTCCAATTGCACAATTAATGTTTTGAAGTTGTTGCTCACGAAAAAGGTCACGACGCTTACACGAGGCTCCAACTAGATTAAGAACACTAGAAACCAAGATAAAAAGAGTCATAATATCATCATTTTTCTTTGCCACCGCAACAAGAGCCAATTGTAGTTGGTGAGCAAAACAATGAACATAAAAAGCACATTCATTCTCCCTTAAAATAAGTGTTTTGAGACCATTGAATTCACCTCGCATATTACTTGCTCCATCATAACCTTGCCCACGTAGTCTAGAAATGCTCAATCCATGGTTTGCAAAAAGACTATCTATTGCCAACTTAAGCGACACGGCCGTTGTATCCTTAACATGCACTACACCAATAAAGCGTTCCATGATTTCCCCCCTTTTATCAACATATCTCAAGACGACAGCCATTTGTTCCTTAATCGACACATCACGGGACTCATAAATTAAAACTACAAAAAATGAATCTCCGATGTCTTTGATAATGAAGTCCACAATCTCACTTGAAATCGAATTAACAATATCTTTTTGAATATCCGGTGATGTCATTGTGTGATTTGAGGGAGCATTCTTCAATGCAACGACTCTAATATTAGGATTTAAATCACAAGAAAATTTCATAAGTTCAAGAAAGTTCCCTTTATTTTTTGACTCTTTCGATTCGTTGCTACCACGAAATGCAAGCCCTTGGCGTAAAAGAAATCTAATAGAGTTGATTGATGCACTTAGTCGTGTTCGGTAATCCATACGATCTTTGTCCGATTGTTTGTGTAAAATTGTCTCAATGTGTTGACTTTCATTCATTAAATTCGCACATGCCTGCAAAGCCTGATTATGGGTACTAGTAGGACCTCCCACGTGAGTAACAAATCTCTCTTTCTTCTTCCAATTAGAAAAACCTTCGCCCACAAATACGTCCCCACCAGCTTGGTCACCCACATTTTTCTTGAAAAGATAACAACACAAACAATATGCAACATTAGTAGTGATGGTATATTCTAGCCATTGAGAAAATTCATTAAACCAAGCAGGGTTAAAACACAGCAATTGTTTGCCCATAGTTTTATACGGGAATGTGTGGCCACGAGGTTGACAAGGCCCCTTTTGTATATAGGCTCTACGGAGTTTATCTTCCAGTTTAGGATTGCCACGAGCAATTGGAGTTCGTAGGGCGGGATCGGCATTTAAATCCTACAAAATAATTTCATCCGGTTCTATATTGCTGTCAATATGCGGTGTCGATGTCGACTCCAATTTTCTTTTATAAAACCTCTCCATAAGTTGACTGAATTGACAAAAAAAATTAGGTCCATTAATAACGCCAAAAAAAAATAGATTCAATAATATCCCCCAAAAATTTAGGTTCATTAATATCCCCCCCCCCCCCCCCCCCCCCCCAAAAAAAAAAAAAAAATTGATGGTATAAATTAAATAAATACCAAAACCAACTAAACTAAATACCAACTCTTTAAATTAACAAAACAGAATGTAGACTAAATTAACAAAACATAAATTAATTCAATTGTTGGTTCAATGGTTTCTGACATGTGAGAGAAGCAAACCCTTAAGTTATATCATGAAGTCAACCACACAAACAATGTAGACTAAGTCTAAGTTGGATGTAAAAATAAATATGAGAAGCAGCAAAAGCAAACCCATCAACCACACAAATTTGAAATACGGTACCTGTAGGCTGTATAGGCTGGTCCGGAAATGGCTCCGGCCGGAAATGGGGCTGTTTCTCTGCGCCGGAAATGACTTCTCCTCTCTCTGTCTCGGCAGTTGGCAACCGCTCTCCTATGTTTCAGACTTTGAAACATGAGATAAAATGTTTAGGTTTTAACATCTGTTTCAGACTTTGTAAATATAACTCCCAAAACTTTTTTATTTCAACTTTTACCCCAAATATTTTATAAACCTACATTTCTAAAAAAAAAAAAACCTCCGTGGGGGCTGGAGCCCCTGCTCGGCCCCATGTAGCTCCGTCGCTGGATGGGGGGACCTTAGGAATGGCTAAAATACTATTTTCTGGACAAATTACAACTTCGACTCCCCTAACATGAGAGATAATGTAATTTCCATCTACCCGAGCGTAAAATTAAACTCTCGAGCCATATCAACATTGATATCCCCACTCATAGTGAGAATAGGCTCCTAACCCCTATATGCAAAAAAATCCAGCAATAAAGTGTCCTTTATGTCAGTCTCTCTACGACTACCCTAATCTAGTAATATCACATGGTCATATACCTCTACAGGTCCTCGCGTGTCACCTATGGCAGTGGGTTATATCGCGAATGTGGTGGAGGTAGGGGTGTTCGCGATCTGCTCCGGTTTGATTTTGGGATATTTTTATGATTGGACCGTATTAATCGGTCTTAAAAAATTATGGATCGAGATCGGACCGGAATAATCGGTTTCGGTTCTATTCAGTTTTCAAGTGGTCCGTGTTCGATCTCGGTCCTATTCGTTCCAACCCATATAAAACATCAGATATTTTTTTTATTGAAAACAACATATTTTTAAGAAAAAACAGGGCAACAGTTTTTTTCACAGGGCAAAAATCATCTAACATTTTTTAACAGGGCAAAAATCATCTAATTAACAGGGCAAAAATCATCTAACAGGGCAACAGTTTCAAATAGTAATTAACTATCATCTAAACTTAAACTTAAACTTATCATCTAACATTTTCATCAGTTTCAACAGTTCGGATTTGACAACAGTTTCAAATTCTTCATAATTCTTTAAAGGTTAAACTTAAACTTATCATCTAACATTTTCAAATGTTGAAAAAAATAACAGGGCAAAGTTCTTTAAAGGTTAAACTTTTGTTGTATCAATAATAAAATGAGATTACCTTTGCTATTGTAACAAGTATGGTCCTATGGATGAAAAAAATGCTCTAACAGGTATGGATGAAAAAAAAACAAATAAGGGTACAAAGCCATTACCTTTGTTGTTCATGGATATGGAGGAGAGGGAGAGAATGGGATTAGGGCTCCTGTTTGTAGAGTGAGAGAAGGGAAATAAATTATTGGGAACTTGGGCTAAATCAAGGGCTCTAAGAGTGGTATAGGAACCCTATATGATGTCAACCAAAACCAAACACCAACCGATAAAGCCCAACCACCAAAATAAACTACCAAAATCCAACAAAAAATCCTAACTATCGAAAAATACACGTGACAAAGCCAACAACCCAAAAAACAAAAGAATGATATAAAAGATGGGAATTTATAATAGATAATCAAAGGGAACATTTATTTAATTTTAAAATCAAACATGTATACATATATAATAAAAAATAAATATGATTTCACACACAATAAATATGTTTAATATCAAAAGATTATATATGAATATATAAAATGCCATAAATCAACACATGTGTGTGTGTGTGTGTACATATATATATATATATATATATATATATATATATATATATAAGGAAAAGGACATGAAAAGTAAATTTACCAAAATAAACCCTAAAGCCACAAAAAAATGTTGTATGAAGGCCTCAAATCCTAGAAATCCAAACTTGAATCAACCCACATATGGATAAAAATGAGTTTTTTAGGTCTTGGGACCCGTAACAATGGCAAAAGGAGGGTTTACAAATGTTTAGGTTGAAAAGTGTTGGGAAGACGATGTTGCCTTTTAAACCAAGATAGTGTTTGAATAAAGGGGTATGAGTATAAGGAGAAGAACTATTCTACCACAACTAAAACAAATCATGATCCAGCACATAGGCCCCTAGAACAAAATAAAAATTAATAAAAATGAAACACAAAAAATACGAATGGTTTAAGAACCCCTAAAAATAGTGAATCCCATAAAAACTACATATGAATCTCCAAACCAACCTAATGAACAATCAATGACATGAATCGGCCACACTAAAACATATTGAGTTATTTTTATTTCACGTCGATAAGGACCTAAAGATAATTACGTGCATTAAGCAGTCTAATATGGGGAAAAAAATCATGCTATACGAGAGTGTGCTAACCCACTGATCTTCGACTTATACATTCCTCAAAATTGTGCTAATTATATATTTTATATTTTTCCATGATAATATGCCCTTGTATAGATATTTAATTTTTTTTCTCATTAGCACAATGATTTAAGAATTTTGTCAACAGTAGTTATCACCCTCTTTATGTAGATCTTACCATTGTTTACCTCATTATTTTTATCAATTATATCTCACATGCAATGATTATTACAAGCACACCTAATAAATTTGGCAAAGAAAATATGACCCATTTGAGTGAAAATGCATAGCATGAAAGTTTTTCGGATCACCATTAATGGTACACTCTATTAAAACTAGTGTATATGTGTGCGTAATATGGTAAAGGCTATGATAAGATTGTTATAGGAGGTTGTTTATATGAGAACTCCCAAATAAATGATTAAGTGATGTTTAATTATAATTTGACATTATCGTCCAAAATTCTAAAAATGTAGAAAGGGAATAAGGTGACATTATGTTGTTTGTACATCCTCAATCACCAAGCACACAAGTAGCCACAAAATCACAAAAAATCTTTTTTGGCTTTTGTCAAATTGTTTTCAATTTTTTTTTGTATTTTTTAAAAGATATATAAATAAATTAATTATGGTGTACTCTAGGAACGAATACACATAATGAGCATGAAAAAACAAATCATAACTTATAGATGTTGCGAATGACTCACTCAGAAGGGTGAGACGGATGAGTGTCGAAAACCTCATACACCCTGCTAATTACCTTATTCTTCCTATTTCTCATATTTTTTTTTGACACTAGGAAGTTAATCGGTCATCCTCTTAAATTCTCCCTTGAGCATTTGACATGTTTGAACCATGTATTTAACACGTTCTTGGAGCTCGTAGAAGTCTATGTTCAAACGTGAAGGAACACACTCATTTTTGTTCAAGCTGGTGGCAATAGTCTCAAAGCTAAACTTGGTTTGGCAGTAAGTACAAAAGTATGGTTGTGGAGGATCCACCTTCTCTGTCTTGGAAGAAATTCTAGAAGGGGCGAGGAGGTGTCCTAATTAACCCTTTGACAAATGTGATCTCTTTCATTAACTTAAATTTTTGTGTGAGGTCATAGACAAGACTTGCTTGGTCTTTTAAGGATTGATATGATGCAAGGAACATCTTCTCTAACTTCTCTAAATACCCTTTTGAATCAACTTTCACCTTCTTAGAATTTACCAAGTCTTTCTCAAGCTTCTCGTTTTGTGCCTCCAGCACCTCACGTGCACATTACGACTCGAGGAATGTCGTCCTCAAGGTACTAACCTGTCACATAATAGCTCTCTCTCTCTCTCTCAACTTATCAACACCACATCAAAAAAGGACTTTTGTCACCTTTCACCAGCAAGGGCTTGCCATAGTAAAAAATCGTGACAATAAAATACGGAGGTGTTATCACGGTCTTTGACCTTGACACAATCGTGACAACGTATTATCACGATTGCATCAGGATTAAAGACCGTAAAAACACCTTTGTACTTTGTTATCATGGTCGTGTTAGGGTTAAAGACCGTGACAACAATTCTGAGATGAATTAAACCCTCGTTTATTTTTTTTCTCAGCCCACATAAACCATTTTACTCACTCTCACTACAAAAAATGGAAATGACGACGTTTTTTTCGCAACGCTTTTACAAATGTCGCTATGTATTGTATATGCCGACGTTTTAAAAAAAATGTCAAAATATTATCGGCTTTTATTAAAAACGTCAAAAAATTAGAATATTTTATAATAAAACGTGGGTTATTTCCCCTCGTTTTGGAATACAAACGTCGGGTTCTAAATATTTCCCTCGCTCACTTTTCCTACTCTCTCTTATTTTCGGTTTCCCTCCAAAAATACACTACTTCCCCTCTTTCACAAAATTGTTTACCCAACCCCAGCCAAACTCGTACAGCAAAATAATCCAATAGAAAAAGAAAATCGTCATACATCAAAATCATACAGCAATTTTGGAAGAAACCAAAATCGTTATACAACAAAACCATCATACAATTTCCAATAGTTGAGCAATTTTCGAATTTAAAATTTGAGCACGGCTGAATTTTGGAAGATAATGGTTAGTTTTTTTAATTCATACACGAAATTTGACTGTAGCAGATAAATAAATGTGGATATAAGTTGATTCATACACTAATGTTGGGTATCAGTTGATTCATACACTATTGTTGTTACAAGATTTTTTTTATACAGTTTGATTTTTTTAGGGGGGTCGATTTTTTTTGGGATCCATTTTTTTTCTCCTAGCACGTTTCTTTGTATCCATGTGTTAAAGAGTTAGGGAAATTAAAATTTTTGAAGCTCAAATCTATTTAAACGTATATAATATATGTATATAGATTGATGATATGGAGTATAAGTCTTTGATGTTTATTATATAGGTTGATTGTTAAACTGGAAGTTAGAAAGAATGAAGCCCAACTGCTAAACTCACTGACTCCTCTGTCGATTTTACAACACTATTATTAGATTGGTAATTTTTTTCCCTCAATTGTAGTCTATATGTACTACAATTGATATTGCCTTAACTTTACAGTTATTTATGGAGTGATTGTGACAATTAGTGACTAAGATTATGGTTATAATCGAATAGTTGCGTAAATTAAAGTCATCCATTGTAATGATATTATTATGTTAAATTCATGTAGTATTTTGTTTTGGAGTTGAAATTTGGATCTTTTAATTTGTGGGTTGACGAATATATTGGAATGGCCGAGAACCAATTCGGTATTATAGTTCATCCTTAATTTATACAAACTCGGAACGAATTCAGTATCAAAAGTGTAATATTTTGGTTGGTTGGAGTTGATCTTCATTGAACATATCTTTATAATGTTATAACATATTTTTATAAGCTATCTTAATTGGATTTTTGGATAATGTTAGTGTTTCCAACTATATTCGTTCTTGCTTCCCATTTTTGGATAAATAACTTTCTTAAATTAAGTGATACAAACAATGTTAATGTTAGAGTTTCAAACAAGAAACTGAGATTCATTATTGATATGTTTTGCCATTTTTATGTGTGTGTCCATCTCCGATCCTCGCGGAACTGTGACCATCCCCGATCCTTGCGGAGAGAGAGAGAGAGAGAGAGAGAGAGAGAGAGAGAGAGGTTATGGTGAGAGGATCTTCGTCCCGCGCATCCCTCTCGGGAGTGCTTCGTCCGTCGTCGGCGATGTGTGAGGAGAAAAATGTAGAGAGATGGAGTCGTCAATCTATTTTACTCAAAACATAAAAAAGAAGGTGGAGCCATCTCGAAGGACAGCATCAAAGACATACTGATACATACGAAACCAAAAATGATTCGAGTAGGGTTCGGAGGCTAAGTTACCGAATGGGAAGGTGTTAAGCACCCATTCCGCCCTTGCGGTCTCTCATGGATTTGTTGTTATTTTCCTCTATTTCTCCGTGATATGTGTGCACGTGTATATGTAGTGGAGATAGGAATCATCAACTTGTATCATGGAAGAGATAAAGCGAGTCATCCACAGGAATGTTCCTAAAAGTAATATTAGAAAATAGGATTTACGCGATTATCCTTGCGTTGATCGTTATAACGGAACGATAACGCGTATGGAATAATACGCCACTAAGAACAAATATATATATATATATATATAGGGATGAGGATCTAAGAGAATTAAGTTAAAGAATTAGAAAAATAAAAAATTGGAAAAAGTAGGACTCGAGTCTCGGGTTTTACCCCGAGACGCCTATATAGCCTATAGAGGCATCAAAATGCACGTAGTTCGTATGAAAAATGAGGGGTGGGGTTTATCCCATAAATCCAACCGAGGACTTATCTTATGTGTGTGTGTGTGTAAAAAGGTATTTTAGTTGTGACAAAAGTGTGAGAATTCCCGTTTGGAATTTATGAGCAAACCTTCTTTTTCTTCTTTTTTGGGTTTTATTTATATGAAAAATAAGAGATGTGCAATAATACTAAATAAAAAGTATATTAGGATATGTGAGATGGAGAGAATAAAAGTGCTAAGTGATAAAACAAGTTAATGCGAATTTAGGAGAATTTAAAGAAAGTTGGACCTTCTTGAAGATCTTGAGCTTGATCTTAAATGTTGGAGAGCAGCCCTTGCACTTGGTTGATGATGAAGGGTACGTAATTCATCAAGTTTGATGAAAAAGATGATGAAAAGTTAGGGTTGGAAAGGGATTTGGATGTAAAAATCAGGCCGACTTCGAGGGAGGTTTTCTGATTTCGCTGAGAGTGATGGATCTCAGATTTGGGTCCTTTTACCATGAGGTCAGACCCTCTTTTTTATAGGCCCAGGGTATTTTCGATCGGCATAGGTTTGGTTATACCAATCGACAGGTGTCTTTAGGTACACTGTCGATGGGAAGGATTTTGAGTCTGCCGTTTGGCAGTCTTGTTCATGCTCCTTTGGAAAAACGATTGTAAAACGCAATTCGTTGATCCGAATTGTGCACGGGGCATACTGCTAGAAAGTTACTTTAGAGATCTTCGAAAGTCCTTTGGACTGTTCTCGGGTCCGGGAGTTGACTTTGGGACAAATGTGGCTTGAAAGTGCTCGTCGATCCTTTGGACGGGGGATTGTCGGACGCAAACGGATCATTCGTCCGCATGGTAAGTCAGAATCGCGTACGGGGTGGTCCATTGGAAAGGTTAGGAGATGAACTTCGACATTCCAAAGGGTTTGACTCGATTTGGGGAGTTGACTTTGGTCAACCGGGACCTGGAAGCGTTCGATGACCTTTCGGAGTAAGATCGTTCATCCGTACTGTAAGTCAGAATTGGGCCTGGAGCGGACCGTTGGAAAGGGGTTTCAGTTCCCTTTGAAGATTTATCAGTCTCAGTCAACCTAAAGAGTTAAATTTGTTCAAACGGAGCCCGAGAGTGTTCGGTGGCCTCTTGATCAAGTTTCGAGGGAAAACGGGTCGTTCCTGTGCACCATAAGTCAAAATCGCGCACGAGTCTGACCGTTGGAAAGGGGTTTCAGTGCGCTTCGAAGATTTATTCAGTCTCGATCGATCTGAAGAGTTTGACTTTTGGTCAAACGGAGCCTGGGAGTGCTAGATGGCCTTTAGGTCAGTACTCGGGGTATGACTTAGGTTCGTAGTGATGCGGGGAGGTGCTAGGGACCTAAGTAAAGATAAGGGGGGGGGGGGTGCTAAAATGGGGTGTCTACAGAGCCCCTCGATGGGTGAGTTTGGAACAAATGATAGACGTCGAATAGACACCGCATGATGCCTTTTGAAAGAGGTCGATTATGCGGACCTAAGGAAACGGGGATGACCAATTCAGAGGGTCGAGGCCGATTCTGAGGACCTAAGGATGAGGATGACCGATTCGGAGGGTCGAGGACGATTCTGAGGACCTAAGGATGAGGATGACAGGTTTAGAGGGCCGAGGCCGATTCTGAGGACCTAAGGGGCATACTGGGGACGGTCTAAAGGAAGTGATGACCAAAGATTGAGGTCAATTATGAGGATCTAAAGCCATGCTGGGGATGACTAATTCTGCGGGTCGAAGCCAATTCTGAGGGCTTAGGTTGTGATGACCAATTCTGCGGGTCGAAACTAATTCTGAGGGCTTAAATTGTGATGACCAATTCTGTGGGTCAAAGACAATTCTGAGGGCTTGAATTGAGATGACCAATTCTGCGGGTCGAAGCCAATTCTGAGGGCTTAAATTGTAATGACCAATTCTGTGGGCCGAAGCCAATTCTGAGGGCTTGAATTGAGATGACCAATTCTGCGGGTCGAAGCCAATTCTGAGGGCTTAAATTTTGATGACCAATTCTGCGAGTCGAAGCCAATTCCGAGGGCTTAAATTGAGATGACCAATTCATAGGGTCGAAGCCAATTCTGAGGGATTAAATTGATATGACCAATTCTACGGGTCGAAGCCAATTCTGAAGGCTTAAATCTAGATGACCAATTCTGCGGGTCGAATCCAATTATGAGGGCTTAAGTTGAGATGACCAATTATGCGGGTCGAAGCCAATTCTGAGGGCTTAAATTGAGATGACCAATTCTGCGGGTCGAAGCCAATTCTAAGGGCTTAAATTGAGATGAAAAATTCTGCGGATCGAAGCCAATTCTGAGGGCTTAAATTGAGATGACCAATTCTGCGGGTCGAAGCCAATTCTGAGGGCTTAAATTGTGATGACCAATTCTGCAGGTCGAAGCCAATTCTGAGGGCTAAAATTGAGATGACTAATTCAGAGGGTCAAAGCCAATTCTGAGGCTTAAATTATGATTACCAATTCTGCGGATCGAAGCCAATTCCGAGGGCTTAAATTGAGATGATCAATTCAGAGGGTCGAAGCCAATTCTAAGGGCTTAAATTGAGATGACTAATTCTGCCGGTCGAAGCCAATTCTGAGGGCTTACGTTGAGATGTTCTTCGGGTACTCTTCCCGGGAGATTACCTCGAGATTTTGATTTGAGCTGAGGAGCTGATCGTTGGGGGAAACTTTCATGTTTTCTGGAGACCTTACAGGGGAATAGCTAATTTGATGTTGTGGATTCCATGGGGGAAGTGATTAGGTGACCCAGGGTTTAGATGTTTTGCTTGGGGAAATTTGAGACTTTTGTTGTAATGAATTTTTAGGATTCCACTCAAGAATAGGAGATAACCTGAAGTTTGGGATACTTTAGGGGTCCTCCGGGGACGTTCTCGGGGAGCGATCCACTTGGCTTTTGAGAATTCCGCTGGGGAAGTAGGGGTTCTGCTTGAGGGAGTGTGAGAGAAAATAAATTTTCTTTGATGAAAATGTTCTACATCTTTCTCGGAATTTTCTGAGGTTTTTTCAGGGTTTTCTGGTATTTTCTGGGAGTTTTTGTACGAAAATTTAAGGGGGGTGCCGGTCGGCATGGTGTGGAGGGTGCCATTCGGCAGTGGCATGGACTTTTGGACTGCCTTGAGAAGGTGGAAGGTCAGTGCCGATCGGTAGGGAGGGGCGCAGTGCCGACCGGCATGACCCTTGGCTTCCTATAAAAAGGAGTGGGTTACCCTTATTTTTCACACCTTCTTGCCTTCTCTCTCTGTGTGATTTTCTTCTACGAATCATCTTAACATTTCATAACCTAAAAAATTTCCACTTTCGTGAGCATTGCGACACACTGGGAGTGGTTAGCTGTTGATGACTGGGCGAATGTGGAGTGGAGGGCTAGGGTGCCTCTTGCTTTGGGTAGTGAGAATTCTTTTGATGCATTTGAGCCGGTTACGGATGAGCGGACTTTACTGCGGGAGCCATCGCTTCATCGCTCTCCAAGGGTGGTGAACCCTGGTGGTTATGTAAGTACAAAGTGACGTTTGGCATTCTTTTTTTGGTGATTTCCTTTTTTTTTCTTGGATTTTGACAAGGTTTTTTTCTTTGACGGTCTGATGTTTCTTTGTCGACTATGCGTGCCCACGGGACGACGGGGCTTAAGGATGTCTGGGAGCACCTTCCACCTGTGGTGCATTGGGTAGTATCGTCAGCAGGCTTTGGGAGGTTAGCATCTGGGCTGGATGAGACGCCTCGTTCGACGACGGTCTTATGTGCTTTGGGGGAGAGGTGGTGGGACTCCATTTTGGCTTTGGGGAGATGACTGTGACTCCCATAGATATGCAGTAACTAATGGGGCTGGATTGTGATGGAGAGAAGATAGAGGTGGATCGCTATTTTTGGGTTAGGGCGGAGGCGGTACAGGTAGTGCTATGTGATGTGGGGAGGATAGTATCTGGGGACTCTATCCGTTTGTCACTACTGAGGCATGTTTTGCTGAGTAGGGTGATTGATGTGGAGGATGGGCTGCAGGTGAGGCAGATGGCTTGACAATTTATTTTGCTAGTGTTGGGGGGATTTCTGGTGGCGTCAAGCAACGACGTTGTCCACTTGTGTTTTTTACCATACTTGAGGATGTTTTCGAACATCCCTCTCTATGATTGGGGGAGCCTGAATTTCGCGACCCTTTATTTTTCTCTAGATGCAGTTAGTCGGTGCTGTCGACAGACTTTTACTGGAGCCACGTATCTTCTTGAGGTATTCTTTAGTTTACGCATTTTCCTTTCATGCATTTTCATTTTCCTTATGAGTCTACTTTTTGATCGCGAATTCTTATCTTTGGCAGGCATGGTTCTATGGGGTGATTGGGTGTAATACCCAGCTGATCGCTTTGAAGGAAGAGACCGTTGGGGACTTTTCCCTGTTGTATCGATGGCGGAAGGTCAATCGGTAGTCGAGGAAGTCTCTTTCTCTGCGAGCGGTGCGTTAGGTCTTAAATGGCCTGACCTGTGATAGGGTAAGACATTTTCCTTCTTCAGTCTAAGTCTTTGTGTGATCTGATTCCATATTGGCTTATATCTGTTGGGGATTTTTCAGGTGACCTTTTACCCTTGGAGGATAGCTGTTCAGGACACGGGGTCGGCTGGGGTGAATGCGCAGATGAGGCGTTTACTAGCGCATGAATTTGGTCACTCTTAGTATCTCGGGGAGAGGGTGGTTTGATAGATTGCTGAGGAGGAGGTGGTAGTTCCACCTACGAGGCCCCCTATGTCTATGAGGCGAGAGCGGATGTTTCCATAGGACGCGAGGATTGCGATGATGATTGGCTAGCCCTATTTTTTGTACACCGACACGGCTGTACCGTATGATTATATGGACTTTGTGATGAGTTGGTTGATGGTGCCTAGCATATATGATGTGTTGCCTTTCCCTGATGCGAGTTCGAGTCAGCTAGTGGGGTCCTCCCACAATGGTGGTGGTACGTCGACATCTGCGACGGCGGTGACTTTGGAGGTTCCCTTTGTGCAGTTGCATACCCCTTCCTACAACATTCAGTGGGTTGATGGAGGGATGGTGCCTATGTTGCATTGTCCCTATGCAATGGACCCGGAGGAGTTGGTCTTAACAGAGGAGGTCCTTCATCCTATGGTATACATTTATGTTCTTCTTCTTTTGGTTTCTTTTGGTTTTCTTTATTGGATACTGAGTCTGACTTTTCTTACAGCAAGTCCGGGTGTCCACCACTTGGCTGCGGGATATTGGGGACTGGATATCTTCGCCATTGCCCATATTTGGGATGCGGTTCCTGTTCCTTCTTACTTGGTGTTGTCTGCCTCATCCAGGGAGGAGTCTGCTTCAGGTAGCGGTTGTGTGTCATCTCGCTGCAGGGGAAAGAGAGAGCGTCGCATGGATGGAAGATCTTAGAGAGGGTGGAAGGGTAGGTGAGAGCGCAAATGTGGGTTCAGGCTGGGTCTCGTTGTTTTTCTATTTTTGTTTAATTCCTGCAAAACTGATGTAACAGAAAAAAATCTATGCACTGCAATGGAGTTTTTTATTATCTTTCGTTAGTAGTGAATGAATGAATGCATATGCACTTTTTACTTTGCTGCTGAGACTGTAAAAAGAAATATTTTTGGGATTTGAAGGAAAGTTTTATTTATTTAAAATGAGAAATTATATAAAGATGGAAAGGGGATTTTGAAATTCTGTTGAGAATATCAATTTATTTTTATTGAGTTTTTTTATTTTGACAAAAGAGGAAAAAGGGAAATTTCTGTGACACGCTGCCTAATAAAATACCGGGTGATCAATCATGTACTTGATTAAAATAGGAGTCTCATATGGTTCATCTCAGCATCACTGTCGAAAACCAAATTTATTACTAATAACCTATTAGGTTGGCGTCAAAATTTTATTTGACTAATCTTTTTAATAAAACCAACAAAGTAAAACAATCACACAGTTTATATATACAAAATTGAAATAAAATAAAATAACCGAACACTCGGTAACATAATACAACCAAATCGAATGCCACAATAAAAGGCGGTAAAAGAATAAATAAATACAGTTGGGTTATCGGCCCGAATGTTTCTACAGTACCTCCTATCTAGATTACAAGGATGGAAGCATCTACGGTAAACCTGCATGCATCCACAGTTGCTGCAACAAACGTCAGACTCAAAGGAATCATCATCCAGGTGTCCCTGTGTCTGGACACCTATATATATATATATAATATAGCAAGAGAGGGAAAAATATAGAGAAATAAGTCAGAGCTCGAGTTTGAAAATATTTTGCTAATGCATAAATGCCCTATTTAAAAATATAAAATACCTCATATTTAAATTGATATCGCACTCTTATGAGATACACCTCACCCCTCATCTAATAGTGCACACTTATCGCATATATTTTAAACAACCTAGTTAAGCTACCCTGCCTAACTAATCTATTTCACCCATCTTCTAAGATCCTAATAGACCCGAGTACTAAGGGCTAAAATTCTCCCCATTCCCAACATTGCGCTACGTTCGTGCCTGGGGTGTCTCGCGAAGCGAAATCCAAACAAGAAACCCCCTGATACACTACTACATGACAATGTTGATCCTCGAGATCCATTAAGCCCTCAGTACATAACGTATATATATATATATATATATATATATATATATATATATATATATATATATATATATATATATATATATATATATATATATATATATATATATATAATTCTCACTTTAATATACAAATCATAATTTAAATCCGGATAAAATCTCCTAGAATGAGAATAAATCGTTATTCATTCTTTACATTTTATACACGTTTACTTTATATGATATCTCATCTTCATATACAAGCAATATACTATACGCAACACGTATAATTATACTTATCACAATTATAAGTATAATAACCATACCTCGGAGCTATAACTCGAGGATGCAGTCTCATAGTGCCTATCAAAATCCGGGTTTACTCACTCAACCACGGTACCAAGCCAAACTCACTCATAGTAATGGTAAAAATACAAAACGGTGGAGGCGGTCATGTTCCCTCTACAAGTGGAGTACACACATCGCACTCGAACACGGGACAGTATGACCTGGGGATATACTCTCCCTGCTCCTCAAGCCAGGGGATTCACCCACATCACGCAACCTCCCTTGATCGCACTAGAGAAAATATATAATCTGGTTGTTCCAACCCTACGCCTAGGAAAGCCCGTGGAATCAACCTCTAAGATACAAATATACCAATCACAAACAGATATATATGTATTTTCGTATCATATTATATGTACTATAACAACATTGTATATATATAATCTATATCACTTCTCAATACTTATGGCTATAATTGCCAAACTCTTATAGCGATAGCCAATAACCCCGAATGTTCCCATTCGTAATAGTATCTAAGTATTCGCACACTTACAATACTAAACTTATAAGTATTTTCTCACTTGAATATAACCCATACCCTAATCACTTTTAAGGATTTATATACTCTCCGAATATACCAATCATAATAATTAAATAAGTATACTCTCAACTTATTTTAGTCCCACAGATATCACATAATCCTACTAATAGTCGTCAATAGATATAGGACAACTTCTCAATTCTCTTTTGGCCCATATCCTAAATTCCATCATAATCACGTCCTAAGATTTACTCAATTACAATCGGCCCATATTTATCCTAAACACATAAATATACTTACATACACTTGCCGAATAATTTCCTCGAATGTCTCTCATCCCAAACATTCGTTAGGTCCACACTTCGGATTATCCTCTTAATTAACCCAAGGTTAATATGCAACTCCTCAAGTCCTTTAGGTCATAACCATCTATAATACACTAATTTATAAGTCCCCTAAGTTTTTAAACCCAAAGAGAAAAGGAATAGAAAAATCCAATTCTTGGGCAGAAAACAGAGTGTCGATAGACCGCCCCCTAACCCCCGGTCGGCTGCAAGTTGGGATTTTACCTTGCTAAGCAACCAGTAGGCCTTTTTCCCTGGACTCGGTCGATCGGCCATAGGGCCGCGGTCGAACGACCACACCAGATAGGTCGGCCATCTATCCATTTCTTACAAAACCTAAACCTCCAAAACACCAATTATCATCCCAATATCCATTCTTATGGTTTCTAATCTCAACCAACAACACTATAAACATCTAAACATTGATCTCTAACTAACACATCAATTATTTTGGAGGATTAAACAAGTTTTCTTAGATTTGAACCCTATACCATTATAACTCTAATTTGTCATCTCTTCCCATTACAATCCACATACGCACACCTTTAATATGGATTTAACACTAGAAATCATCAAGAGATAATAACACACCTATTTGTGAATTTAAAATCCAATTTCCCCAAATTTACTTCAAGGGTTTTAACCCAAATTTATCTAGTTTACACCAACTATGATATGAGATACACACTCAAATGAAATAAGCAAGTAAACACTTGCCTCGTGGATAAAATCAGACGATCTCGAGTCGAATCCCGCAGAGTTCGACTAAAAATCCCATTTTCTTCTCCCTTTTTTCCTTACTCTCTTATCCTCTTTCTTTTCTCTCTCTCTCATGCCTTATATAGAGAGAAATAAGGGTTTATCCTTTATAAACCCCAAAATGACTCGTTTACTTAATTGCTAGTCCCTAATAGTCCAAAAATACCCGAAACCTAAACACTACTCGCGGATACTCTACTCTGACTAGGCCTGTCAACGGGTCGGAGACGGGTCGGGTTTAGGGAGATCCAGATCCTTGTAATCGGGTCTTCATCGGGTTTGGGTTTAGTTCGGGTCTTCATCGGGTCTACAATATTGGATCCAGACCCGGATCCATTCGGGTCTTCGGGTCTCGGGTCCGGGATGGCTAAATATATACATTTATTTTATTTTTATTTTATTTTATCCCCCTTCTTTTTTTTGAATCTTAAATTAAAATATTTTGTAATGTATTATAGAATATTATTAGTATAAATAAAACATATATTACTTATCTTTATTATATACATAAATATATATTTTTATATATAATACTTACATGTTATATTGATGATATATATATATATATATATATATATATATATATATATATATATATATTTAATAAATAATAATGTAAAATTCGGGTCGGGTCTTCTGGTCCGGGTCTTATATAAGATCCAGACCCTACACGTTTAATAAATGGGTCTTCGGATTTTCGGGTCTCGGGTCCAAAAAAATATGCTCAGACCCTATTATACGGATCGGGTTTGGGTCAGATCCGAGTCCAAACCTAACCCGTTGACAGGCCTAACTCTGACTATCTCGGCCATTCCAAAACCAATCGCACGCTCGAAATATCCATCCGAGTCGCTTAACTACAATTCACTAATTAAACCCAATACATCTCAATACGGGTTTTTCCAATTAAAATATTATCCTTTGTCGCTTTACCCAACTTGCGACATGTAATTAAAATAGTCCAAATCATTTACTTAATCCCAAAAGTAAATGTAACACACATCGGACATCTAACCCTCATAAACTCCAAAAATCATTATTCAGAGAAATTCCTCAAATCTCCAAATTACACCCATTTATGTAATTTAAATATCCAGAAAAGTGTGGGGTATTACATTCTTCCCCCATTACAACAAAATTTCATCCTCAAAATTCGGATACGACTAATACTACCGACCTAGGATCGCTAATCACACTACATCCTAGTGCACAAAAGTCGAATGGTACTAGCCCAAATGGTACCCGCCTATCTCATGGCTTATACTCTAATGCACTAGCTTAACAACAAGCTTAACAATATCTCTATATGCTACGACACTACCTCGGTCGTAAGTTGACTCTCACGTCACATCAAACTTAGTGCCGTTATAATCGCATATAAAGAAAATGAGCCTATAATCGCAGCTTAACCGTCTCGATCCCATCGAAAAAACCACTACTCCAAGCGTTCGTTCGTCTACACCATGAATTAGAATTTCCCTAAAAAAGAAACTACACTCGCACTTGTTTAATCCCGTCAATTTTTCCCTTTCGAGTGTGTTACTCCTTGTTGCACCTATATAATTGGATCATCGCGTGCCTCCTACGACGTTCCATCCACAAATTTCAATCTCACTTATAATTTCCCCACAGCATATGCTTCAATTTTATATACTACGCCCCTTTTATTTCAGACGGTATATAAAACCAACTTACCAAGGTGCCCATATGATAGTGCAAATATTGCACCCCTGCCGCGAACCAAGTTAAGAACAGGGCGCGGCCCTACAGAAGAATAGGGCGCGGCCCCTACAGAAGACGGGCGCGGCCCTACAGAGGAACAGGGCGCGACCCCTACTGAAGGACAGGGCGCAGCCCCTATAGAAGAACAGGACGCGGCCATTGACTCATCAACCTGCCGCGGCCTCATTATATGCAGGGCACGGCACCCTGCTGCAGCATTCCAGACCACGTGCTCACAGCCCGTGACAGCTCACATATCTCCTATAAATAGAGGTCCACACCTCGAGATTGGGGGACACCTCGGGAACAGTGACGACAACGCTCGCTGAAGCCCTGCACAACCCTCTCCATTCAACCTCAACTTACGACTTGGGAGCTACTCACATACCTCGTGGCCCGACCTCCGGCACACCCGGAACCTCGACAGCCATGTATTCTCCCTTATTCTCATACTTGTACGCCTCTTTAGGCACGTTTACATTGTAAAGTACCTCGTGTATAATGAGAATGGAGCAACACAGTGGACGTAGGCCTATTTTAAGGGCTGAACCACTCTAAACCTTGTCTTCTCTCTATTTACCTGCTTTTATCTATTTGTTCTACACTTACACATGATCTGATGGCACGAGATCTACCTATGTACGATTTCTCGCATCATCAGTTTGGCGCCGTCTGTGGGAAACTCGAGATTTTCAGTCTTGTTTTTCTACATCTGGAGTTCGTAAACACCTTACCTTATCCATGGGGGTCCTTTGGATCATAATCTCATGGCTAAATTTTGGTTATGGAGCTCTGTTTCATATTCACACCCTTGAATGGGTATTCATCAAATCCAGATCTACTTTGGGGTCTTCATTCTATTATTTCAGATTTATTTGACATCCCCCTGTGATATCATTTCATCTGAATAGTGCTGAAAAGCATGGTGGGCTTTAGCCCCTAAAAGATAAATGATTAGGGAAGAAATGTATGAATTCCATTTTTGTTGCACTTGGCCTGTGATCTAGGGTATACCGTTGAAACTATGCCGTTTAAGTGCATGGAGAGGTTGTTTACTCACGGACAAACCCTAGTAGGTGGGCTCTCTGTAGGTTTCGGGAGAAAAGCTCAAATCCCGGCCTTCAAATGTGACTGCTCCTTGCTGCCAAGGAGGGGGTGCGGCCAGACAGTGAAAATGTCTTATGGCCGCGGCCTCTACCAGCGTAGCTGTTGCAGAAGCTTCAAACATCGAGAAGCAGAATCATATGGGCACAGCTCCAAATCGGCCATACCAGGCCGCGACAGTACCTCCTTATGCCTTATGGCCGCGGCCGCGGCAGTAGGACCACGTTGCAGTAAAAATGCTGCACCCCCATTTCTTGGATATTTTAATATCCTTATGATAAACTCACTTCTGTTAGTTTTGTCTCAGATTATATATATTTTATAAAGACTAACAAAAGCAGAAGATGGAAGGAGAGTCCAGTCAAAGCACAGAGATCAAGGATGAGATTGTGCAGCTGTACAGCCATCTCAACCATCTGTATGACAGTCATGCCTCCCTCCAGACTCAAGTCAACTACCTCACTCAGAGGGTACTCATGCTGGAGGCCGCGGCCTTACCGAATACGGGTGCGGCACTTGTCCCAGCAGCACCCACTTGCCTAACGGCCGCGGCAGTTCAAGAGAGTCCAGCCGCAGAAGCTCTCAGTAGGAGCCAGAAGAGGAAGGCAGAAAGGAAATTTGGGCCCTATACCCCACTGGCACTCCCGATTGAGGTGATATTCGAGCACATCAAGGAGGACAAGCTGTTAAGGTGGCCAGAGAAGCTGAAGTCTCCACCCCACAAGAGGAACAAAGCCAGCTGGTGCAGATTCCACCATGACCACGGCCATGAAACAGGGCAATGCTACGCTCTGAAGGACGAGATTGAAAGGCTGATTGGGCAGGGGATGCTGCAAAGGTTCCTCAAAGACGTTTAAGGGGATGCAGCCTGCTCACTCCCAACACATGCCTATCTATCATACTTATCTCTTATGCTCTATCTGTTTTTTTTTTATTTAAACTAAAGCTGTGTATTATCATCACAAAATCATACATATATGAATACGTGAATTAGCAAATATTGCCATATTTGATTTCTCTCTCTTGCTCTTATAATCTGTCCTCACAAAAGACCTTTTGTACTAAACAGATCTCAAGGGGAGAACAACAAGTTATCTCGGAAGATTATTATTATTTCGGGATGCACCTATGGAGGGATTGCGATCTTAATTATTGCAGAAGTTCCCCTCACGATGTGCAATTACATCTTATCATTTGATGATCAAATTCACGAGAGCATCCGATGATTCAAGGAGCTCCTATTATACACAAGGGCTTACAATGCCCGTTCTTAGCTTTCGGGATGCGTCATTAGCCCTGGGAGGTGACTCTCTCGGCAAAATATCATAAGCCTGGGGAGGCTTGATAGTGTCTCACGCATTAGCTGTGGGTGGCTTCATAACATAACCCAGCCTGGAGAGGCTTGATAGTGTCTCACGCATTAGCTGTGGGTGGCTTCATAACATAACCCAGCCTGGAGAGGCTTGATAATGTCTCACACATTAGCTGTGGGTGGCTTCATAACATAACCCAGCCTGGAGAGGCTTGATAGTGTCTCACGCATTAGCTGTGGGTGGCTTCATAACATAACCCAGCCTGGAGAGGCTTGATAGTGTCTCATATATTAGCTGTGGGCGGCTTAATAACATAGCCCAGCCTGGAGAGGCTTGATAGTGTCTCATATATTAGCTGTGGGCGGCTTAATAACATAGCCCAGCCTGGAGAGGCTTGATAGTGTCTCACACATTAGCTGTGGGTGGCTTGAAAACATAACCCAGCCTAGGGAGGCTTGATAGTAACCCGTATATTAGCTGTGGGTGGCTTGAAAACATAACTCAGCCTAGGGAGGCTTGATAGTAACCCGTAGATTAGCTGTGGGTGGCTTGAAAACATAACCCAGCCTAGGGAGGCTTGATAGTAACCCATACATTAGCTGTGGGTGGCCTGAAAACATAACCCAGCCTGGGGAGGCTTCATAATGCACCATGATAGAGCCTGGGAAGTTGCCGCAGCAATACAACAAGAAGAGAGGCCGTGGCATTCTCAGCCGATGCAGCCTTTAAACATCAAAAATGGCTTCAGCCCCTCAAAAATGGCCGCAGCCCTAAAGCCATACTTCATTGACACCGCGGCCTAAGCGATCACCAGTGATTCTGCAAATGAAAGTCCCATCAGGCCGCGGACTTCTCGAAGAAGCCACGCATAAAGTGGTGCTGCAACCTTATGCCCAAGGGGTATGGCCATCAAGTAAAGGATCATTGGCAGTTCAAAGCTATGTTATGGGGCCGCGGCATCCTCACAACACCGCAGCCATATCAGCGCAACAGCCCTGTCCACGAGGCAGTAGAAAACTAATGGAGGCCGCAGCAGCTACGAAAAAGTGCTATCATAAAATTGGAAAGAAACCGCGGAATTTCAAAAGGTTATTATGCTATGCTGCCGCGGCCATTACTATTAGTCCTACAAGTTCAATTAAGGGCAATTTGCAAATTTATTATGCTATGCTGCCGCGGCCATTAATATTAGTCCTACAATCAAGCTCAATTAAGAGGGCAATTTGCAAATTTGAGAGCAAGTACGTTCAACCATTCATCAAGGCATAAAAGTAAAATGGGCAAAGATATGTAATAAATCAAATTTGCACAAAGCGAAGAATATGGGCGCAACCTTGATATTATAAGTTAAGAATTCTAGGCCGCAGCCACTACAAAAACAAAGTACAGAGGGAACGCAACCCTGAGTTAATGGTCAAAACAAGATTACAAATTTAAGATGCCGCGTCGTCACGGTCATCACCTTCTTCATCATCCGCGGCCGTTTAAGTTAGATCACCTGATGCCGCAGCCTCTTCAGCTTGCTTCCTTGCTGTTTCAGCCGCGGCTTTCAATTCTGCCACGCATATATCATGTTCGGCGTCACCAAAGCTCCAGGACATAATTTGGTCCTTGGATTCGGGGAAGTTCTTGATGACCCTGTGCCTCAACTCTTGAAAGCCGCGGAGGTAGGCTCTGTTGTTTACAAGGAAGAAGTCCCTCGACTTCTGGAAGTTGGCCACGGCAAGGTCCGCAGCTTGAGATAATGCCGTGGAGTGACTTTCATCCTTCAAACGGTTCGCCTCGGCATGCTCCCCTTCAAGTCTTTTAATGGCCGCGGCATGATCAGCAGCCATCTTCTGTATTTGAAGTTCAGCCGCAGTAAACTTGGCCCGAGCCGTTGCAGCTTGTTCCGCAGCCTCCACAGCTTGAGCTTTCAATACAGACACAGACTCCGCGGCCTGAGAGAAGTTCTGCTCAGCCTCATCCTTGGCTTTTAGGGAAGCCTCCAAATCTTGCTTGGCCAACGTAAGTGCCGCGGCAGAAGAAGCTTTCCCCGCTTGGAAGGATGAGGACTTCGCCGCGTCCAGATCAGTCCTGTGAGTGGACTCCGCGGCTCTGTAAAGCTTGTATAACCCATCGTACTTCATCCTCTGGGTCACTACAACATCCGCGGCCTAAAAGACAAAAGTTAGCTAAAAACTCTGGGAAAAGGACAAGAAATAAACAGTGGAGAAATTACCCTCAGTAGGCTGTGAAGAGCATACTCCTCCAGATCTTCGGGGTCATCCTCAACAAGGCGGTCAAGGTCCGCCTTCTCAGGAACATTCCTCATTCTGCGGACAGCTCGCGCAGTTGTATCCCAAGAGGAGCTGGGATCCGCTTCCCTAAGTTGTGGCCGCGGACGACCATCAGGCCCAATACGTGGCCTTACTTGAGGCGGTGGCAGGTTAGCATTTACTGCCACGATATTCCGCGGAAGGGGATTGGTAGATTCTGCAGGTGGATTAGGGGATAGATCAGTGTCAGAAGGCAACAGGCCAGCCGCGGCCAGATGCTCACCAATATCGTCATCATATTGGCCTTCTCTATCGGATGCCGCGGCACCACCTTCAAACACTTCTTGGGATGCAGCCCTCCCAAGAGTTGGATTCGTCACATCATCATCAGCGGTAGCTGGCTCATCATCCGGGGCCGTGGTAGGAGCCCTCTTCCTCTTCCTCCTCTTCCTTACAGCATTGTTGAGGTTAGCTGCATTAACATCCATCTCAAGAAGCTGAGCCTTCAAAAGCTCCCTGTCTATCTCCTCACCTGAAAGAAGGAAAGTAGAGATTGTTACCGCGGAATGCTGAGAAAAGTAGAGGTTGTTACCGCGGAATGCTAAGGAAGGTAGATTGTTACCTTCCGCAGTCATCTTCGTTGGATGAGATTTGTTAGGGAAGTAGCCGACGTCAAAAATGGAAGCAGAAGTAACTAAGGTGCTGAAATTTTTATCCTTAGCTCTAACTGCCGCGACCCTTTCAACCCGCCTTCCCTGCCGCGGACTAAGATGTAAATTGTCAAGAGCTGCATGCAAATATAATGTTAGTACACTACAGTAGTGCAATTGAAAGCAAAGCTATGGAAGAGGACCGCGGCATGTATAGAATGGCTGCGGCTTTATATACCTAGTTTTAAAGGTTGACCCCACTGCCGCGGCATAGTATGAGATTTCTCTCTCTCACTCTCCTCTGGATGGATCTCCCACCCTTCTCCAGAGACATAAAAGAATTTGCCCTTCCAGTTCTTCACACTGGTAGGTCTCCCCGTGTACAGCTCCTCTCTATCCTTCCGAAGAGCCATGTAGTAGTACCAGGCAAACTTGACGGAGTTCTCCTTTGGTCTATAAAAATGGAAGAACTCTGCAGGAGCAATGTCCCGATCAAGCACCTTTCTCCAGAGGACCACCGCGACAAGTATAGCCCTCCACCCATTTGGGTCCACTTGGGCAGGTGCCAATCTCATGGCATTTAAAATTCTCCTAACAGGGACGGGGACAGGCAGCCGCAGCCCATAAACAAAGGCATGGAGTGGGAAACATACTCCATCAGCAGCAACGGAGGAACAAGGCCTGTCGTCCGCGGAGGGAGCAGTGCAGACCACACTGGCAGGAAATTCAAAGGCCTCAAACCACCAAGGAAACACCACACGCAGCCTTCAAAGGTCACCGGAAAATGCAAGAACAAGGAGGAACAGAATTCTCTCTCGATTTGCTCTCAAGGTCTTGGAAACGTAATGAAGTCCACGGCCAGAGGCAATTTATATAAGAGAGCGCGGGAGACGAAGCGTCGCCCAGAACAATACCGCGGCCGTTCTGTAGTTCGCCGCTGCCTGGGATCAGACAGGCCGCGGCACCTAATTTCATAATTGGCCGCCGTCTTGGATCAGACAGGCCGCGGCACGTAATTTCATATTTGGCCGCCGCCTGGGATCAAACAGGCTGCGGCATATTTTATAGTGCTTGGTCATCGCCTGGGATCAAACAGGCCACAGCACTGGAAGATCTGTCTCATAATATACGCGGCAGTCGCATAATTCAGCCGCAGCCCCAAAAGTGCTGCCTCTTGGCACTACGACTTGGGGGCTTATTGATAGTGCAAATATTGCACCCCTGCCGCGAACCAAGTTAAGAACAGGGCGCGGCCCTACAGAAGAATAGGGCGCGGCCCCTACAGAAGACGGGCGCGGCCCTACAGAGGAACAGGGCGCGACCCCTACTGAAGGACAGGGCGCAGCCCCTATAGAAGAACAGGACGCGGCCATTGACTCATCAACCTGCCGCGGCCTCATTATATGCAGGGCACGGCACCCTGCTGCAGCATTCCAGACCACGTGCTCACAGCCCGTGACAGCTCACATATCTCCTATAAATAGAGGTCCACACCTCGAGATTGGGGGACACCTCGGGAACAGTGACGACAACGCTCGCTGAAGCCCTGCACAACCCTCTCCATTCAACCTCAACTTACGACTTGGGAGCTACTCACATACCTCGTGGCCCGACCTCCGGCACACCCGGAACCTCGACAGCCATGTATTCTCCCTTATTCTCATACTTGTACGCCTCTTTAGGCACGTTTACATTGTAAAGTACCTCGTGTATAATGAGAATGGAGCAACACAGTGGACGTAGGCCTATTTTAAGGGCTGAACCACTCTAAACCTTGTCTTCTCTCTATTTACCTGCTTTTATCTATTTGTTCTACACTTACACATGATCTGATGGCACGAGATCTACCTATGTACGATTTCTCGCATCATCAATATATATATATATATATATATATATATATATATATATATATATATATATATATATATATATACAGTCCTGCTCTTGTGCGGACTAGTCCGCATTTTAAGAATGCGGACCGGACATGTGTCACCTGGCGGTGAGCGCAGAAAAGAGAGAGAGTGTGCCTATAATTTAGGCGATAAATTCTCGGCGCACCGTTAGGTGACACATGTCCGGTTCGCATTCTTAAAATGCGGACTAGTCCGCACATGAGCATTATTATATATATATATATATATATATATATATATATAGAGAGAGAGAGAGAGAGAGAGAGAGAGAGAGAGAGAGATTTGATGTTCAATCCATGTATTTATTTATTCTCATTCAATCTCAGATATCATATTGACATATTGTGGACAATACATTTTATTTATGTCCTGGTGCTATGATATAGATACATTCTTATTTTAGCATTCTTTTATCTCTATTAAAACATTTTGATAAATAATGATCATATCTTTTGATACTTGCTAAGTTGAGTGATGTTTATACCAGTCATATTGAGATATGGATTGTTGTGGACTAAATTGATACATGCTTATGATTGTCTGTATTTTCATTTTTATATATCACTTATCTCATTTGAGCACATTCTTTCACATATTATCATTTGCGTACTTAGATTTGATTGATTTGTTATATATGTTGTCAGATTCTTTCCCTTATCTATTCGAGACAAAAAAGAGGAGAAATTTTGGATTGAGGGGAACACTTGTTAATGAGGAATAATTTATTGCACTTTGCATAATTAAAATTCTCGTTTATTTATTACTCTATTGTATCATTTATAACTATATGTTTAAGTGTGCAGTACTTACTGGGCTCGTGATGTAGATGATATTGTTGATTAAAAAATCATACAATGTATCGAGTCTGTCTCACGGGGATTGGGGACAGGTAGATTAAGTCATAGAGTTTTGATCCGATAATTTTTTTAAAATCTTTTCCATTTTTATTTTGTCCTGGAATAAATAAATAGGGAGATTTGCAAGGACATGCTTTTAGAGCCCTTTTGTTTTGGTTTTGGCTTTATTCCAAAACAGATATCAAAGTGTATTTTTTAGTTTCTTTTGAGCTGTAAAAGTCATATCATCGAAGATAAAGACAAAGCAATACGATAAAGATCTGCTGACCTAGACATATTCAGAATTTCATACCATCAGAGGTTTGTTAAGCATTCAAGATTTTTGTATTTTCCTTAAGTTTGTATTTAAGTAGGAAATTTGACAATTCAAAAATATTTTATAACGTGAGGATTTTTTTTAATTTTTACTGCATTTTTTACAAGATGGGGAAAATTTTAATTCTCTCGTTCGAACGAGAGATCCGTCATGAAAAAGGGGCTTCACATGAGAAATGTGATTAGTAAGAAGTCGTCTCCGTACAATAGCATTATCGCACAAGAGCCACTGGTGCAAAGATACCTCTTTTTTAATGAAGGCCCTCTGATTTGAACGAGGGTTTGGTTTCTTGAAAAATGTGTTTTATTTATCATCTTATGTTGCAAAATATAAATTACAACATAGATGCATCTTTCAAGAGACGCAACCCAGTTTTTACAAAACCTTAAAAGATTTTAATGAAGTTTTCATATGAGAGTGAGATCCTATCAAGTTTCATGTTTGTGAAGTAAATTTTCATTTTATGATCTTCTCTCGTCTTCTAAATCAGCAAAAGATATCAGCACGAGCAATCTTGTGGGTGATTAGCACGTAGCATACGTGTGAGTTGATCATCGTCATCTAAGAGATCAATGGATATCGGGGTCTGAGGACTGTGCAAGTTGAGTCCAGATATGGTGTAGTTGATTGCTAGTACGGATAGATACAATAAATCAGAATGCAAGGGAGAGACTTTGTCGTGGTAATCGTTGTATTATATGTAAGTGGTGTATGTCCATTGTAAGACCTAAAATTTATAGTTTTGGTGGACTTGTTGGGCTGGGGAGATAGTAACTTTTTCCATGAAGTTTCCACTATATAATCCTTGTGCACTATGTGTGATTGTTTTTCAGCTTACGCATTTATTTCTTGATAACCCATATGTAAATTGACCTAATTAATTTTATTCAGTAAAATTAAAATTTGGATAATTAAAAAATGATTTGATTTTAACTGGATGTGGTAATTAATAAATTTGATTAGATCCCTAGGGTAATTTTCATTTTCTATGAAAAATGTGTGAAGTGATTTTTTTGTTACATAAGATTTCCATTGTCTTATTACAAATAAGTGAAAAAAATGCAAATTTGGATGCTCTTAATCGACTAATTGAGAGTGCTTGATTTCACGTGGACTCCACATCCATAATGAAACTTCTAAAATCATAAAGATGGTAAATGGTTGGTACCAATATCGATGAAGTTTAAATCGTATCTAAATAATTTTTCAAGCACAAATTTTTAATTTCACTAACTAGTTCTAGAGTAATAGAAAATGTTGCGAGTTTAAAATTAAAGAGAAAAAGAGAGTGAATTATTTCTCTTGTTCTTGTCTGAATATAACAAGGAGAGAACGTGAACATAAAAAATGCTAGTTATAACGAAAAATCTCTTAAAAAGTTGAGCAACTTGTAAAACAAGAGAAAGTTGAGTTTGATGAATCGATTAGTTTGGTACACAATAAACACACACACTAACTCTATAGGGCCTATACACACTCATATACTCAAACACCTCCTTAAGTCACACTCTAGTACTACACATTCTCGCACACCAAATAACCTTCCACACCTCAATTCAAAAATTTCATAAATATACATCAGATTTTGACCTTCTCTCTCATCTCTCCTCTATTATCTTTAAGCCACCAATATTTTCTCTCTCCTTCTTCCATAAAAAAAATCTCCATAGCCTCAAATCCTGCTCGTAAAATCCAAACCAGCGAGAACTATGAAGATGATTTTCGATCCCTCCACGTGTCCTCACCTAATGCTCACTCTCTCTCACATAAACAAACACTCTCCGTCTTCCTTCTCTTATCTTCTTCTCCAAATCACTAAAACACCTCTCCTCTAGGTTTTTATATACTCCACTCGTTTGTACAAGAAAATATTCAAGAACGGTTTTTTTCGGATAAGGATTGAACAATTCAATATCTTTATTAAAGCTAAAGAAAAGCAACAAAGTAAAAAGAGGACATTTCTAACACAACAAAAATTCATATTTCTAATACAACATTTATGGAGCTAATATCCTGTACCCGTCTCGTATTTTTAATACAACAGAAATTCTTGTAATATAACAAAAAAACTCTAATATTACAGTAAAAAAAACCTCCATAGCTAATACCTTACACTAACCCAACATTTTCTCGCTCCTTCTTCCATAAAAATAAAAAAATAAAAAAAATCCATAAATATTTGTTTTTTCTCAGCTCCTACCATCAAAACCTCACCCAATCTATTGCTGCCATTATTATTTGAATCATGGTTATGTGAACAAACGTTAGGACTGTGTTAACTCGTATTCCTCGGCATTACTTAACATTTCATAAGGAACGCCAAGTTTGTTTTTGTCCTTTAAATTTTCAAGAAATTCTTTCACCTCAACTTTTTGCTCAAGTGAAGTAACATAATTGATGGTAAATGTGTGATGAAAAGTCTTCTTCCGCCAGTTGCCATGACTTTTAATTCTTATTCTGAATAGAAATATTTGGCCATGTTGGAGATATTAATCAAGTTTTTGACCAATATAATTTTGTACACATATGTTCTAGGGGTTTGTCATCATAATTGTTGTGGTCGATCTCATCCCATTCATAATTCTCAGTTTTTCTGAGGTGTCAGATTTGGTATCGTTGGTAAAATCTTTTTCGAACCCTCCATCCAATAGAACTGGTGATATGGAAAGATAAATATTGGGTATATCTGTAATTCCCTCTGGATAATACATAATTGATCATGGTTTTGATCATCATTGGTAAATTTCCAAAATTTTCTGGTAAAATAGTTGGAAAGATAAGTTTGTTTACTAATCCCTATTTAATTAGTTCAATATCCCAATTGTCTTCTGTGAAGAAGTGCAGTTTTGGCACATCATCATATAGATTGAGATAATCGGCAAAATAGATTAAAAGATTTTTTTATCTTTTGATCCCGCTCCCCAATTTTTGGGAAAATTTCCATTTAAAACAATGGTCTTGGAACAAGTTGTTTTGCTTTTTCAAATAAACAAATTCTTCAAATTGTATTGAAAATTTTATCAGAAAAGTCAGTTTCCAACAGTTCTGCTACTGCTAGAAAAATATTGATTTTTTCAAGAGAAAAATCCTCATTTTCATAGTTTGATTGTTTTAAAACTAGAAGACTGAGAGATTTTAATTGATCCAGAACTGATGTTTATTCAACAATTTTTTCAGCGAGGGTGCTCATGTTTTTTCTGAAATCTTTTCTTTTTTCTGTAAGATGAGATTTCCAAGCTTCACTCAAGGGTTCATACAACTCATAGGGGATTCCTGGGTTATAGAAGTCAGATACTTCAGTGTTAAGAATGTTTTCTTTTGTCTGAAGTCTTGAAAATTGGTAAACTAAATTGGGGGGTGCCAACTGTTTCATCCAATTTTTTCATCCTGTTATAACTTCTTGGATATTGTCATGTTTTTTATGACATGCTCCCGGATAACCATTTATTTGGCTATGGCACTGGAGCCAACTGTGGTAAATGCCTGAATGGCGTCCACTAAATACAACGTACACAAATCTTAGTTTAGATTGTGCATTTGAAGATGATGCTTGGGTGGTCTTTGCCTTTTTAGCAATAGTTACCCATTCACCGTGTACTTCTTGAGGTTCTTTATCTCCCATCCTAAAAGAAATACTCCAATTGTTTAGTGAATTTTCGCAAATATTCCACTTGTTTAGTGCTTTTCCTCACAATTTCTGCTAAGGTAATCTGCAAGAAAATTGTTAGTACCTTTTAAGTGTTCAACTTCAAAGGTATAAATAGCAATTTGATTATACCATTTCCATGGGTAAATATAATTTTATAATTAGTAATTAATATAGATATGGATTGTGATCATTCGTTTATAGTTTGGTCTTGGTCTTTAAAGGGTACATGCCTCATTTATTATTGGAAGCTTCAAGCAGACCTTCACCTAGCCACTTTACCTCTCCTTTTTCTAGAAACCCCCCACATGTATAACCTTTGCAAAACTCCTTAAACCAAAAAGAATACAAAGAAGACTTCCATTCCTCACTCAACTCAAAATATTTCCATCCAGACTAGAAAAAAATCTCTTCTCCAGCATTCTCTCCAATGAATTTATTCTTATCAATACCCTTAGTTTGGAATTTATGGAGTATATCTCAAAGGAATTATTTTTGAGTTAGAGCTTAGTGTTTTTGTTCTTTCCCATCTGTAACTTAGAAATAATTTTATCTGTGAATGAGGTTTTTTGTTTTACATTGCAACTCTAAGATGCACTTGAAAATGAGACTAGAGATGAAGGTACAACTTTTCTCTTTCTATTTTCCTATGGCGCCGATATAAGAGTGGATTATATAACTTCTCCCTCTTCTATGAATGAGAGGGAGAGGGAGAGGGTGTCGTTTCTAGTGGGTGAGAAGGAGTTTGTTTTAGTAAAAGAGTGTTATGATCTTAGTTATCAGTTCATATTCTGCGTCCATGAGGGGAATAAAGATCCGAGGTTCATTCTTGTCAAAGGAGAGATGCATTGGTTGGGGGTCTGTCTGAGGGAAGCCAATATATCACCTTCTAGGTTTTTCAAGTTGCGTCAAAGTGTGAATAGGAAGGTGTTGGTCTACACTAGTGTGAGGAAGGGGCGGCTCTGGTTTAATATTGTTATCCATAAAGAGGGGGTTATAAGGCACTTCCAACTTCCAGAAGATGTAGGTGGTAGGGGATGGTGTTACGCTGGCTCTACCTTTTTGAAGATGGAGAAGGTGGTCCGCTGCATTAGGCCAAGTTCGTATGTGATCGTTGGGTCTTTGAAGGTTCGATTATACCTTCAAGCTACTAAAATTGAGCATTGGCCCCTTGCTAAGATCAACATCAGTGAAAACTCTTCGTTCAGGACCGATTTTATCATAGAGGATGATTCATGTCTATCTAGAGTCCAATTCTTTCAGAGAGCTGTTGTTGGTCGAGTTGGTAATCTGGACACTTCACCGCCCTCTTTGAAACAGTTGAAGCAATGGATTTTGGATAAATGGAGCCACATAGGTGTAACTGAGGTAAAGAGTATGCATTCTTCCTTATTTTTGGTAGTGTTTGCTTCTGAACATGAGGTAAAAAGAGTTTTGCAGAGGAAAAATTGGTCCTTTTATGGAGAGAATCTCTGGGTGCAAAGGTGGCATCCACTGGCTGGGTACAATAAGGGTGCTTCTACTCCCTTATTTCGTTGGATCAAAGTCATGGGGCTTCCTCTCCATCTTTGGGCGGTTGAAATTTTTAAATCTTTAGGGGACAAATGTGGAGGTTTTGTGAAAGTGGATCAAGAGACTTTGGGGGGTGAGGAATTACAGTGGGCGAGAATTTTTCTCAAGTGGAGTGACAATCTACCGAACTTAGTGAGAGTTAGTGTAGGGGGTGGGTGTTTGCATTGACTGTTTGGGATGAAACACTATTAAGTCACTTTGGTGGAGGTAGCTCTATAAAAGTGGTGGGGTTTGCCTCATGAGATTGAGTTTGGAGGAGGGTGTTGAGCACCGCCGACAGGTTGGTATCGATAATATCCAAGAGGTGGCAAGTATTTCTCCGTCCGGAGCCTGTCATGCCCCACTGGCTGAAGGGGAGGTGACTTCTGGGACGGTGGTTCAGTCTATGGCAGGGTGTTTAAAAAAAGGTGGGGCGATTTCTATCTCCCTCAATAAGGTGAGATGTTCACTTTCTGATGGCGCTAAGGTTGATGATACCTTAGTACATGAAACGTTGTTGAAGAGGTCACTTGATGAGGGTCGGAATTTTAGTAGTTCCGGAGCTGGAGAGGGGGAGAGGAGACTCGTGTTGTCCAACACTCCGATTTGCAGTGACTCTAACGTAACTGTTGGTTTCTCACATGGCGTTGCATTTAACACATAAGCTACAGTGACTGATTGGAAGGGTACGTACACGGAGGATTCAGTGGTCGTGGAGGAGGCAGAGGCAGTCAGGCTCATGGTAGCAGGTTCGGGGCTCGAGGGTAACTATACGGATGTATGGGGTGATGCGTGTTTGTTGAAAAGTTACAGCTCTACCATGGAGGAGGTAGTAGGTAATAAAGGGGATGGGTTATCTCTTATGCCAGGGAAAAGCTTGGATAACTCGATGTCTAAATTGTCTTGTTTCGTGTTCGTATACATCCAATGATGTCTCTACTGTGAAGTCACTAACGATACTAAAAGCTGGTAAGGCAGACTTTAAGGGGGTTGAAAATAGTGTACTGAGCTTGATGGGAGGCAGAGAACTTTGTGACAGTGCTCAGGTGGCGGCGGACATTTTAACTGATCACATGTGCTCCAAGCAATCTTTGGATCAGGAGTGTGGAATAGTTATGGATGGAGTCAATGTTTCAAAACTATATTTGGAGGGACCAAAGTTTTAGGATTATTAATTTAGAAAATGGCAGATCTTTTAAAGTAGGTGATTCTATGGGATCATCGGATTTGAAAAAATCCAGTGCTCAGTTAGATAGGATCCTTGTGGCCAAGGGGGGTGCATTCTCGTGTTAAGCCAGGTAAGTGTTTGTCCATTTTAAAAATGAAGGGCCCATGTCTGAATTCGGTTAAGGTGTTGCAAAGAAGTTTTTTGAGGAGAAATATTAAGGCTAAGAGCGGTCTAATAAGAAGAGGGGAAAAGTGGGTACTGTTAAAGTTCTTAAAGGTGTAGAAGAGCCGGTGGTCTCATATGCTAAGCCACTTTTGCCTCTTGTCCCAAATAATGGTATTTTTCAGAATCATTTAGATTTATGGGGTTCCCATGATAGGGAGTCTGTGGTGAGTGGTTTGAGGGTAGGGGCTCAATCATGTTATGATTATGGAGAAATTAGTGGTGTGGGGAGAGCAGAGAATGTGTTTACGGATCACGTTATTGAGTCATCGGGGTTTGGAAGCGTGGAGGGAAAGGACTTGTATGAGGATGATTTAGACGTAACTAGGGATGGCAACGGGGCGGGTTTGGGGCGGGTTTGTCCAAATCCGACCCCGAACCCGTTTACCCCACCCCAAACCCGACCCCGCCCCAACCCCATTTACCCCACCCCCGTCCCCGCCCCCGCCCCGTTTAAAAAACCCGTGGGGACCCCGAACCCGTCCCAAACCGGTTCAAAATATTTTTTTTTATATTTTTTAATCTTATTTTATATAATTTTTCAAACGGATTTGAATTTTTTTTTTCAAACCCATATTTTGAAGCTGAGAATACAAACCCATATTAAGAACTACTTCTGTAGAAAACTACATATATGTATATATCTACATCGTGAAAGAAATGAAGATACATATATACTCCGTGAAAGAAATGAAGCACTAAAGAGGCAACCCAAATCATACCATAGAGAAATGATGCAGTAGAGAAATGAAGCAGTAGAGCAGTAAAGAAATGGAAAAAATAGAGCTTACCGGAAAAGAACAGAGCGGTGGCCGGCCGGAGTAGAGCAGTTGCCGGACGGAGCAGTAGAGAGAGAGAGAGATGAGCAGTAGAGCATGGGACGGATAGAGAGAGGGAGAACGGCTGAGTGTTAAAGGGTAAAATGAAAACCCTAAGAGTTTAATACTATATATATATATATATATATATAAGGGTAATTGTAATAATACCCCTAAACGGGGCGGGTTCGGGGTTTTTGTATACTAAACCCGACCCCACCCCGAACCCGACGGGTTTTTTATATTTCAAACCCGACCCCGAACCCGCCCCGTTTATTTACTCCAAATTTCCCCCATTAAGGTCGGGGTCGGATCGGGTCCCCGCCAAAATCCGCCCCGTTGCCATCCCTAGACGTAACATAAGAAGTGGGAGGAGGAGGTAAGGGCTTTGTTTATACTAATGTATCCAATTCTAAAATCTGGGTGGATATCGATATCCAATTCTAGAACAAATGTGTACAAAATTATATTGGTAAAAAAACTCGATCAATATCTCCAACATGGCCAAGTATTTCTATTCAGAACAAGAATTAAAATTCATAGCAACTGACGGAAGAAGACTTTTCGTCACAAATTTACCAATCAATTATGTTACTTCACTTGAGCAAAAAGCCGAGGTGAAAGAATTTCTTTAAAATTTAAAGGACAAAAACAAACTTGACGTTCCTTATGAAATGTTAAGTAATGCCGGGATTGGTTATGAAAGGAGAGAGAAAATTGGGTTTTTACAAGTGCCTACAACTGAAGGAAAGAGCTTCATTTATAAGCCTGGACGCCAAGCGTTCCTTCAATTCCAATAATCAATAGATAAGGAAAAACAAAGATAAGATAAAGAAAAGAAGGAAAAGAAAATGTGGGCCGCCAGCCAATTTTCAAAAAAGGTGAATAGTAAATACTATTTGGTGAATAGTAAATACTATTTGCATGAATAGTAAACACTATTTACTTTTTTGAATAGTAATCACTATTTACCAAATAGTACTTACTATTCATCTTTTACTATTTATCTTTTTTGAAAATTGGCTGAAAGAAATCGGCCCACGTTTTCCTTTCCTCCTTTTCTTTATCTTATATTTGTTTTTTCTTATCTTTTGATTATTGGATTTGAAGGAACGCTTGGCGTCCGGACTTATAAATGAAGTTATTTCCTTCGATTGTAGGCACTTGTAAAAACCCAATCTTCTCTCTCCTTTCAAAATCATTTATGTAAAATACGCTCACTTTGTAATATTAAGCATTTCCTTTCCATCAGAGTGTGAAACATTTGTAATATAGTAGAAATATTTTAATTCTCCACTAGGTTTTTCACAAAATCCATATACCTATTATTGTTTCAAAGCCTATATTTCTGTTTGCCTACTACATTTACAGTTAGCTAAAGGCTTTAAGGAACTTGGTTTTAGGCACCTGGAATAATATAATAGGTCTTAGGTACCAATGAGGACTAAAATGGAAAAACAAGATGTTGGTGCTCCGTTACAATATTTAGCTCCATGGTTTAATAAGGAAGAATCTATGTATAATCATAGCTTGCATATTGATAAAAAATCTGAAAATGATGTAAGTAAAATAAGTGCTACTTTAAATGGTTTAACTGATATAGTTTTTGGATGGATAAAACGAACTGAAAAACATCAGATCGTAATATTATAAAGGCTTTAATTATTGGAGTCAAAGGACATGTATAATACTGCAAAAGTACAAGAAAGTAACGAAAATGAGTTACAAACAATAACTCTTCGTGAAATTATTGGTGAAGAAATAACTTTTACCAACGAACAGTTATAAGAAATTGATAACCAAAGACAACTTATAAAAAAGGAAGATGTCTATAAATTATCTAAATTCAAATTATTCTCAACAAGAATATTTAAACAATTTAACGACAGTACCACTGCTGGGTCAACCGATGATGAAACGACAGATATAAAAATCTTTGATTTTAATAAAATCAAAAGATGGAAGAAAAAAACATCCAAATATAAAATATATTCATATTGGATTTATTCAAATATGTATCATTGCATTATTTAGACAAGGTATGGATACACCTGTAGCGATACTAGTCTTAGACAAAAGATTCAGTAGTCCTACGAATGCTATAATTGGAGGAGTCCAATCCAATTTAGTAAATGGAGTTATTTGGTTTAATATAAAACCAAATTTCTTTATATCTATTGATGATCCAAATATTGAAGATTCTGTTATTATAAAAATCTAAACCAAAGGAATAAGTATGAAGAATACCTCTAGGAATATGTCAATACATTAAAAAACAATTCATGAATTGACAACTCTACCACAAACTAATATATAAAATGTGGATAGAAATATTTGAACCTAGACCATTTGATTCAGTAAGATATGACTCCAATAATTAAAGCCCTTGAAGAAACACATTGACTTTATACTATTCTAAAAGAAAAAAAATTTAAAAATCAAACGCTTTAGTTTGGTTTCATTAAATATTTACAACAAAAACCAAAAGACTTTTACAGAAACCAAAGGGATATAGATTCGAGGGAGGAGATGAAACGATCGAAGAGATAATGATAACACTCAAAAGCTTAGGTGGACAAAAAAATTTAGGAGAGGACACATGGACACCTTAATTGTGAGGGAGCCTTTAACTTTTGTAGAGCATTTAAGAGTATATATAAATATAGATTATTATTTTCTATTAAAAGTTAAATATGTTGTTTGTAAATGTATGATATTCTTTCTTTTGTTCAACTTGTAGATAAGAATCATCCCCTGAACTCACAATGCTCTTCTCTCTTAATAAAACTTTATTTTCTTTATTTCTATTTTTATCTTATAAACATCAAAATATGTTGGAATGGATAATAAGTATAAATTTTTAATATAAAATCAATTCTCAAGCTTGTTGATATTGAGGTAAACTCAGATTAACCTATAAGACTACCTAAATGAGACAGTTCTCTTACTATGTAATCAGTTCAGCTATAAGCTAGCTCAATGCTAACCTACAAGGTAAATTAGATGTAATGTATATTATAAACTGTAAAAATTGAAAGAGGGCCGGGATCGGCGTATGGTAATTACGGTAACGGCGACAGTGGTGGCCATATTAAAGTGGTTTTGGAGATCGGGACGATGGAGGTAACGGCTCTGAGTCAAGAGTTGGTTAATTTCTTTCTCCACATGGTCAAACTTTCCTAATCTAATTAGTGGACAAATCATTTCATCAAACAGTTTCCGTGCATCCACTATTCTCTACTCTTTACACAACCCACCAATCAAAACAGGATTCATCCCACAACTTTTCATACGATTCATTAAACCCGATCAATAGCATTTTCCAAGTCACCCAACTTCATAGACGTCTGTACAGCTTAACCATAAGTGAACTTGTCAACCCGGATACCCAAGTGGACTACTTCCCAAAAAATTTCAAATGTCTTGTTATATTTACATGAAGATACCAAAGACTCAAGAAAATGTTTAAAAGCAAACAGAGAGGGGAAAATACCATCTTTTTTTATTAGCATTACAACTCTGGCTTCATTGGGCAGATTTGAGTCAGCACAGACTATCAAGAGTAAATTTGAGAAAGTACGTTTTGTAGGAGGTGAAGAGAGGGAGAAGGTGTAGAGATCAAACAGAGAAGTGAGAGTGATTTAGAGAGAATGAGAGATTTGATTAGTCTTTGGGTGGGCTCTGTTCGACCCTGTTGAAGCAGTGTACCCAGTTTAGCGATTTGTTAGTGGCGGAACAGTTCATGAGGAATAGTGGGCTTGTGGGTGTTCTGTGGGGTGCATTGAGTGGTTTCGTCATGGTCGAGCTTGGGAGGTACAGTTTCTGAAGAGTGGAAATTGCAGAGTGGGGAAAGCACGGAACTTCGGGAATGGTGGATGATATTAGTGGAAAATTTGGGAAGGGTGAGACGTTTCACCATATGGGGGGAGGGGCGAGGGAGAGAGGGGAGCTAGGTCTGTATGTATAGAAACTATACCTAATCTAATTAGTAGACAAATCCTTATTAAAAGATAAATAACACAACTAAAATAAAAGATAATCCTCTCTCGCCAAGAAGGTCGGGCTCAAGGGGGATGAACCCGTGCACATCACATTATTTAAGAAATCTGTTGAAAACTTCTACAAAACTGGTAGAGCGGAGGAAATTTTGAACTTCCAACTGAGATATCTTTGATTCAGCGAGAAAATGACACCTCATATCTACTCCTGCACTTCCTCATCACAAATTACCACGCTGTGCAATGTTTTCAATTTTAAAAATAAATACAAAGTAAAAATGTGCTGCTTCTTGTAAGATAAATTCCAAATCAAATAGTAATGTTCACGAAACTCCAGCCCAAACTATGGAAAATACAAATTAAAACTGAACACTACCTTCACTTCTATAAAAAGAAAGTTATAGTTGTCGAGGAACATATGAAATTCCCTACATCTTTTGACTGGAGAGAAAAATCGAACCAACTGAATCTGCACTAAAAATGCTCACCACATTAATGGGGCCACAAAAATAACTACTGTAGACGTTGGAGTCTCTTTGCCTCCTGCGCCAGTGGTGGGTGATATTCCTGAAATCGAAACCTTTGACCTGCTTTGAGCTGGTTCGAGGGAGATGGGACCAGCTGCATGACTTGTAACTACATCCTTGTTGATGACATCGGATAGTCAGGCCTGCAATTTGACCAGCGAGGGTGACTTATGCCTTACCGCTTGAACCTGCGCTGCCTCCAGAGGCCAAAGAAGTTGTCAAAAGGGCTGATGTATTCAACTGAAGCTCCATCTCCTGTTTCATCGTCAAATTGTTCTTCAGAATCATTTTCAGATTCAGCATCAGTGTAGGACTCATTGCCGTCCTCCTCGAGCGACGATGAACTAGGCGGAATGCGGCAGGTCGGAGGTGGTGTATGCGGGGCTGTAACGAACTCCTGAGCCTTCTAGTCCATGTATCGGCTCTGTCGCGGCTGTGAGGCTTGAACCTTAGCTCCGTACACCAATTAGTATGAACACACACCAAGAGCAAACATTGCTCTATATCAATTTGATATAAACGCAGAGAAATTTTTACACACTAAAAGAGAGGAATCAAAATAATTCTCACTCGCACTCATTCATTCATAATAATTAGCATACAAAATGAGAGCATACAAGAAGTATTTAAAAACCTCCAATACTTGGTGGGCTATCTAAGTGAGATGCCATGGGTGGTGTCATAGGCCTCATGACATAACCATTCCTCGAAAATTCTAAAGGAATGTTCACTATTATACTAATAAGAAAGATATAAAAATTACAACCAATTACCATATAATATATGTGTCACCGTTGGCTCCATTCCTTGCACGTGCACCGCACCCTTAAGAACATGAATCAAATTCCAAAAGTACGGATCCAACAGCAAAGACCAATTGATTGAGCCTTCATAAAGAAACAGAACACCCCTAATTTCAGAAACCCAAAATACACAATTTGAGGAAACACGGAATAATACAGCTTTCCAAAAGAAAACCAGACTACTATTGGTTTTCAATAAATGAACTAATGTTTATCATTGTGCACGTGTGCTTACGTGTGTGTGTGGTGGGGAAGGGGAGGGGGAGATAAGAGAGAGAAAGACCCATATAGAATGGAGGGACCGGGAGAGTCAAGGACAAATAGAAAAATCCACAGCCTTTGAAACAGAAAGTTATGCAGCGAACACCACTTGGTGATCCATGGAGGAACCAACAATCTGGAGCTGTAAAGTGGGAGTTCAATGACAGAGTAGACAGCAGAGAAGCCACCTGTGGACATTTTAGCCACCATCCAGTTATAATTATTGGATTTTAGCCACCATTTTGTTTTCCTTGGTGCTCTAAGCTACCATTTTGACTTCCAACAAAGCAAAACAGTGAGAAAGGCGTCGCTTAAAGGAAAAAAGGTAGAGGGTCTCTTTGACAACCGTCATGGCTACCCAATCAGCAAAAAAATAGATGTCTTGTTCATCATGACTTGTGTGCGAAAGAAAAATCAGTTTCTTCAAAAAAAAAAATTACTCCCTCCATCTCTCAAACATTAATCGCTATTCGAAAGTCCAAAATTTAAGGAAAAAAAATTCATTTCCAAATTTATCCTGCACAAAATGATGACTACTTTGAATGCAAGACATGCACACAGTTGGGATGGTAACTTTGCAATCTCACCCAATTACCATACTATTTTTAGAAACATGTGACGTAAACTACACGTTAAAAGGCTCTAACACACTTTTAGAGAGAAAAATACTCTTTTCTATTCAATTTCAAGTCCCCTTTCAAGTGAGGCTTACATGGGTTTTTAAAGAGGAAAGGTAGTTTAGGCTCTAAGCTATAGACCTAATTATAAGTATACCCCTAAGAGCCTTTACTAACCTCACCTCTAAATACTAAAGCAAAAAGAAATACAATGTCAAAACAAAATAAAAGAAAAATAACAAAAAACAAATAAAAATACTAGTATGCCCAAAATGACAAATATGCCCTTGATCCACGTCATCTCCCTCCCCCCCCCCCCCCTCTCCCCCGGAGAAGAGTTCGTCCTCAAGCTCAAAAGGGAAGACTCATTGAGTCACCCTCTAGAATTGTAATCAGAGCATGCATGCTGGGGAAGCTCTTCGAACGCATCAAAATAATCAAGTGGATGCTCCATCGCCAAAAGGACACGACGTCGTGGGAGAGAACACTCAGAAGCTCGGTGGCCAACATTGCCACAATTGTAGCACCGGAATGTAGGAGGACCCTGAGGAGGCGCAGCGGAAGTGGTGGTAGAAGAGACTGAAGCTGCCACTGGACGAGTTAGGGTAGAAACCGATGTAGGTGGAGCGCGTGAGGCCGAAAGAGCTGCAGGTGCTGTGTGGTAGGTCTCAACCTTGGTCGCATACTCGACCGCCTTCAGAAAGGTCAGAATCTCCTTCAAACCGAGATCATGCTGTATATACGGCTGCAGTCCCAAAATATAGTGACTGATCTGCTGATCCTCAGTCTCAGGGAGGCAAGCCCGAGCGTAAAGAAGTTGAAACTGCTCCATATACTCCACCACCGTAGATGTCTAGACTCGAACAAAAAGGTCGCGTTCATAGGTCAGGGGTATGAATGAAGCCTGTAAATCGGCCTTCAACTTAGGCCAAGTCTTAATAGGAGGTAATCCCGCAGCTGCCCGGCGATAGCAGAAATCGTTCCACCAAACCCAGAGGAATCCCTGAAATTTGGTGGCCGCAAGGAGAACACAAGAGCGGCCCTAAACCCGCTTGTAATAAAAAACTATCTCCATCGAAGCCAGTCAACCAATCATAGCATTTAGGGAGAGCCGCCCGTCAAACATGGAAAAGTCAATGCGTATATCCCCATGGAGGCTCCGGGAAAGCAACTGTAGCGCCATAAAAAGTGGGTCCCCATCCTAATGAGCATCAAGACCCAACACATCACCTGGCACAGGTGGAACATAATCAGCAGGAGGTGACTGTATATGTGTAGGTGGTGAATGAGGAGGATAAACGTGTTGGGCCACAGGTGGTGCTGGGGGACCGCGAAGAGAATGGGGGCACATACCAATCAAGTGGCTATGCTCACCACAATAAAAGCAGTGGCCCGTAGTGGCGCAAAGTGGTGGGCATCGGATGGGAGTGGAGGTATCCACTCTAAAACAATGTGGAGGTATCTACTTCAAATGAGGCTTACATGGATATTTAAAGGGGAAAGATAACTTAGGCGCTAAGTTATTAACCTAATTACAAGTATACACCTAGGAGCCTTTGCTATCCTCAGCTTTAAATACTAAAGCAAAAAGAAATACAATGTCAAAACAAAATAAAAGAAAAATAACAAAAAGAAAATAAAAATACTAGTATGCCCAAAATGACAAATATGCCCTTGATCCACATCAACATGACTATTAATTTGTAACAGACCAAGGAGGAAAATATGACCGCTAACCTATAAAGACTATTAATTTGGGATAGAGTGAGCATATCCATTTTGCACTTTCAAGCTACTCACTTCTTAATTCGATTGTGGTCTCATACATCACAGTAATTTAACTTTTCTTTTCATTTCACATCTCACATTCATACTTAAAAGCAATAAATAAGATTTATCAACATGAGAATTTTTTTTGTAGTATAGGGTATTCCAACCCTTGGAATGTGGGATCTTTTAAGCTGACGCGACACCAACGGCCATACCCGCTAAAACACAACCCCGCCAGAGGTCAGACCCACTAGAACACATAGAAGGGAGCCCGGCAGCGGGGCATGCAGCCAGGAAGTTACAGCACAATTTGTTGTCAGTGCAGGGACAAATCCTCACCCAAAAAAAAAAAAACGCGTGGCTAGGGAGCATTCACCTCCCCAGGTCATTACTTCGTCAATAACCTACCACCGCAGTCAGTCAGTACCACACCAAGGGTGTCAGCGTCACAGCACTGACTCGACACTGGATACGTATATATATATATATATACACGTAAAAAAAATATATAAAATAGAATTTTTTCAATAGAAAACATAATTAGGTATACTTAACATGAAAATTCAGACATTGAACTGATATACACAGATTCGCACAGATAAAATCAGATATACAGCAAGAAATAAATAAAATCAAAAATAGAAAAAGAAACAAAAATTTGTCGATTTAGAGGCAAACTTAAGTTAGGGTGTTCTGTTTGGTGTAGGGTTTTCTGTTCAAAATGTTATGATCGATGAGGTGGGGTGTTTCGTTTGAGAAGCCCGCTCAATCGGTTACTAATATCCGTCTCTTATTTTATGTTGAACATTCAATGTTTTAGTTATTATACATTTGATCACATTTTAAGTTCTCAAAATACCAAAAACTACCCCATCGTGTCCAAAAACGTGTCCCCAACATGTCCAAAAAATATTTGCATGTTCCCAGCAAGCTTTTCTAAAAAAATATGTGTCCAGAAGAATATTTGCGTGTCCAAAAAAGACACCCGTGTCAATGCGTGTTCCGTATCCGACGACTCTGACATGTGTCAAATTTGGATTCACTGCCTTTAGGATAGTGTCTATGCTTCAGAGATGTCAACTTAGGGCTAGCGGAACCTAAGGGGCACCTTGGACCTAGCAAGGTGCCCTGTCTGCCTTCAGGAAAGAGAGAGACCCCATTGATTTTGATGACCATGTTACCAAGGCAAGACAACCTACCCATCCTTTTAAATAAACCATAGTACAAATTGGGCGTCCAGTACGTCCCATCCCAGTCAACCTGTAGAGCTGTTTGAGCAAAATCCAGGTTGTCCACTTGTCCATTTATGACACCATGTGATGTGTATGAGAGACCCAAGGTTACTTGGTACCCGGATCACCGTTGTACGTGGAACCAGAAAGTTACTTTTTATGGAACATGGTACGTTGGGGGTAGGGTTCTTTGGATCGCCTAGTTGGAACGAAATACGATTAACGGCAACATGGAATGATTTTTATTATCGCATTTGTGAAATGCAGATAAAATTCTAACAATTAAATTTCAAAATAATACTAATTAATTTTTTAACTTGAATAATTTTATGCACTGTTCTAAAAAACCCGCCTAGGCCTGAGGCTTGGGAGAAACGCCCCGCCTTAGGATTTTGACGCCTTATGCTTGGTAAAACCCTTAAGGCATACTTTTTATCTAAAAACAACAATGTTTTAGTGAAACGATATCGCCTTTTAAAGATTTTTTTACAACCCGAACCATTATCTCACCCCAAATAATCAAATAGTATTTTTATTTGCAAATATTCAGACATATTTTTATGATATGTACAATTTTAGTATTTTAATAGCGTTATTATGGTTAAAAAATATTAAAATATATTAAAAAGGCCCAAACGCCTTTTCACGCCTTTTTACGCTTAGGCCCGCCTAGGCTTCTAAGGCTTAAGGCTTGGCCTCCACGCCTCGATCACGCCCCGCGTTTTTTAGAACCTTGATTTTATGTTAAGTTGTTTTCACACGCTAAATTAAACTCTTTTCTATTGTTTTATTTTTTTTACTATTTTATTCATTCTACTATGACAGGGCCAAATTTTGGTTCCATTTTTATTTTTATACTTCACATTTTTTTACTTTATTTTTATTGGGTGTGACTGTAGACACACCACCCTCAACAAAACTAAGAATAATGATATGGGTACCAAAATCTCCCCCAAAACCTTCCCCAAAACTGACGTGAATTCCACTTATTCTCTCACTTACCAATTAAGTGTTGCCTTGTGGTATGGATCCCACCAGAGCACTAAAATTTATTGCTTTTTAAGGACTTATTTGGGACTCATAGCACTACTCTAAAACTAACGAGCCTAGTATAAAAGTACCTGACACGTGGTGTTGATTACATGTTCTCTTTTGACTACACTTTTACATGCATTAAAAACTCAAACTAATGTTTCAGAGAGGGAATCCATTGGCATCTGTCATTCCACAACCATCATGTTCTTGCGTCATAGGGATTTGAGAGAGAGAATCAACAAGAATAAAACTATGTGTACCCACTTTCCTACCCATTTTCTATACCTACTGCATTAAATCTTATACCTTATTGTTGTGGGTCTCGTCAGGGCATAATGTACAACCTCTTATTGCCTTGTCTTATTTGATGGATATGAAAGTGGGTAGGAAAGTGTGTATATGTAGTCTTACTCAATCAACAAAGTAAATAAAATGTCCGTGTAGTCAGCATTAGAAGAGAGAGAGCAATCGCAACTTTACTGCTTTGGGATGAGAGAGAAAAGTGTTTGATTCGCCAAAAGCTCCACCAGTTCAATAAATAGCTCCCTAACTCGTTTTTTTCCCTCTCCGAAACATTAATTAGACTTTTCGAAGAATGTAAAAGTGAAGTCAAAAGAGAATCCTTAATAAAAAACCACATGCTAGTTAATTTATAACAAACTCAGTAGTTTTATTAAGGTTGGTGTGTCTACAGCGAACCCCAATAAAATAGAGTAAGTAAAAAAATATAAATGTAACCAAAATCTGGCCCTTTCAAAGTAGGAAGAATAAACAAAAGTAAAAAATATAAAACATTTGAAAACAATATAAAATAGTTTACTTTAACATAAAATCATTAAAGGAATGAAATACATTAAATTAAATCAAATATTGGAGTGTTGGTTAATTATGTGCCAAGACAACATAAAATTATTCAAGTTAAAAATAAAATGTATTAATTTTGAAATTTATAAGTTAGAATTTTATCAAAAATATATAGATGCATGTTACAAATGCGGTCATAAAAAACGTTTCATGTTCCGGTTAAACGTTTTTCGTTCCCACTAGGCGATTCAAAGAAGCCCTAACTCCAGCGTACCACGTTCCGCAACATGTAACGTTCCCCGTTCCCGCTCCCGTTCCAGGTACCGCAGCGATCTGCGTACCAGGTAACCTTGATCCGGAGAGCCCTGCAGTGTTGTCCCATGCTAGGGAAGTCAACCCCATAACCCCATGCAAGCGTATAATATATTTTTTAACTATATATATTAATGAAATAAAACATAATTTGTTTAGTATAATACGTAAATATAACATACCTAACTTGAAATTCAATAAAATCACATACAACAATACAAATTAAACAAGAAACTGATAAAATTCAATAAATCGAATGAATATAATTTGCAAAAATTAGGGTTTGTTTGAAGCTTTTGTGTCTAGATTGATCTTTTGTGAATGAATATGGACTCTTCTTTTTCTTTTTTATATTTTACAATCACTGTTTTAAGTCATTAAATATTTGCCCCCCTTTAAAATTTTTAAAATACTGAAAAACTAACCCAGCATGTCAAAAAACATGTGTCCCCAGCGTGTCCTAAAGTGCCCTCCAGTGTGTCTAACGTGTCCCCCTGGCGTGTCCTAATGTGTCCCCAGCGTGTCTGAGCTTGTCGGAGCGCGTCTTATGTCCAACACGTGCCAAACATGATTCGTTGCCTTTTAGGAAAGTACTCGTGCTTCATTGGTCTCCAGAGGCAATTGTGGCAAAAGATCTGTTTGGTTTGGCTTGGCTCCAGCTAGGGTTTGAACAAAGGTTCCGCTATAATTATAAAGATATCATCAAGGAAAACCACCCTCAACCCAAAATACTAACTAGAACATAAATAAAATAACCAAAAAGACACATAATAAAAATAAATAAAATTACGATTAAATCTCCACGGCCTCTAATACACATAATTCCCATTGTAGCTAGAATATGTTTTACCCCTTTATTAGGAAAGGCATTCAATTACCACATGATTTATAGAAATAAGAATGAGAGTTCGATTACTTCTTTTTCTTCTTTTTCTTAAGGCATTCAATTTGCGCTTTTGTGCACGCATCACTAATAGCAAGCAATGATTATAGCCACTTGTTACAGTTTACAGAAAGAAACGTGTACTGGACAGTGAATGAGGATGTAATAAACTAAGTATTGGTCATAGGATAAGAAGACACGTTCCATAATTTAAAAATCAAGTAATGCTATGAGTCCCAATTACATCCCCCAAGTCATCCCCCAACTGACGTGGCATAGTAATAAAGTGTTTTACAGTATGCCACGTCAATTGGGGGATGTAGTTGAAACTCATAGCATTATCCTTTCAAAATAGTCTCTGCTTCATTACTCATTAAATTCTCACATTCACTATTTCTATTTTTCCCAAAACTTGCTATCTCTTTTTTAAGCGCTCCATCTGAAGACTGGTTTCTTACGAATTGATGGAACTGATTAGCACGATAATACAAAAGATGTTACAAGTTCCTAGTGTACACAAAGTTTTGAGCTCCTATGAGAGAATTTCTCCCATTCACTTTCTTCCTCTGCTAAACTAAAGAGCAATAGCAACAACTGTAACTGAAAGATTTTTAAGAAATCTTTTACAAGATGAAATGCAATAGAACATGTATATAGATTAGAGACAGTTACAACCTTATTTAACAAGGAGAAATTCGATTGTATGGCTAAAAAGAGCTCAAAGAAATGGAAGAGCCATAAATGTCATTTACCTTCTAATTTTGCAGCATAAAAGACTATAGCCATGTTCTTAGCTTTGAGTTAGCCCTTAAAGAAGAGGCCTTCATGCAAATTCTACAAGTGATGCACTATTAATCTTTAATGTTCTCCCATCCATTAAAACCAACAAAACGTTAATGAGGCAAATTGTATTTCTCACTCATCCAACCAAACTTATTCACAACCAATTATCCATCTCTGCTTTTACTTGGTAAAAAAACAACTTTATTCGTAACCCGTATGGCCAATGATCACTAAAATTGTTTAACTCGATCGTGGTACAAAACAATAGCCTGTACTTGCAGCATTCTTAAATGAAAATTTGGACGACAACATATTCAATTTCGTCCCTGGTTGAGTCACACGTTAAAAATACAGTACAAAGATTAGAGGTGTATGAAACTTAGTGTTGGGTTCATCATAACTTTCCCAACCTAGTGATATGTGAAACTAGTTCTGTTTCTCCAGAGTTCTTCAGATGTTCTAATACATCGTCCACATAAGGAACTTTTAGTTGAATCCCTCTCTGCGCCATTATCCCAGCAAGCTTTGCCGCTTCCACCAAACGACTTTCTTTACAAAGTCCACCCAAAAGAATAGAATAAATATCCGAATCAAGGGAAGATACACACCCCAACTTCTCAATCTCATCTAATAAGCAAAACCCGTCTAACAACCGTCCTTTTAAGCAAAGCTCTCTTATCATACTGCTTGAAGCCAGACCATGGGGCTTGATCTCACTACCTAACATCCTCTTAAAAAGCTTCTCAGCCTCCTCGGGTTTTCTGATACGCAAAAGTGACACCACAAGAGAACTATAACACTCACCGTTAGAAACACTACCGGATTCAACAACTCTATCAATCAACTTATAAGCCTCCTCCACACGATCCTCTACGCAAAGGCCATTAATCAAAGTACAAACCGTGATCCTACTAGGCTTGCAACCACAAGCGTCCATTCGATCCAAAATGGCCAAAGCCTCCATCGACTGACCCTTCTGACAAAAACTTTGGATAACCGACGTATACATGACAACATTAGGATTACAATCGCCCCCTACTTTCTCCATCTCCCCCAACAACTCCAAAGCCCTCTCAGAGCTCCCAAACCTACAAACCCCATCAAGAACCGTCGAATACAACACCAAATTGGGCGAACACCCATGTCCACTCATAATCTTAAACAACCCACAAGCATCCTCCAACCGACCCGCATCACAAAACCCCTTAACCATCGCAACATACGTAATCATATCCGGATAAAGACCTGTCGATCCCATTTCCCTCATCAACCTATCCGCCTCATCCATATCACCCTTATCACAAAACAACCTAATAACAACATTATATGCAGTTGTGTCAGGCCTACAATTAAATTCCTTCATTTTCTTCAACACCCACAAAGCCTCGTTGGCAAGCTTGGCCTCTCTACACAAATTCAAAACCACCTTAAACCCTTTAACACTAACCAAACAACCCTCAATTTCAAAAGCCTCAATAACATCAGTAATGAATTTAGGGTTTCCATTAATATTAAGTAGTTTAGAAGCTTGTTTATACATATAAGAGCTGTGTCTATAAGTGGGATGAAGACCAGACCAAATGAAGAACCTGAGACCTAAAAGAGGTTGATTATGTGAACATCTTTGTAAAACATCACTGATACATGAAGCGTCTAATTTATCCCTGACAGTGTAAAGGGATTTTTCTAAGTTTGGACCATTTCTTTGTAAATGGGTCCAATACTTGTCTGCAGATGATGAAGATG